>CM075005.1:9684407-9718387 GCA_037576675.1 Pangasius sanitwongsei
ATATATATATATATATATATATATATATATATATATATATACACACACACACACACACACACACACACACACATACATATAAATTTTAGGGTCACAACTTTTTGGTTGTCTGTTAAAATAATCTGCAGAAATGTAGGTTAATGTTCAATCCCTAATTTACTCTGAATGATGGGGCAACAAGGTGGAAGTGACCAAAGTGTTATAATGAAGATAATTAAATAATGAGAAGTTACGTACAGTATTATGCTTGACTGTAACATCTGGGCATTGATGCTCTACAGAGGGTTCAGTGCACTTGATATTGAAGATTACAACACACAATTTAAATTCAACACATCTGAATTAACGCCAGGAGACTCTCGGACTACTGCACAGACATATTAACGTACTAACAAATAACAATTACTTCTCCTTACCTCCTTTTTTCGGCTTGCGGTTGGCGACTTCGTCTTTAAGGGCCAGAGGCTTGTTGGGTTTGAGGACAGGCTTTCCATGCTGCTTACTCAACAACCTGGCCACCTTCTCCTGAATCACACATCCACTCTGCATCGCTATTATTTTTAATTGCTACACAATAACAACCAGCATAAGTCACGGTTTCCTGTTCCGGCAAATCGAACAAATTTATTTAATTTAGCTGTCACCTAAACCTGGTCTCTGACGTGCATTTCAAGGTCGCCATTTTTGCCGGAAGACGAGCCTCAAACGGTCGTTATGGTTACGTTTAACGGCACTGTCGTAAATATGCCGCAAATATAGAGTTGTTTTATTTATTTATTTAAAAAATGGAATCATTTAATGTTTCCATGTGTTAAGCCTGATGTTTATAAAAAATAAGTGGAAAACAAACAAAAAAAAACATCAGGCTGCCTTATTAGTCCAGCGGAATGTACTGGGCATGTCTTACTGGACAGAGACCTCCGGGGCAGACCCAGGACCTGCTGGAGAGGTTGTATTTCACTGCTGGCTTGGGAACTTCTGGGGATCCTGCAGGAGGAGCTGAAATCTGTGACTGGGGTTAGATAAGTCTGAGCAGACTTCCTCAGCCAGCTGCCAGGAAAGCAGAAGGAAAATGAATAAATGAATCAGGTTGTCTTGTTTTTATGATGCACACCTTTCCACAGGAGTCTTTATTCCACCTATAAAGAGTAGCTCTGAGGTTCAGCATAGCAAGAATGTATGATAATGTAGGACAAGCCCAAGCAAACATGTTCCTGCACTTTATAGCAGCAGTGCCAAAAACAGAAACTGAGAAACCTAAAATTTCTCTTCAGAATCATGCCGGGTTCTGTCTTGTGCTGACTGTCATAAAAATTCCAGTGGACAGAAAACATATTTAAGCCCTATTTTCTGCTTTAAAGCAGGATCACATCTCAAATCCTAAATGACTAACTATTATAAGGCTATTATGGTTTGCTTGAAGGGTGGAGTAATGGCTGAAATTTAGCATTCATATGATATTTCATTCACTGCTGTTTTTTTATGTAGTCATGTTGTTTCTAGTGTTCTAGCAAGTTTGTACAAAATGTTCTACAGCCAGTCATGACTGACATAAACAAGTCTTTCTGTAGCATAGAGTTGTGAAGTCAAGGTGCTGAGTCCAAGGTGCAAGATGCCTTAGTAAATATAAATGATCTCATGAACACTGTTACCTTTCCCCCCAGCTGGAGACTGTGTAAACAAGAAAATAGGGGTGCAGCTGTTTGGATATAAATCTTACTCTTATGCAGGTGAAGTAATTTTAACATGGGGACCCTTAGGAAACAGGCCAAGACAAGTCAGGACTCTTTTAAGAGGTTACTGATTTTCACATAATCTAAATTTCACATAATCTGTTTTAGTTACATTTAACTGACTCTTTCACCCCATCCCCAAGTGCAGGCTTCCTTCAGGGTATGGCTTTAGATGAAATGCACAAAAGTCCTACATTCTGTAAAAGAGCAGTTTGTTCTTGGAGTTGTTCTGGTATTTCATCTCTGTCTCTGCATGCTTTTACCTGGGGTCATTCGAAACATAGCATTTTTACTTGACAAATTTTGCAATGATAGGCTGCACTGATTTACTGGAAAATACAGTATCCCTGTAGCAATGTTTGGATTTTGTCATAAATTGTTAGTAACTCTGATATCAGGTTACTCAAGCCTGCATCATCCCAGTTTTTGTAGTTGAAAAAAGTGTTTGAAAAAACTTCACTTGAGATCTTATATCCCCAGTAAAACGCAATGAAAACTATATAACAGTTAGAAGAATACTATGATACCATTAAGATTGCTTACAATCCCAATCTTTCAGATTTTTCCTCTAAAAGGCTACATACAGATGCTAAATCTACTTCTGTGCTCTGTAGAAGTATGTAGGGATATTGATAAGTAGTGAGCAAGCAAAATCTATTGGTGTGAAAAAGCTCAAGGGACAATGAATGGCCCTTCATGAACTCTGACCTCTTTGGCTCCTGTTTGTTCAACTGTCTTAAAGCCATTGGCCTGCAAACAGAAGCTTTTCTCTGGAGTTTTTGTTTGTTTCCTCCTTCTCTGGGTCTAAGTATTATAAATCATTCCTCCATAGTATTTATTTCAAACTTTGTTAAAGAAGCTTGACCAAGCATTTTCACACAAACCTGGGCCTCAACTATTGAACTGCAGACAAGTGAAACAAACAGAGGTTGTCTTGTGTTTCCTCTTTTGTTAAGAGTGAGTCTCTATACCTAGTTATTTCAGTTCCTTCTTCATCCTTCAGCATGACACACAGGGTTGCTTGATCATTTACGTACCTCTAGAATTTTTCTACCTCTAGAAATGTTTCTCATGAAGCGCAATAATAAACCACAGGGGTGTATAAGTGCTAGTTACAGGTTACAGTAAATCACTACCTATTAGAACAAAAATAAATAAATAAATAAAAATTAAAAAATTACAAAACCAAATAAAACAAACCCAAATAGGGAATCCTGTTTGAACCCAGTTAATGAACTATGTGCATCAACACTAGTTATAAGGACCAGTTTATAAACATTTTTCTCACTGTTGGATTACCAAGAACTTTCCATTATCACCTTACTTCTTAGATGTCGTCTTGATTTGCTTAGTTAGATTAAGTTCTGAGCTTAAGCTAGTCACTCATTACAGTTGGCAGGCTCAGCTGTGCTTATTTACTCAATGGATCACATATATTGTCTACACACAGCAGGCGCAGTAGAGGTGAAAAAATAGTTTCTCAGGCTTATACAAGGGCTGTGAGAAAGCCTCATGGCTTTGTAAGTCGACTATCTGTAAGCAAAGCCCCACCCGCTGATGTGTAATGCACTAACCGAACAATACATACAAACCTGTCCCCTCAAAAACTCAAGAATACGTCTTCAAAACTGTAGTTCTCTGTAATTTGTGCAGTTAGGTATAATAATATAGTATTTAGTCAGAAACCTAAGCAGCAGACAAAAAAATGAAACCGTATGTCCTGCATGTGAAGAATGAATATGTGAAAAAAAACATATTAATCATCTGGGGGAAAAAATCACATATGAAAAATGAATTGTGTTGAAAATATCACATATGATATGTTCCATGCAATTCATTTTTTATGTGTGATTTTTTTTTCTAGTGTGCATGAACTAGATGTGAACATGAACTAGAGAAACATGATGTGTGAAGTGTCTAAAAGCCACATGTGAAGATCATGTGACTTTTCTGTAAGGAAGAGCACTGACTGGACTTGAGTACAGTTTAATTACATCCTGGATTTCATTAGCAAGTCCTTGACTGAAGTCTTTGTTGTTTTTATAGCATTTATTCCTTTCAAGTAACACCACATAAGGCATCTTCTAATAAGGCCCCCTAGAGTATTAAGTATGCACTATTTAGACCTAATTATAATAAAATGTCAGTTTCCATGGTAGGGACACTGCTGAGGGACAGGGTTTCCCAGGGAGAAGGTTGCTGAATATTTAATGAAAGAGCTCTTTTTAGTCAGCATAGGAAGATGAGACCCCCTCCTTCTCTCTCTGTCTCTCTCTCTCTTTCTCCCCCTCAGTGTCGTTCTCCTCCCTGACTCCAAATGTCATACATGAAGGGATCCCAGAGGGTTAACACACACACACACACACACACACACACAAATAAAAACACTTTCTATTAAGATAAATATTAGTGCTTGTTTTTTTTAACACTCCTAACTCACCTGAACCTCTTATAGTACTGTTATAGCACATAAAAGAATATGTGTCAAAAAATGTGAAAAAATTTTTTTTTTAAGAATAATTCACTCTTAGATAAAAAGGTGACACCTTAAATGTTGCACCCAATTTGGTTTGTTCCTCTGGCAGAAATATTTGAAGATTCAATGTAGAAACCTACAACAGGGGGTTTCCATTTTAGAAAAAACTCAAACACATAGTATTCCTAAGAATACCTGAGAAACCTTTATTTCTATGACTTTATTTCTGCCAATAGCAGTACCAGAACACTAAAATAACAGAAAAATATATTATTCAAAGTCATTGTAGGTTTACATACTTGTTTTCTTTTATAGTGTCTAATGCCATGATCTACATGGATGAGCAGTCTGTATTCTGTAAAATGTCGAAAAATGGAAAATCTTTCTAAAAGTTATATTTATGGAAGTTTATTTTTGATTTTATAAATTTAATCATCTAGAAGTATGATATTGCAAGAAATACCTAATAATTAAACTCTGCAACTATTGATTTTATTAAAAGAATAAAAAAACAAACAAAAAACTTACTACTCATTAGGTTTGTGGTCCTAAGCAGCCTAGTGGCAGCCTTTCACCCTCACCCTACCCACTCATCAGAGACTGCTGCATATCCTAATTAGGCACGATTCATGTTTATTTGCATGTGGTTTGACCTTTAATGGTAATGAACAAGCAGGTAAAAACACTATTTTGGTAATGCAATATTGTAAGTGATGTGTGTTCAGCTCTTAACCGCACCACTCTGTCATCAGCAAATGGCAGGATGACAGCCTCCATGCTGTGTGATCATTATAAACCAGATTAGGGTTTTTTGTGTCTTTAATGTCCCACTGTTATAATGAATTGGTGTCATCGGGCAATGACAAAGTTTAAAAAGAAACAAAATCATGTGTTTGCCCTAAGGAAACAAAACAATATGGAGAATAACAGCAGGAAGGAGGGAGGGAAAGGGACAAGAGGGACTGTCTAAGCCCTAGGAGCACTGTCTGGAATTGTGAATTGATTAATGCAGGCTGAATCCATTAGCTAATGAAGTCAGTCTGGACAAAAGTGCATTTCATAGAGAAATTGCCTCACCTCTTTGTCCCATATCTTTTGATGGGGTCCTTCAGAGAATTGCATGGCTCTTACACCATTTCATGGTATCTGTCATTGTCTGTCAGTAATATATTTTTCTATTTATGTCCATTTGGTTTCTCTGGTGAGAGGTAGAGTCTCTCAGAAGAGCCACATCTAGTATTCTTCCTACAGATGGAATAAACTAATCAACTCGTTACCATGTGAGCAGATATTCCCATGGCACACGGAAGCCTGTGTGAAAAGAAGCGATTCACCTGAGCCTAAGAGGGCTCAATGTAAGGTTGTGACCTTGCCTCACTCTTTGTGCTTCCCACATAATTTAATAATTTTAACCACATTTTACAAGAAAGTATTCTGCTCACTAAGTGAGTTATTTGGTACCCTGTGTGTTTGGTGTCATGTTAAGACATTAAGACAAATGCTAAAATGCTTCCTCTGCCCTTAAAGATAACAAAGCGTAATGCTTTCTAAACTCAATTTAAAAGATTCAAAGATTAATTTTTGCTAAACAATCATTTGCAGTGACTAACTGTATAAGTTGTTATGAAAGTTATGAAAGTAAATATGCTCAGATACTCTTAGTGTCTGAGTAGGACAAGTGAAAGCCCAGAGAGAACTGAACGATTCAGATTTTTGTAACACAGGCAGCTCAGATGCATTAATCCACTGAATGTCTGTGTGGCTGTATTTAGTAGAAATGCCTCTGCAAAATGCATCAGAGGAGCAGCAGAGGTGAGATTGTTTTCCCATTACAGTCTTTGTCTGGTCTTGTTGGTGTTCTGAAAGAAGGTCTGAGATTGATGGCAAGGCACCCCCCTACATACACGCACACACACACACACACACACGCGCGCGCACACACACACACACACACACACACACACACACACACACCCACAAGGCATATAAGAACATTGATGTTCTCCCAATACTGATCAGTAGAAACAGTTTTTATTCACTAAAATATTAAATAGTAAGGTTTTACACAATGTTTTATATACTATGTTTATAAACAAATTACATACTACTAGATATATTTGACAAACTGTACATGAGAATTTTGCATAAAAGTATAAAAATGTAAAGTTGAGAAGTCATCTCTGTATTGATCATATTAGGGTCAAAACTGCATGTCTCAATATTTGAAAATCACAGAGCTGTCTGATAGCACCACAATTCTGACATTGTCCAGACAATAATTCATTTTGGAGGGACTATATCCATATATTACAAGCAATCATAATCATAAAATATTTGGCAGATGCTAAAACATACATAAGTTACCGTGAGATCTAATGGTTTAATCACCTCTAATAAAGATCTTATGATTATTTTTGCAATTATTAAAGATGTGTTGCCAAAGAGAGTTATGGATAAAAAGGAATAACGTCACACTGCCACCTGCTGATATGCTGATGCATTACTTATCTCAAACCTCCTCTGCTGAATCACTGAGCTCTTCATGTCTGTCTTCACTCTTGTCTGTCTTCACTCATTTTTTATCACTCCTTACTGCTCATCCCTTTACATTTTATAATACCACACATGTTTGCTTCTTTCTAACCTCTCTTGAAATGTTTGTTCCAATGTTTGTTCTCCTTCCCTCAGTTATAGATACAGCGGAAATAAATAGCGAACAAAATAGTCACAACTGTTAAAATTTTTTTGTTTTTCTGATGTAAAAATGAAATCAAGATAAATGTTGGATCTTTTTCCGCCTTTAATGTGATAGATCAAAATTCAAGTGAAAACCTAATAGAAACATTTTCGAAAAAAAAAAAAACACCCTTAATAACCTGGTTGCATAAACACGCCCACCCTTTTATAATGGGCCATGTGACTGTGCTCAGAATTAAACAATCACATTCAAACTCATGTTTAAAAGTAATTATCATACACCTGTCATTAATTAAGTGATTCTGATTAACCCCAAATAAAGACCAGCTGTTTCTGTAGGATTTTCTTGACATCTCCTTGGTTTCATCCAACTGCTGAAGCCATGGTCCACAAATAGCTTACAAAGCTTCTAGGGGATCTCACTGTCGAAAGGTATCAATAAGGAGAGGGGTACAAAAGAATTTCCAAAACATTAGGTGTACCATGGAAGGCCATCATCAACAAGAGGAGAAAATGGGGAACAGCAATGACATTACCAAGAACAGGACGTCCATTCAAATTTGACGAAAGGCTGCCAAGAGACCTACTGCAAAATTGAAAGGAGCTGCAGGGATACCTGACATGTACTGGTCACTCCCTATATGTGACAACAATGTCTCATATTCTTGACATGTCTAGGCTATGGGGTAGGGTGGCTAGACAGAAACTCTTTCTCACAAGAAAAAAACAACAACAAAAAAAACATCCACAGCCCACCTAAATCACCCCAAGACAGCTTATCACCCAAAGAACACCATAGCCACAGTGAAGCATGATGGTGGCAGCATCATGCTATGGTGCTGCTTCTCTTCATCTGGGACTGGGGTCGAGTCAAGACACAGGGATTCATGGATAGCTCCATATTCCAATCTACTTTGGCACAAAACCTGCAAGCCCCTGTTAGACAACTGAAGATGAAGAAAAAGTTCAGCTTCCAGCACAATAATGACCCAAAGCACAAGTCAACAAGAAGGCTTTAGAAGTAGAAGATCAATAGAATTGCCCAGTCAGAGCAATTTGATAGATCTGGAGTATTTTTGCAAGGAAGAGTGAAATGAAATTGCCAAATCAAGATGTGCTAAGGTGGTAGACTTGGTAGACACCTCAACAGACTGAGTGCTGTATTACAAGCAAAAGGTGCTTTAACAAAGTATCAGCCAAGTTATTGTAACAAGACACCCCCCCCCCCCCCGACAATGTTTCTTTTATTATTCACTTGAATTTTGTTGATTGCTATATGACATTAAATGTAAAAAAAAAAGATCTGACATGCTTTATCTAGGTTTCATTTTTTTTCTTTTACATCACAAAAACCTGCAATTTAACATGGGTATGTAGATCTTTTATATCCACTGTACATACACTAGACACACTTTAGAAAGAGACTGTTAGTTAGCCTACTAACCTACCATCCTATTTAATCAGACCCTTGTCTATCTTTTTAATTTTTTTTTGTACCGACATTAATAAAGAATGTATCTGCCACCTACTGGACATATTGTACAGAGGCCCAACATGAAAGAAACCCATCATGCATGACATACCATTATCCTTTTAATGAATGCATGGATTTTGCAAATACATATTGATTCTTAATGTGCTTAAGAGGTTGTTTGCTTGCTTTCTACTATGAAATATCAAATTCATCAGAGCATACAAACGTATAATGACTGATTTAAGAGATTTAAAGATAACTTAGAGTGGCCGCTATGCTTAAAGGTGCATAAGGTAAGATTAGTAATTTTTTTTAAACAAGATTAGGTCACTAATGGTTAAATAGGTGAGTTAAAAATTTGAATGAGTTTCTTTTACTCCTTGAGCCCACCCCACTATTCCTACCTATGTTCACAAAGCTCCACCCCCAGGATCTACAGTGGCCTGTAGAGCAGAATGTCTGGCTGACAAGAGGCCCATCTGAACACAAACAAGCATTCTGGACCAGAAGTCAGTTTTCCAAATGGGTTTTCACAGCCTCTTATTACACTTCAGCTAAGGTCATGGCTCCAAACATTTTTTTTTCTTGTTCTACATATCTTTCAGGTTATTGATAAGAAATAAAAAATCAATGAAAAATGCAAATATAATATTAATTGAAGCTGCATTTATATTAACAGAAATGAAAGAATATCTTATCGTAGTTTCTTTTTCTATTGCTGAATTAACACCCACACAAAGACATAGGAAGTGGGGTTGCTGAGGGTGCTGCAGGAGTTTCAAGATTCTTTTAATTGCACCTGCAGCAATTAAACAGATAGTGCATGTCATGTATGCTACTTAAAATTCCAGCACCCCCAATGTAATATGTCTATACTCTATGCTGCTCATGACATTTAGTTTTGCTGAAATTTGTTAAGAAGATGGTGCCAGTGGTGCCACATTAAAAAAGTTCAATGATGAATAAAAGAATTTATGTAAAAGAAATTATTTAAAAGCATGTTCTGTAAAGCTGCTTTGAGACAATGTTCATTGTTAAAAGTGCTATACAAATAAAATTGAATTGAATTGAATTGAATTAAAAGGGAACAAGAGGAGACAACTGGTGAGGAAAGAAACTTTACCATGGTAATAGCCAGTGTTGTAAAAGTATACTCTTAGAAAAAAGGGTTCTTCAAGGATACATTGGATAATTAAGGGTTCTTAGCCTCCAAATAATGTCCTTCTGAAATCCTTTCTGAATAGGAAACAGGGTTTTAGGGGTTTAAAAGTTTATGACATTATTATTAGCATTGTGGCATAATTTATTGCAATATACACTAGAAATTGTTATATCATCTATCCCTAGTAACAATCACTAGTAATTTACCTACATCAGAATAATTTATTGTTAGAATATAAGGTGGTCGGGGAAAACCTGTTGGGAAAAAATGTCTCTTTGACTATGTTCTGAAAAACAGCCAAATATGACAAAAAAAATCAAGTTTTGACCATTTTTTCCCCTTAATAATATAATAATATACTTTGACATCTGTATGTTAAGAAAACATTAATATATTTTATTAAAATGATGGGAGGAAATGTTTGCCTTGACTGCAAAGGTCATGTTTGGTGTCCTGGTCATGTAAGGAGCCGGTTTAAAACTCAGCAGAAAATGCAGTCACTCTATCCAAAGATGTCTAAAACCGTGTTAAAAAAGCGTGATTTCGTCACACAGTGAATATCAGGCTTTGACTAAGTTGTTAGATAGTCACGAGCTATAGTTAAATGGACATAAGCTAATGCACTGTTACATCATCAAAACAGAGAAGAGCAATTTCACACTCTGCACAGATGACAGTGGGCAAAGTTTTTTAAAATGTTAACATAAAAAAATAATAACAAGACCATTTTCTCCCTTTTCACTTTCACTTTTGGGGGTAAGCAGAATTAAAATGCTAAAACTATAAAACTGCTTGATATAAATACCAAAAAAAGTCATATATTTCAGTTCAGGAAAATCTGAAATATATAGTAGAAAAGGTCAAAATTACATAATGTGAAGGGTTTTCCCAGGCAGCCTCACATTTATAATCATTTTCTTGTTATTTGCCACCAAGTAATAATTAGAAAATGTACCAAAGAGAATGTAGGTTTGCTGGAAAATGTAGCATGCCTCAGTGCTACTGGTCTGTAGAAGCATTTTTTTTCTTAATATATTTAATAGTAATGTTGTGTCAGACTTAAAATTTACTCTACTATTTTTTTACAATTCTGGGACAGATAGGAGTCATTCTCTGGGCTGCTATAACTGCTACTGTTTTGCAATAGAGAAAAAAATGCAGGGAAATGAATCAGTGATGAGGATCACTGCTGGGAGTGTAAAGGCTGTGTGTCAGATCCAGCGTCACCCGCAGGCTAATTGTCGCCTGATGAGCTTTGGGCAGCTTTAGGATTTAGAGCGTATCATGGGGAGCGTGAGAGGGTGGGAGAGCCTGTCTTCGAATGAGAGGACGAGGGTGGAGGAGGAGGGATTGCTAAAGAGTCAGAGAGAGAGAGTGCCTGTGTGTGGAAGAGGGACGGTGAATATAAAATGGTATAAAAGCATGGAAAGAGGGAGAGATTAAAGGCAAAGAGTGTGCGATACGATGTAAGAATGCGCACTTATTCATCAATGGAATGGACCAGTAAGAGTGTCCAAAGCCAGGTGCTGACTCAAGACGCTCTCATGGCTGGAGTCTGCTGTCCTGCCTGAAGGAGGGGTGCCTCTGTCGTCACACAGACAAACACACACAATCCACACGGAGCTGCGGCTAGAGGCAGGGATAGAGACAGGGAGACACTGAGGAACACCCAGACTACCATACACCATGGCAGATATTGGTAAGTACCTAAAACTCCTCATTTTAAGCCAATCTGTCCTGATATGAGTAAGAGCTTATGTGCCTCAGGATGTCGATATGATGCTTTGTGTTGTGAGAAAGGATAGCTGCATCCCACAGATGCTTGTATTTACCTTCTGCCTCACCTGACCATATTTAAGCCTGGGCTCTGAGATGTGATGAGCTCCACAAGTGGACGTGATGAAGTCCTGAGCACCACGCCCCAGAGTGAATTGGGACTTAGTCCCTGCGTGACTGTTTAAGGTGTTTCATGCTGCCATGCAAGCTGCCTGAGCTAATGAGAACCCCACAGAATCTCTGCCACTCAGTTTTTAATTGTCTAAGATTCTCATTTCTGCAGATTCTCATAGTTCTCTGATCCGTGTTAGTGTGTAGCCATGGTGGATTGATATATATTTATACTAAGAGCCCGCGGTTATAATTTGGCTGTGTCCAAATAGCCCAGCACTCTGGATTTCTATTTTCACTCTTCTTACCAGGGATTATCAGGGTGATTACTCTCCCTCTTGCAGATATTCTCTCTCTCTCTCTCCTCAGCTCTGTCTGTATTATATGCTGGGTTCGCCTTCAGGACAAAAGACATGAGCAAATAAGGCTTTAGTATTCAGAAATATAACCAATTTCTCTCCATTTTAGTGCTCTCTAGAAATAGAAAAGGTGCATTGATTAATATCTCAGTAACAAATGAAAGGCAGAGAACTGGGAATGCATTGCAGTGCATTGTATACAGAGGAACAAAGCAACTGGCTTATTAATTCACTTCTTAAAGTTCTTGCTTTAATGAACCATGTAAGTGAAAATACACAGTCATACACATAAATCCTGCCACACAGACACTCTTGTATTCTGCATTACAAAAGGTTCAACATAAAAAGGATTTAACTGGGCAGTATCTTATGTAACATTTGACTGTAACTCATTGCCTGTGATGAAATAAAAATAGATTCTGGATCTGCCTCAGTTCCTTAGTACTCAAAATATTAATTTATGTATGATGTATGTGTAACAGTAATTCTATACACAGTGTCTCTCTGTGAATGTCTCTTAACTGAAGAATAATTTTGATACTGTGTCATGCCATTAAAAACTTCCATTAACAGTGTGTAGACAAGTCTTCGCCCCAGTATAACTGAATGGTTTCGTTTCTGATATTGTGTTCATGTTTCAGATGCTCTGACTGGGGCTCTGAATGCCATCAGTGTGAGCACTGAACTTGTAGAGGAGGAACTAAAGCCTCATATTGACACCCTACTGAACACCTTACTGGAGAAGAGTGAGTCTACATATTCATATCCATCTATACATCCATTCAACCATAAATACATCCAACTATCCAGCTACCCATCCATCCATCCTAAAGCCTATTGTTCGTTTATCCCTATGTCTAAGCATCATCCATGCATCCATCCATCCTAAATCTGGCTGTCCATCTATCCATCCATCCTCCATCCATCTATACTCAAGCATGAAATCCTTTCATTATCTATTCCTCCATTAATCCATCCACCCATCCTAAACACTGTTGCCCATATATTCATACATCAATCTACCAATCGAACGATCGACTCATCCATCCGCCCACCCACCCACCCACCCACCCATCCATCCATCCATCCATCCATCCATCCATCCATTCTAAACTGCTGTCCATCTAAAGCCTGTTGTCTGTTTATTCATATATCCAAGCATCATCTATCCCTCCATGAATTCATTTGCCCATCTTAAACCTTGCTGTCCTGATTGAAAGACAGAGGGTAAACCATCAGAAATAGGCAGAGAAGAACTGTTAGAGAAAAATTAGAGAGCTTAATCTCATCTGTAAACTCTTGCTTGCTCCCTCCTCTTCTCCTTCTACACTTCTCTGGTGAAAATTAATTTGTTGTTACTGCCTGTCAGATTCCTAGTAATTTTAGTTGGCAAATGCATCTAAAAATGGAAAAACCAGACTCCCCCAAAAGAACACAATGCAGATGTTGCTATGGCAGCACAGCCTGATCTGACAGCGTGACCTGCCTCCTCGACTGGATGGAGTTTTTCAGTTGGGACGCCCACTCAAATTAAAGATTCCCCTCAGTTTAAGCTTGAGGAAATTCTCCCATCATTGACATTGCGGCAATATCCTGCTGAGAAGCTACTACCAGAATCAGCAGTCAGGGCAGCCGTGTGGAGCAAGGGCTAGAGCAGATAAAAGAGATGGGATAAGCACAAGAAATTTAGAAAAAGGAAAGTTACTGATTTAATTGGGTAGGAGAGGACATGCTGAGCACCTAAGCCTGCTTACAAGGCTTTCCCTCAGTCTCTGCAAGTACACACTTAAAACACACAGCCATCCAGAAGACCATGTATTAAATAATTGATGTCAAACTTATGCACACACCACATACAGACATATCAAAACGCACAAAATATTCTGCTCTCTCTCTAGAAACGGGTGCTGCAGAGCAGATAGCCTCCAGTGGAATACTGCCCACGCTGGCCCAGACTCTGAGACAGAAGGGCTCCCTCACATCACAAGTGACGCTGTTGGTGGCTGAAATGGCCAGAGAAGGTAACAGGAACAACTAGCAACATTCAACATTATTAATAAATAATAAATTTTCAACTTTGGCTTGTTGTATGAGGTGAAGAAACACATCTTACAACTTTAGAACAGTAAACTATCAGCTGAGGATCTGTGAAGCTGCACTGAAGCTGCATCGAAGGAACAAGAAGCTGTTTTGCTGAAATTCAAACCATTAAACATAGGCAGTGAATTCAAGAGTTTGGAAGCCCTTCTGCCTTGCTTGAATAGCAAAGGAGACAAAACTCCCTCTGTCATAAACATCTCTTTGATATAAAGACATCAGTCCTTGCAATGTCTGAATATATACTATGGCTTTAAAATGTGGCTTCATTTGTGCTTAGTCTCCTCTAATGGTTGATGTATGTTTTGGTGCTATAGCTGCTGTAAGGGAGAGGTGTATCCAGGCAGGCCTGGTGACTGCTCTGGTGCCTTTACTGAACAGCCCAGACCAGGAGCTGCTGCTGCACACCGGTCGTGCCATCGGACGCATCTGCTTCGACAACAGTGAGCACAGCTCTTCCTGAGCCAACAGCCTTTTGTTCAGGAGTGGACAAAGACAAGCATTCACTGCAGACAAATACAAATACCCAACACATTTTACATTGCAAATGTCATTTGTTCAATCCCATCTTTCTTGTAGTTGATTTCTCTTGTTTTATTTATCACCTCCCATTTTCTTCCCTACTGATCCCTCTAACATTTTGTTCTCTTTCTGTCTCTGTATCCCACCCTCAGCTGTGCAACAGACACAGTTGGTGAAGAGTGGTGTTATCCCCAGACTGGTGACCATTATGCACCAGTACCCAGAGAATGATCCACTAGTCAATGTCTGCCTTCTGGCTCTGTGTAACCTTGCTGATATGGGTGAGAAAGACAGCAGATGCACTGCTCTAAGTTAACCAACATGGTCTTGATCTTCACTCATATATATGTACACTTTTTTGTTCACATGATGGGCTATAAATGGATTAACAGCATAGATGTGATGTAAGGTGGAGCTAATGGTGGCTGATTCTCTGGTCATGCTCAGATGCAGCAAGAGAAGCTTTGGCAGAAGTCGGGCTGGCAGATGTTCTGACCTCTCAGCTGAAGCGTGCGCCAGATGCAGAGCGCCGCCATCTTATCCTGGAGGTGTTGGGATCACTGGGAGAGAGTGGTGAGCCAGACTCACAGTTCAGCAAATGTGCAAAAGCAGATGTGCCTTTATTTATGGTTGTTAACTGACTCCTGAAAAGTGAGATCAAGATAGAACATAGAAGTTTTACAGGAGAAGAAACGAGAAAGAAGTAAAGATGTATATACTCTATGTGTAGTGCACATATAATAATAATGATAATAATAATAATAATAATAATAATAATAATAATAATAATAATAATAATAATCATCATCATCATCATCCAAACTCTTGGTCAGTACTACTGTAAATGCATTTGTGTATATGTTTGTATGTTTGTGCCTCAGATGTACTGAAGCTGCAGTTTGTAGAGGGTGGGGTGCCTGAAGCTCTCTCTGAAATGATTAGAGGATTGCAGGGTGACTCCGACCCTCATGACCTGTGTAGTATAAAAATAGCATCCAACCTCATAGTGACATTGTTACTGGGGGGTAAGTTTGACCTGAAAGTGTTTTCACGTTGCCAAATTTTTTTTATTACAGAAACATTAAGCTGAACCAATATTACAGATACACTGGGCCTGGGACTTGCTTTAAATTTACTATTTAAATTTATCTAAATTAAATTTACTAAGTAAACATAGATATTGCTGCATTCCATAAATACCATAAATTCACCATCAATATCCTTTAATTCCAAGTTAGAGTTACATTGTGTATGTTCATTACAACGAATGGCAACTATGTCATGTTTGTCTGGAACATAACAGTTATTGGTTATTAATATGATTCAGTCAAATGCAAGGCATCAAAGCATGATAATAATGCCATGTTATATGCTGAAGTAATAATGAAACAAATATTGTAGTATTTACTTCTAATTTTTTAAAAACTGTCTCCTAGATGAATCCATGCAGAAATGTTTTGGAGAGGGAACAGGGGGCGTGTATCAGGATGTTTTGTCCTGGCTTCAGTCCTCCAACATCCAGCTTCAACTGTCTGGCGCATTGGCAATTGCCAACTTTGCCAGGAATGGTGAGCAAATCGAGAAGGTTTCTGTGATATTAAAAAGTCTGTATGGATGTGCTCTGTCCATAATCGTTGAACTTCAAACACTGAAAAAAGAATTCTGCACTGTATGTAGATTCACATTATTTCAGAATATTTTACCGCTAATTGACAAACAAATGCAGCGCCACTCTAGATAGCATTATTTATTTTAACTTGCTAGCTAAGATATTGCTAAATCACTCATGGACACAAAGGCATGTCATATTTTTTTTTTTCAGCTGTTGGGCTAGCTGTGTGATTTCTTTCAATTCTCATGTACATTTGTAGTGTGTTTGCAGTAGATATACTGTTCTTAATAAAATTTTACATCACATTTTAGAGTTGAAGTGAAAACTATTGTAGAAAGTACTATGGAAAGTGCAGCTGCCATGGCCTACCATTGCACAGATCCCACAGCTATAGAACGCTTATGGTGTGAATGTCACAGTTACAATGGCAAAATGCCTCCATTCAGTCTCTGTTATTCCTGATGCTTACAATGTCTCTACTATTGCTGCTTTATATTTCAGACAGTAATTGTGTAAAGATGATGGAACTGGGGGTTGTTCCATATATCCTGGATCTGCTGGAGCATCATGTAGATGAGGGAGATGTGTCAGTGCAGCATGCAGGCCTTAGTGCTCTCAGAAATCTTGCTATACCAGGTATCAAACAATTTACTACCTAGCCACATTTACATTTTTTTTTTCTGTCCAGCTGGACACAAACGAACACACCAAGAGCAGTGAATTTATACAGGTAACTAATGACTCTTAAAGTGTTTTGCTGCATAGACAAAATTTTACTGTACCATTTCATAATCCTTCTGCTTTGGGCAGTTTCACTTTTGTCAATGATCAACATTCAGAATAATAAACAAGAAATATATTTTCCTCTAGTCATACTCTGCAAGCAGGACCTCCTCATTAATTGTACAAATCCTTAATTATTGGAAAGAGTGATTAGATGATTTATAAACTGCACTCTTCTCAACCTAATCAATCTAATCTCACTCACCCTGAGATCTGACCACAAGCTTAAAAACACATTCTTTCTCATGCTGTTGTAGCATCTAATAAAGTGCGCATGCTGGAAGATGGAGTGATTCAGCGGATCAGGACCCTGCTGCGCTCCGACATGCCTCCTGTCCAGTTCAAGCTCCTGGGGACTTTGCGTATGATGGTGGACGGCCAAGGTCAGGACACCAAGTGAATACAAAATGTAGTGTGCACTTAAACTAAAAAGTTATTTGAATTTTCTAATTTTTTTATAAGCCTTTATCAGCCAAAAATGGGTATGAATACAAATTAAAGGAATCGTTTGTATATTTGCGTGCCACACTGACAAGTCTTCCTCTTCCCACAATGCACCCCCACCCACTCTGTTGAAACTTACTGCTGCATTCGACTAAAGATTGTAACTTGTAATTTCCGACCTCTGACTAACCAAAAAAAAAAAAAACAAAGAAAATGCCTCATCTCTGAATTCCTACTTGGGGACTCAGGACAGTCTCCTCAACCCTGAGTTCAGTGAGTGAAGTCAAATCAACACGACTGCTCACAACATGAACAGTAAAAATTCAAATGAATTATGCTGTATATACAAGTATTTGCTTTATATCAATCAACATACAGACATATTAGTTTGTTAAGTATATAACATACAGGTCACTGTTTTGAAGAGGTAAATACACATCACCCAAAAGATGGACGGATGGAGGTTGAAAATTATGTAATTCAGAGCTCTGACTTCCCACTTCTGAGGTAAGTCGAATGCAGAGTGAATGCTGCAGGAGTGGAGCTAGGTTATGGGCTAGAAAAATATAAACAGAGGTCTTAGAGAAACGTAGTGAGATACAGTGCACGTCAATATTATAAGTCCATTTTTTTAACACTGTATCTTCGATTGATTATATATGATTACTAAATGTCTAGGAAGACTTTCAAAATTTAAACTGCATCTTTAAAATGAAACATAACATTAAACTAGTAAATAAAAAAGTAGAGCACAAATACCCAGAAAAACACACACCTGATTTTGTCATTTAGTACTTGAATTTTCTTTTTTTTTAATTAAATTTACTTTTGGTATCAAATTTCTGTATTTGTTGTGAAGACTCACAGTGTCAGTAGATGTAAGCTGTTGACATTTAAGCCATGTAAACATTTCAAAAACCTTCCATGCATAATAATGCATATACAAAAGCACATTAAATCTTGTAAATTATCCTTCCTTATCCAAGAGACAAGACTTGTGTTAAAAATGTTATTCTAATGCCTATAATTAGGTTCTTTTCAAAGTATATTACTACCTTCACAGGCTTGTAACAGCCTCCAGAAGCACAATAACAGACAATAGAATACATTCTGCACACAGAGACTCCATGTCTTGCAAATTACTAGTTACATTCAAGTATCTACTTCACTTTGCAAAGGTGATAAATACAGTGGGAGAAGAAAACCTCTCACAAGTACATCACTCACTCATATGTACTTTCTCTCTAACTTTCTTGTATGTGTGTGTGTGTTAGATGAGGCAGCTACAGTTTTGGGCAAGGATGAGACGTTATTGGCGCGGGTTATGGAGTGGTGTGAAGCAAAAGACCATGCGGGTGTCAGAGGAGAGGCCAATCGGCTTTTAGCAGCACTTATCAGACACAGTCGCTCCCCAGTGAGTTACTCACACACACACACACACACACACACAAACACACACACACAAATCACAGAATCCACCAATAGTTCTGTAAGTTATTTATTTATTTATTATTTTTATTATTATTTTTTTTTTACATATTACTATTTATTTTTACATATTACTAGGCTACCAAGCACAAATTGGGTTTATATTAAAAAACAACAACAAAGCAAAACAAAAAAACATGAACAGGCACAAAGCCCAGACAAAGTTGTATCCAAGTGTTTCACACATAGGGTTCTGAGACACCCGATATAATGTCATGTAACTTCTACAATATTGATTCAGTGCTCCTCTTGTCCTGACAGGAAGTCATCCGTGCTGTCATCAAGGCAGATGGGGTCCAACACCTGATCTCTATGGCAACCAGTGAACATGTCATTATGCAGAACGAGGCGCTGGTTGCTCTAGCCATCGCCTCTGCAATAGATATTGGTACGGTCCAACCATTTTGAACCTTTTCGACATAGTAATACTGCATTTACTGCTTTGTAACAATACAGAATGACTACAAATAAGGACAATTGTCTGTTTTATTCATGCATTTCTTTGTTCTGTTCAGTGTGTTATGACTGTTAGTTGCAAAGAGTTGTATGAAAATGGATTGTCTTCTTCTCATAGTCCATACTTGTTCTCTTTGTGTGTGTGTCTTTACCCAGATGTGGTGGAAGAACCGTTCAGTCATGCTGATCTGCTATCCACCCTGAAGAAGATGCTAGATGACCCTGTAGGCGCAGTGGAAGTCAAATTTAGCACATTAGGGCTCATTTGCAGTCTGGCCAACTCCAGTGAGTAACACAAAATCCTCTCACTATAAATAACACGTACAAAATTGTGCAGCAAAGCAGGCTGAGGGGGATTTTGAGATTCAAAGATTCAGGGAGTGAGCTGTTTGCTTAGGGCTAGTTAACTCACTTAACATTGTCAGATGAAATGAAGTTATATTTAATGTTTGTAGGACTGTCTAGACTTCATGTACAGAAATTTGTGTGTCTTGTTGGTATAAATTAAATGTCTTTGTCACCTTCATTTTGTACTAGGAGTATGCAAACGTTTGCTGAATGTATGTTAAGACATATATTTTAATGCAGAACACTTATATAAAGCATTTACTGGATGCACAGAACTTCAGTGTAAAGTCATCATCTTTACTTTTTAAGCAAAGGTTAAAGGTTTACTTCTAGTAAATGACTGTCCATGAATCTAAAAATAATATCTGAAGTCCCATTCAAATCCCAGCTCTCATTTACATCTCATTTAGCCTGAGAATGCCATTTGTCTCTCTCTCTCACAGGCATGCTGAAGGAACAGATGGATGCTCTGAACCTGAAGGACAGCCTGTCCAATCTCTCCAGTCACACCAGCACCAAGCTGGCCTCGCAGGCAGTCACAGTAATGGGCGTACTCTCTGAGACTAGCTAGATCACCTGTGCAAACTCTCTGATTGATGGGACTGCTGACTAGAAGCACACTGCGTGTCCACTTCATACACTTCTCATCAACCCAGTCCTGTATTCTGTGAGACTGAAGCAATCTGAAGCAATCTGTCTGTGAGCTCAGTAGGAAGTGGGGTGATGCCATTCTGGCAGAGGAGCTTAATTGGCTCATAAATAAAGTATCGTTCTATGGCTCATTTCCTGTTAGCTGACCTGTGATAACCTTGAGGATATATATTAGATTTAGACCTTACCGTCTCCTGTATAAAAGCACAATTCTCTCTAAAGTCCATTTCATTATTTGAACTCTCTAAAGAGGAAATTAGCAATCTAAAAATAAGAGATGCTGTAATATAAATACATATAGAATCATAGTGTTCTGCCCCAGTTATATGAGCCTTAGATTTAGTACAGGCTAATTTTCTCTGACTGGTAATTAGTCTCTGCTAGGAATTGGAATATGTTGCTTTTTGTTTGAGCTGGTGCTAATTTTGTGTAAATATAACACTCTGTCAGCCCTACACTACATTAACCATACTCTTCATTAAGAGAAGCACATGGACTTACTTATTCCTGCATTTACATAATGTGGAATGTGATTATAGTTCTTGCCTGAAAAAAGGATTTCAACTTGCAATAATTATTTAGTCGTAATATTATAATTATAACATAGCTGGTTGTACTAGTATTTAATAGAGGGTTTTTTAAAATGCAAATACTTTGATCATGTTGATCATTCTATTAGCTAACCATGAATACAAGGAAAATCCATGTACATATTAGCAATACCAAGAAATATATCAAGAGCTGTGTTTGAGATTCTCTAATATCAAAATAGCAAATGTGCAATCACTGATGTGTTTTTAAGTGTGACTGTGCTGTGGGTTAATACAAATCTCTGCACTGCATATGTGTCTAACTGTGTCACTAATGCATTCTTGATTCTTCACAAGAAAAATCACAGCTGGGAAGAAATAAATTTACAACTGCTATTCTAGGCAGATGATGAGTAGAGAAGAAATCTCTGATAAAACAGGATCAGCCGAAGGAGATGAATCTGAGGGATTGTGATTAGAAAAGCTTTTGTGTGACACAACTGCCCCCACTGCATCACCCACCCTCTCAACAACAATTCATTACAGCCAATTTATCAAGTTCCTCACCGCTAGATAACTTAAATTGCACAATCTCTGTCCGTCCTTGATACTGCCACTGTAGCCTGTCGAGAAGACTTATAAATGGACTGTTTCTGGTGTTGAAAAGTGCACCAGAAAGGTTGTGGAACCGCTTTAAAATAAAGCTGAAAGTCTACACTTCGATCACATCTTGATTGTTTTATTTCAAATCCATTGTGGTGGTGTATAAAGGCAAAATCACAAAAACTCCGTCATTGTCCAAATACTTCCAGACCTGACTGTATATCTCACAATACTTTTCTACATTTCTACTATGCATGATGTATATAACAATATATGAAGGGTGGTGCAGCAGGTAATGTTGCCATGTCACAACTCCAGAATTCCTGGTTCAAGCCTTAGCTCAGCTCCTCTTCTTGTGTCTGAGTGGGTTTCCTCCAGGTTCTCCAGTTTCTTCCCACCTCTCAAAAACAAGCCAGTAGGTGGATTAGCTATGCTAAATTGCCACCAGGTGTGATTATGTGTGTGCATGGTGCCCTGTGAGGTGCTCCTGGGAGAGGCTCCGGACCCACTGACCAGAATAAAGTGATTACTGAAGATGAATGAATGAAATGAGTAAAGTGTTGAAAGTGGGTAGCATTGCTGCCTCACAACTCCACACTAGAGTGATCCTGAGCTCAGGTTACTGTCTAGTTTTTGCATGTTCTCCCCATGATTGTGTGGGTTTCCATCAGGTTCTCTGGTTTCCTTTCACACCCCCTTCCCCCCACCTCCATCACATCCACTGGCATTATATCATTTTACATACATGCCACATACATGTGATCCACGGGCATCCTCTCTGGCATGTATTTCAAATTATATAAGGTTATGTGGCCTATTGCACTTTTTTCATATTCAAATCAAATTGTGGCAATTTTCTAGGTCCTTCTTTTAGGCCTGACAAATGTCGGTTCTTTGTGCCAAGACAATATTGTAGAAATCAAAGGTTGTGATATACAGCATTTCAGTGGCCATATATTTTACATTTCAGGTTCTAGCTAGCCACTAGATGGAGACAGCAGCAACCCTTGATGTCCAAAATTTTCTCCATGCTCTGTTCACTAGAATAAAAACAAACAAACAAACAAAAAAAAACCCAGCATTGTACTGTACATTTTTTAATCACTAGGGTAGTGTCCTCAAGAATGCAACTATTGTATCATTAGCACAATATCTTTGCCCCTGCTTGTAATATATATATGTATATATATATATATATATATATATATATATATATATATATATATATATATACACAATTCTACTCCAACACTAAATAAATGAACAATATTGGTCTTTAAGATTCCATTATGTACATTAAATCATTTATAAATTGCACTACATGCAGATGAAAGAAAAATACTAAAGGCACAAAAGATGTACCCTGGGATGTACCATCCCATTGCTAGTGCTATTTTTTCTAAGAGTGTACATTGAATTTAACATTAATCAGGTATGAGTTTAATGCACAGATTATAGGCTTTAATTGGAAGGTATTTACATCTATACTGGGTGAAGCACACATTCCTCTTCTTACATAATCCCTTCATTTTCATGGATGAATAATAGGACAGATGGCTGTTCAGCTCTTTTTTAACCAGCTGTCTGTCACAGTATCATTACATGTGAAAGCTAAAAATATCTGAACTAAAAATATACAATTTTGAAACTGTACCCTAGTCACTATGTAGTGCACTTTTTTAAATTTTTTTATTTTTTATTTTTTATTTTTTTACATAGTATAGTATAGAGCATATTGAGTGCACTCATATTATCTCACAAGTTACAGTACAAATGATGTACCATAGCAGGTATAGGATACTTATATGCTCATGTTTATAGGGACCATTGCAGACACAGGACTAGAATTATTTGAGAACAGTCTGAAGCATATTACTTTATATGGTGTTTACTCCATGACAAAAACATCTTGCAATCTAAACTCCACCAGGCCAGCTGTTGAAGACAGGAATGAAGGCTTAAAACAACCCCAGGAAAAAACAAAACAGAAATTATGCATTTTCCAGAGGTCACATTTCAGGCAGTCATCAGCTGAAAAAGAATAACAACTAAGTCCAAATTTGTTTACAATTATTGTCTGATATAAGGGAGGTTAAGCATTTTTCACATGAATAATTCTTTTTCATGTGCAGTCACATATTATTCACACGATGTCATGTGTTTACTTGAATTCACACAGTGAAATGCACCTTCACATGGCTTTTATATGTGATCACATGTACGTGATTTACAAGTGGATCTTTCTGCACTTTAAACTTATAGTCAGTGTTTTATGTCCTTCTCCAAAGGACTAAAATCTCACTTACTTCAAATAATATAGAATCGTTTTCTTACCGGGGACTGAGGACTCTGTTACCATTTTGTGAGTATGGGGCATGGTTCTGTTGAGGGTGGGCTGAATGTAGCATATGGACACTCTCTGTGGGATGATGGGAAAATGGGCCACAGGCCCAGAGTTCAGTTTCCTGTGCATTCATTATACACAACCCTGTACAGCACAACCTGTACCAGAATTATAAATTAATTTGCTGTAGTTTGTTATTATCACTGAAGGACTGTGAACCTACAGTAAATATTACAATGCTACTGTTTGTGTTCAGGATGTATTGGGTGTTGTCATTTCTAACTTTGGGAAGCAGCTGGACTGGTTATTCCACTCCATCTCATAACTGTATAGATTTTGCTACACACTCATAGGTTTTTATTGGTTATGAAAATAAAATAAAACTTTTCCGGAGTATTATTACAAGTGCAGGTTCACTAATGTGCTATAGTGTATGCATATGGTTCCATAAGCTCAAGATTTTGATCAACCATCATTTTATCATAAAATGAGTCTAAATTTGTAAATTCAAACAAATTAAAACTAAAACAATAGAAATTAATGAAAAAAGAAATATACTTTTATTTATTGTATTTATTGTAAATTGTGTATTATTTTGAATAAGCAACCAGAGCTAAACATCTACAGTAAATAAAAATATCACTTTTGATCAGATGTGCCATCCAAAAGGTACTTTAGTTAATGACCTCTGACTATCACGAAAGCCTTATTAATCCTTTGTTACAAAAAGTGGACTGCAGACGGACTAAATATGAAACTGCCTCTACAGGTGCTTGTGAAAAAACCCACCTGTACAGGTAAGATTGTGAACACACTCACATGGCTGTGTGGGTGTGGCTGCACTACGTCATGTGAAAAAGGCCCTGAGAAAAATCCTTGCTGGAGGTGAAAGAGAGAGAGAGGAACATTACCCTTTGGAACGGACGAGGCTCACCTGTTTGAAGGAGTGCCATTTAGACAGAAAAGTGCAGTGATTTTGAAAAAGGCATACTGTACACACTGCAGAAATACTAGGAATCTCTTTCAACAGTGGTAAGGAGAAATGTTTTTGCCTATATAATATGAAAACTCAGAAACACTGCTCCAGCTACACACTTACAGCATGCTGATATTGTGGTAAAGATATGAAAAATGGCGCAGGGACTTTTTGCTTGCGTCAGTATGCTACTTGTCTGGAGTTCTGTCTGGAGTGAACTATGTCAGTGAAAGTGTGAAATAGTGTACAAGGTGGAGTATTTGTTTTCTATCAGTGCCAACATTGCCAATTATGGTATACCTTTTTCAAAGTCAGAATAATAAAAAAGAGAAAGTACTATATAACATGCTGTCTGGATTTAATTATATATTTTTGCCACATTAAATGTCTGTGATCAGAATATTTATTATTATTGGTTAAAGAACACAAGGAATATATATACACTCATTCTTTTGTATATCACAGTACTTCTTCAGTCTAGTCTTCACATTTCACCTCAGCACTTTTATTCTCAGTAAACACAGCAGATCATATATTATTTTATTAGACATGGTGTGATGCAATAATTTAGTTATACAGTACCAAGGACGTTCTCTGTTTTGGCCTGTATACATTTAAAACCATAAATACAGCCAGAAATTTCAGAAAGAATTGTTAGCTCAAACACTGATGTTTGTAATCAGCAGGAAGTGGTGAGAATATGGTCCTCTTCAAATATAAACTTACTGACACAGCAAGAACCTGTAGGCGCATTTACATTTGCATGAGTTCTAAATAAGTCACTTAAGACCCTGTTTGGTTCACTTTTTTTGGCAACTTAAATATATATGTTATATGGTCCAAAGATGAATTTGGAGACAGCCTCTTAGGTAGCTGAAGGAATAAGAGAGTACTTTCCTGACCTCAAGAGCAATGTTATAAGTGCTGTTCTTTTTCTTACAACACTGTTTTGTAGATGTTTGCTATTTATGTAACACTACTCAGCAATGTCAGTTTGGCTGTTTAAGTGAAGATATCCAATTGCTCTTTGTTCAGTACTAGTTGTATATCCAGCTGTTCTGAACACTGCCAAAGAGTGGAGAATAAAAGATGGTAGGTTATGCATCAAAAGGCCAGATGCAGATCACAGCATTTAAAACAAATCACAAGGAAAAAAAAATCTATAATTTCTATATATAACAATTAGCTGTATTAAAATCCATACATAAAGTTCATGTTGATATTGGTTTTGCCACAGGCGGAGGTGGCTGAAATTGTTCTGTGATCTCTTCAACAGAGCCATCATGGGTATAAAGACAGCAAGTGAGAATAAACTAGAGTGCTATCAGGCCCTAAACAGAGAGAAAGAATTGGATGAGTATCTCCTCAATACAAAGCAGGGACAGATACTTTACAGATAATAGTTCAGTGCTCACAGTCTCGCCATTAAAGAGGCAGGCTGAGAAACAGCTAGCTGTCTAGAGAGGAGAGACTGTGTGCTTACTGCATGCACTTCCTCCTCTACTATGTAAAATCCAAAAATGTAAATTTCTGCCTTTAGATTTCAAACACTGATCCTAAAATTCAGCAACATGACCTCATTGGAAAAAATGACAGCTCTACCTCAGGGAAAGATACACATCAAAAATCACTGCAAAACACTGTCTGGGGTTCACTCCTACCAAATCCCCAACATTCACCCCAACTTCTACCCCAAATGCTGTTATTACAAATCTGTTATTACTGTTATCATTAGTGTTATTACTGCTCTTGTTTTACTGTTATTTTTATTATTCCTAATGTATGATCATGACTACTACGATTAGTATTATCATTGATATATTGAGTGTTATTATTAATATTAGTATTGTTATTATTGATATCTGCTATTATTAATATTACTATTATTAATTGACATTTGTTGTTGTTTTTCATATTACTGTTCTTTGTATTGTGTCAGTGATGCTTCAGCAGCATTGTACCATATACAGTAATGGACACAAAGCTGACCAAATTGAAAAGTGAACTGACCTGACAGCCTGTTACCTAGCCCACCTGAAAGTATAAGACCTAAAGCCAGTAATACTGTATGTTATGTAGTCAGCGTGAGTAAACATGGTAATCAGCCCAAGAATGGAAGCACTTTATAACAGAAATGCATGTTTATTTATATTTATAATCCACATATTGCATTATAATGTTTTACTCTTGAGTTCAAATGAACAGAAATGTCAGATGACCCTATATAACATGTCCAAAATGGTGCCTCAGTCAGTTCTTCTTGCATTGTTTCATATAGTGTTGCTGGAAATATTGAATTACTGACTAAATCTGTGATTTGAAAACATTTTTGTCCAGTGCTGCTACCTGTCACTGCTCTTTTGTCTTTGAGGCACTTCTGAAGCATTCCTAAATACAGGCAAATTTGCATTTAAGGCTAAATAATTTTTGTACATTGCTCTTATTTTTGCCTAATTGTAGGGGAAAATTTCCTGAAAATCTTTAGGCACTTAAGACCAAACATTATGGCCCATTTCAGCTTTTTCCATTCTTGTCATCGTTCTGTGATATTTTACATGAAAACATTTACAAGCACTTTTCATATCTGCAACAGTCCAAATCGTATGTGGTGCAATCCTTTTAAGATTTAATTCAGAAGTGTTTGTATTTTACTAAGTTCATTTCTACTGTGATTAATCACTAATAGGAAAAAGATGATAACTTTTCAGTTATGACCCAAATAACATGCCAAACCTATACAGTCTCTGTTCATTAGTTATGTGTGTATAGTAACAAATATTATGGACTCTGTCCTAATGTCCATATCAAGAAGGTGTGACTGCAGTTGACGCACTCACATTCTTTTTTTGTGTCTTTTACCCAGCACTCCCCCTGTTATAAATGGTTTAAAATTTCTGTGATTACATGCCAAGTGTGAGTGGATACTCGTGTATTTTCTCAGTTGTGTCTTGCAGAGAGTCAAAAAAAGAGACAAAACAGGAATCAGCAGTCCCATTGAGCAATAATGTTGCCATAGCAACAGTGAGAGAGTGATGGCGAGAGCTGAGTGAGCTGCTAGAGGTTGTGAGATGAAATAGGTGTAAGAGGAAGAATCCTGCAGTGTCTTTGCATTCTCACACATAATATGTTCGGATCGAGGAAGAGCCAATAACACAGTGGATGCCAAATAAAACGCTGTGTTTAAATTGTTCATTAATTTTTTCTCTCACTTCTTTACAGGTTGATAAAGGCACACTGAGGTTGACTGTCACACTATCATTCTGTCCTTCACTGTATGCCCTCTTCATCTCCATGTCCAGCCCCCTCACCCCCTTCACTACATAGAAACACCACTCCCTCCCTCTCTTCCCTATCTCGCTCTCTCTCCTTTTTTTTCTCTCTCTCTCACTCTCTCTCACACACACACACACACACACACACACACACACACACACACACACACACACAAACACACAAACCCAGTGTGGGCTGGGGATTTAAAGATCTGCATCTGAGGCAGGCTTGTAATCAGATGAAAGACGAGATTATCCCAAGGATCCCTTCATCTTTCCCACTGCTGGAGAGCGTTAGAGGAGCTGGAGGAGGAGGAGAAGGAGGAGATTCTGGCCCAGGAGGGGTGGGGTCTGACAGAGTGACTAAGTGAAAGAGGGGAGGAGGGGTTCACCTGTGGATGTGTATGGGGAAAAGAGACACCACTGCTGTTGCCTGTTCCCTTTCAAGGTCCCGGACAGACACTGGGATGACTGCACGCCGACATTAGAGAAAGGAGGGAAAGACAGGGAGACAGAGAGAGCTGGGAAGGACTGGGGAAAGGCAGTGCAGACAGAAAGATCAAGAAGAGAATCTAAATTCCATCTGCAACTCTCATCACAGGGTAAGGATTATTTATCATAAGTGCGCTGTGTAATAAAACTCTGAAATGGGATAATTGGAAAACTGACTGGTACCTCTGTGTTTGTGGTTTCTGCGTGTGGAAGGGACCTTGCATTGTTAGATATTTTTATATCTTATGGATGAATAATGCATGCGCAGGTCCTGAGTGAGTATATTCTACAGACCTTGCCATGCCCTTTGAAGATAAATAATACAATTACTGTCAGCAGATGTATCATGTGTATGAATGAGGTTTTGCATGATCATCCCAAACAGTTGAGGCAATCAAGCTGGCAGGCCTGTGAAATTCGACTAAATTAGCTTATTGACCTCAAAAACACTTTGCCCCCTAAAGTCAGTTGATTGAACCATTCCACTTGAGGCCATGCAGGCAGTTAATCACATAGAGCGTGACAGTGAATGAAACCAGATTCTTATGTGTTGGCTGGGGCATGTTGTACGTTTGCCATCTCATGATGTAAAAGAAATGATTTAAGAAAAATGTAATAAGTAAGGAGCCCCTTTTGATTTTTTTTTTTTTTGCCATGTTTTACTCAGTCTAATCTTCTGTTAGGTAAATTGAACACTTCATTTTAAATTTAATATGCATTATAAGTTTAACATCTTGTCTTAGATTGTTTATCTAGATATAGTATAGAAATATGTGTAATACTTTCTTAATTTTATTGTTCTTATTGTACATATTTAGTGATTACATGCTATGTAGAATCCTACAACAGTTTTCCTTTTAGAAAAAAAGCCAAGTACAACCCGTACATTGTTCTTTGTATCACTTTCTGAAGGCAAGAATACAATTCTGAATTTCTTTTGGGCTCTTATGATGGGTAATTCAGAATTAATCTTATGTTTCTAATCTTCAAACACAACTTGAAGTGTACAAAATCCAGTTACAATGCAAAGTATAACCCTATAAGTAAAAACACTCCAAAACATTTATAAAATAAACAATTTTAATAAGCAGCCTTTGGCCATTTAATAAATTGAATGAACTGTAAGTTACATAGAAAGCATATGAAACAGCTGCTTTCGTTTTGACCTGAAGGATATATTAGTTATAGTATCACTTATTAATACAGTATGTCTCATCTGCATTTGTATTAAATTTACTTATCAAATGAATTTCTCACTATATGCAGTAAGAATGTGTGTAGTGTTTCCCACACTGGTAGGAAACACTACACACAGTGCTGGTATTATGAGCTTTGCATGAGTATTCTGTGATTTGGACAAATTATTAAAAATATTGGTAACCAGTAACAGATACTATTATTCCAACTTGTTTCAGTTTTCAATGGCAGAGATTGGGTGCCCTGTGCCTGAACTCCCACCTGGGAGCACCATCCCATCCAACTCTACTGTCACTAATGACATTATTATTCCACTTTCTGCTGAACTGAAGAACATCACGCCTGAGGAGCTACAAAAGAGTTCTAGTGAAGTACCATGTTCAGAAAATATCCTGGAAGACAGAGGGCATATAAAAGAAAAAGACAAATGCCTTCACAATGTCCCATGTCCCCACAGTATTGCGGAGGTTCACAAATCTGATGAAGCAGGTGCCCGGATGGCTTCTGGTATGAACCATCAGAATGAACAGGCATCACTGGTCCGCATAGAGAAAGCCTCCTCATTACACAGAGACCTAGGAGAAGAGAACCTGTCCCCAACCAAGCAATATTTTCAGAGGAGCCACATAGATACCCTTCAAATACAGCAAAAGGATCCTATTCATCCTCTTCAAAGTGAAACAACTGAGCCTACTTCTCTGAATAAGAACCAAGAAGCACCCATTCCATTCTTAGTTTGTAAGGAGGCCATGCATGCACAGCAAAGCAGTAGTATCACCACTTTCCTCAGTGCAGCAAGCAGCCCAATCCAGCCAAGCTCTGTTCAGGTTTGCACTTCTGGCTGTGCCCAGGTATCAGAAGAGTTTGCCAGGAACATTAAACCCTCTAGGTTTGAAGCGGCTGCTTGCTGCAGCCTGCACCATCATGGAGCTGTTGAGGACACGTTTGCTGCTTACTGTCACCCCCAGCCCATACCTGCTCCTGCCCTACTTGTACCACGACTAATGAACATAGAGGGAGACCGCAAGGGGCAGAAAGCAGGACCAACCTTGTTATCTCTTCCCCCACTTGTTTCCTCCATCAGTGAGACAAGACTGGATTCTAAAAGACTGGTCCACTGCTGCAGCCTGGACTGTAAGTGGCCTGGTCCTTTGCGCCAGGCTGAAAGTCAGCAGCAATTGGTGAAAGAGGTTAAAAACATGAGAGATGCAGGGACTATGACATCTTACAGGGACCTGAAGGACATAGGGGTGCAAGTGGGTCAGGACTCAGAAAGGTCACCTCAACATGTCTTCCCAAAGGTGTGTCTTCTGGACGAGAGGGAGAATGGAAATGACAAGCTTACAGGGCAACAGAAAACTCCAGTACAGGATGTGAAGTGGGACTCAGAAGGAATGACATGGGAGGTCTATGGTGCCTCGGTGGACCCTGAGGAACTGGGCTTGGCTATTCAAAGGCACTTGGAGCTGCAGATCAAGGAGACCTCAGGAAGAGCAGCAAGGTTCTCGCAGCAGAACACAACCACCTCACAGCTGGGAAATAAGAAAAGGGAGAGTAAGAGGAGGAGAGGAGTAATGGCAGCTCTTCGTCCTTCAGTCTGTTGTAGCCGCAGCTCTACTGCAGTGGACTAACTACCAAAACTACCTGGGTTTCGTATTTTCAAGCCTCATAGATTTCTCAGAAGTTGTAGACAATGTATGAAGAGGGTTATATTTGAAGTACAACACTGGATGAGAGAGAACATGTGCCTAAGTCTTCCTTTCAGTTTCAGAACCTCGTACATTGCTTAGGAAAACTTTAGATTGACCTTAAGGGCTATTTGTTTGGTATGTAATTCCACCTGTTTGTCTGTCTATCAGTGGAGTACTTTATTTCTTACTGCAGTACAAAAAATATCCTGTTACTCTTAAGCAGCAGGGTAATAGCTTTTGGGAGTACTAAGTCTAAGACAGCAACAGATCAGACAGAAAGCACAAACTCAGCTGTGAGCCTGAGACCATCTGACACATGTGGACTCCCCAGTAAAGTTAAACAACGCAGCTGATAATGCTCAAGGGTCACAGACTATGGTCAACGTAACTAATTAGTTAAAGTTGTTAGTTTAAGTCCCAGAACGGGCAGAGGGTGACAAGAGTGACTTTGTAGTTGGAGGTACCAATTCCACAATCCTGTCAAAGAATGGGCCCATACCTAAAACATAAAGAACAAGGCCCTTAATCCCTAATAGTTCCAGGGGTACCCAAGAGGCTGATACGTACCCAAGAGGCTGATACTGAGCTTTGACCCTGTGCTTCCTTACATGTTTCAGAAGGGGCATGCTAAGATAAAAACCCTATGTAGCAATACAATATCCAATAAAGAGTCTCTGTTATTCTAGAGTGTTCAATGAAATGTCTGAAGCAAGCTTTAAACATTAAGTATGTCTTTGGATAGCCAAGAATTAATAAAGAACAGCAGATTAAGACTTGAAATAATGATAACCCAATCATTAAATCAAGTTTTTAAAAAAACCAACAGTAGTGCAGAATAAACATAATAGAATAATATATAAAAGTAATACATTATATATATACATACATATATATAAATTAGGGTACCTACAACGTAGCTTACACTGAACAAGATGTTAGGTTTGCGGAAGCCCTAAGTGGGGTAAAGAGTCCTGTAATATTCTTTGATTAATTGACATACTAATACTAATATAGAGGAAATCAGAGGATATCACTCTAGACTATATTATCATTCAATTATAAAGCTGAAAAGATATATGAACACTCTGTCAATACATAACAGACCAATTTTACTTTTGAACATAAGTATTCATTAGGGTTGCTTCCTTTCCAATGACCTCAGGGTAACTGCTTTGTCAGTCAATTACAGTATATGCATATATAAATGCTAAAATATTCCATCTAGTTAGAGGCAGGTCTAACTATGAACCACACTCTCACCCATGTGTCAAACAATATGAGCAAATTGTACTAACATTCCCAACAAACATTTCAGTAGCTAAAGTGCAGATTATGAGACTGGTATAAGATGAAAACCTTCCTCAAAACTCCACTCCTTAAGAATATATAAATTTCTGTGCCGTCTTTATAAAATGAGATCATTATTGTATTGTGTGTAGCGGTACTGTGATGAGAGGCAGCATAAGAGCTGAATTGTTGCACCATCTACTGGTCTAAGTGTCTTTCATTTTGTCTGTGATTATAATAATAATAATGATGATGGTACAAAGAGTAGTACTCTGATTAACCATGTTATTATTACTACTACTATTGTTAGACTGAAGTGAACATTCAGTCTCTGTTGTGTGGAAAATAGTCCTTTAACCAAAAAAAAAAAAAAAGCATAAATATGTGTTTATATTTTGGACGTGTGTATATTATATAACATCTAGCAGCAATATAATATGGATGAAAGTGAAAATAAAATAGAAAAATTGAAAGACTAACACAACCAACACAAAGATATAACTGATGAACATCATTCAGACATATCTGAAGAAAATTCTGATGCTATTATTTTAATGGTGACAAGAAATGTGAGAATTAATTTTACATTAATGATAAATTTGACACATATTGCTAATTAATTCAGCAACAAGAACACGTTCAGTGAGAAAGTTAAGACATTTTATCCTGTTGTCTTGATCTGTGTTTCTACCGTTTACTACTAGAGCATAACTAATACTGAACTCTGATCTATAGTGTCACACCATAATCTTGGTAGGATGATGTTGTCTGAAATGTTTCAGTCCTAATTTTGAAATGTCACCTTTTGGGATGCACAAATATAGTTGTAATCATTTTTAGCAGTGTAATAATGTAATGATTATGTTTAGGACAAATAAATATTCTCTATTCATTTATTTATCTTCATTCAGCAATAATAACAGGCAATGATTTTTTTTTAGTGTAAAAAATAGGTTCCACTCTTCATATACATCCATCCATTTTCCATACCGCTTATCCTACACAGGGTCGTGAGGGAGCCTGGAACCTATCCCAGGGAACTCAGGGCACAAGGCGGGCGACACCCTGGACGGGGTGCCAACCCATCACAGCACACAATCGCACACACAATTTGGAAATGCCAATCAGCCTACAATGCGCATCTTTGGACTGGGGGAGGAAACCCACAAAGCACGGGGAGAACATGCAAACTCCATGTACACAGGGCAGAGGCGGAATTTGAACCCCCAACCCCAGAGGTGTGAGGCCAACATGCTAAGCCACCGTGCCCCACCCTCGTGATATACACTCCCAGTCAAAAGTTTTGATATGCTAAATTGAAAATACAGTCAGGTCCATAAATATTGGGACATCAACACAATTCTAACATTTTTGGCTCTATACACCACCACAATGGATT
>CM075005.1:9718487-9764839 GCA_037576675.1 Pangasius sanitwongsei
TTGTGGTGGTGTATAGAGCCAAAAATGTTAGAATTGTGTCGATGTCCCAATATTTATGGACCTGACTGTATATATTTTTTACTGCATTAAAGACATTTTGATAAAGGTTTATATAAATAGTGAACTTTTTTAATGTCTGTGCATGAATTTGAATTAATGCTCATGTATACATTTATTTCTTATTCAAAAATGTATTTTTACTAAGTAGTTTTTACTTAAAACAAGCAGCTTTTTAAAGGCAAGCTATTTTAAAAACAAGCAGGTTTGTAAAATAAAAGCTGCAATTTTCCTCATGAGGACCAGCCAAATGTCCCCACAAGGGCCAAACTGTCAGATACTATATTCCTATCCTTGTGAGGACATTTGATCCCCACCAAGATATAACACACACACACACACACACACACACACAGAGCATTCATTTTCATCTTGCCTTTGCCTGTATGATCGCGCGCACTGGAGCTCTCTCCTCCATCACTCCACCTGTCATGTATTAACATCCTTACATAACAGCTGCATCGTAGCATCAGATTTTAGTTGCCATATGACAACAGAAGAAGTAAACTGTGCGGATTTGGGAGAGCATCCGAAGCAAAAGGCTAAGGTACGTGTATTGTTTGCAGGCTTTCTTCATCAGGCTCTGGATGCAGGAAGACTGGAGCGGAATGGCGACTCTATAAATCCGATTCATAAATCCAATGGTTTTCCCGAATGCTAGCATCGCACATTTAACGCCATTTTCCAAAATATGTGCTATATATCATTTACGAAGGACGGGGTAAATGACTTGGGATCACAGAATATACAGGAGCTAAGATCAAGGATACGTCTACATCTGCAGATTTTTCTAACGTTACTAACCTGCATGTGATAAGAACCCCACCTGTGACATAGCCTACAATTTAGTAAGATAGTATGCATCTGCAGTAACAGTGCCACAACTGAGAGACAGCTTGTCTAATGTAGTATACAGATTTAGGTGTAGTCTAGGGAATTTTTCATCTGTTATTCCCACCCCAGACTCGGGTCATATTAAATCCATAGGCTATTTTGAAAACTTAAGGCTATTTGGTAGGCAAAAATCTTTCTCTTGAATCTATATTGTGTGCTTAAGCCTAGATAGAGGCTTCCTGAGCAGCTGCAACCTACAGCTACTTAAATGGCTACTTTAATCTGTTTATAATACCTTCTGTGATGTGGTTTTTTTTTTTGCTACTGTATTATTTATGTATCCTGGTGGGACAGATTAAACTCCATGTCGCATGTTAGATTTACATTTTCATGTAATTTGGTGTTTGTGGAACTGTACAAATATTATTTTGTTTTATTATTGGCCTGTAGTCCTAATCAAAATAAACCACACTGTAATTTCTTTCATTCACAAATCATGCAAGAATTTCAAGCTCTACATATGGCTGCCATTTCGTTTGACCTATTTTCAGCACAACAGCCCAGCTCTCATAGAAACAAGAGGCTATGCAGTCCACTTCAGAATTTTTGGCACCCTTAGAATCTGTAGATGTGAACAGTAGTTAATTAAATTTAATAAGGATCAGTTGGTGTCTTTTTATTATCGTCAAAAAATTAACGCTGATATGACAGGATGAATACTAGTTTTCACATTATCAGTAATATTTCTTATTTCTAAGACTAATGTTTAGCTAAAGGCTTTTGAGTTCGATTTGATTTGTGGTTTTCTTCTCCCGCCCTTCTCCTGCTTGAAGGGCAACACTGAAAAAGTCATTATGAAAGTGGCTAAATTTCACTAAAAATACAAGACTAAACAAAGATACATACATAACCATACATATTGTATTTAACAATATTTTATTGTATGCAAGTATAATGACAATAAAGATTTCTTATCTTATATTGGTTTTTATTCATAGTATAAATCACAATGGAAACATTTGAAAGATCATTGGTTTTTGGTGATTATACGAAGTGGTACCAAGTAGGTTCCATTCTTTATCATCCAAATTAGTTAGCAGTGTGAAGTATTTTTTCACATTCATAAAGAAAAACAAATATTTTATTACACTACACATATTTGCAGCAGCATTGAAAATGGAACAAGTTTAGATAAGTAGGTGACACTGAGGATTTTATCGTGTTTGGCATGTCACTCAGGTGCTAGTTATTTGCATGGCACTATTTAAACAAGCTTAAAGCAACTATAATCAGTATTGCAATCATGAACAATGTCCAGCTGCTCTCCTGCCAACTCAGTAGAGGCCAGCTGAACATTAAATATTTAAAGCCATTCAGTATAACATTACACTGTCACTTTATACTTTATATATGCTATGTATATGTGTGTGTGTGGACACACTCACTGTCCACTTTAATAGGAACATGCATCATGTGGTTATTTAATCCTGTAGCAGCATCACACAGATACAGGTCAAGAGCTTCAGTTCATGTTCACATCATACATCAGAATTGGGAAAAATGTGATCTCTGTGACTTTAACTGTGGCATGGATGTTGGTACTAGAAGGGCTGGTTTGAGTATTTCAGAAACTTCTGATCTCCTGGGAATATCAGACAGAACAGTCTCTGAAATACTCAAAATATTCAACAGTGGCTATATGATGTTGAGATCCATCTTTTCACACAGAGGACAACTAAAGGACTCATACACAACCATTACAAAAGGTGCAAACATTCACTGATGCTCAAGAAGGCAACACACTACATTAAGACGATCGGTATAACCGTCTGATGACGATGATTGGTATAAATTGTTATTTTGTTTAAAGATCTGTTTAAAGATTTTATTTAGTACTGCCCTTCAGAAGCTACATAACATATTTACATGTTTCCCAGAAGACAAACTAATAACAATTTACAATAACAATTGCCTTCTTGAGAATCAGTGAACGTTTGCACCTTTTGTAATAGTTGTGTACAAGTCCCTCAGTTGTCCTCCATGTGAAAAGATGGATATCAAAATCATGTAGCCACTGTTGGAAAGGGGTCAAATATGCAGAAAACCAAATAATGTGCAGAACCTGGAGGATTTTTCTTAAGAGCAGTGGGTAGTTTAACTGCTCAGGACAAACAAGACACTCATGAACAACTCTCACAAAACATAAAAACAGTCATTGATCATCCAGGTAACAGCACACAGTATTAAGAATCAAGCATATGTAAACTTTTGAACTGGTTCATTTGCGTAAATTCAGTTATTATTTTGTCTTGTGGACTGTATGTAAACATCTGTTATGTGAAACAGCTTATTCAGGGCAGTACTAAATAAAAAAACAAAATCGAATTTTTATTACCCCACATATTTTTTAAATTATTAACATTTTGCAGATTCTGCACGGTGTATGTAAACTTATGACACCAGCTGTATAATATGTAGTATTAATATTTAGCTAGTCAGGTTTAACCTTGCAATTTCAAATCTTAAACTTGCTAGAACAGAATATATTTCCATTGTTATATTTTATGGGCTTTACACTGAGTAATTAGTTACTTTAAGTCATAAAAATAAGTGAAGTGTTTCACTAGATGGCCATGTAAAATGTACTGCCTTTAGGAAATGCATAGGTTGGAGAAGGGAGCAGCAGGTTAAAGAAACGAGAGAGAGTTAGTTTACTCAGTGGAAGTAAAGAGATGGTGCGCAGGTGCTTCCAAACAAGGAGAGTGAACAAAGAAAGACCTGGAATTCAAATTCAGTTTCTTCACAAATTGCAAATGTATTTTTTCTCTTTATCAGTAAATGAAGAGCTATAAACAATCCTGCTTTATCATAAAAGATCTGCTGCTTTTATTTCAGGTTGTTCCAGAATGAACCGAGCCATAGCCACCTGCTGCATATTCCTGCTTCTCTCTGCTTTCCTGTGCGACCAGGTGATGTCCAAAGGTGGCAGAGGAGGTGCCAGGGGTTCTGCTCGGGGTTCTGCCAGAGGTTCCATCCGAGGCAGTACGCACGGAGGACGCTCATCCCGTATCGGTGGCTCGTCCTCTGTGAGGGTGGCAGGAGCGGCTGCAGCTGGTGCTGCAGTAGCGCTGGGAGCTGGAGGATGGTATGCTTCAGCCCAACGTAAACCAGATGACAGCTCTGAGCATGGGGACGATTATTACAGCAACAGGACAGACTGGGAACTTTACCTCGCCCAAACATCTAGCGCAGTGACCCATAATTTCAAATATAGTGGACTGTTCTCATTACTACTGCCAATAAACTTTCTGCTTCCTTGAGGATGGAACAAGAAGCTTTAACAGCTCAAAAAGAAAAGTGTACTGTGCAGTGTGTATTCCTAGTATTTTGCACTTCATAAACAAAAAAGTTGTAGACTGAGCCACAACACCTAAACAAGCTTTTACAGGACTTAATTGGTTTATACATATATATTATGCTTCCGCAGGAATAGTAGAAAATAAATATAAGAATCTAAATCAAATGGGCAGATCATATAAAAAGCTATTAAAACTGTGGATATATTTCACTTCATGCACAGTAGTCTGCTTGGATATGTAATCCATATTCACCTCTTTTATGGAAGAAAAAAGAGACAAATAGTTGAATTTTAAAAATTTAATTATTAATACTGAAATTTAAACACCATTCAATTAACTCCTTCATAATTTTTTCAAATAAAAATATTGAATTTTCAGTATTCACCAATTCAGATTCAAAAATTCAGTTTTCACATATTCAACCAGTCAAATTCAGTTTGCAAAGTTCACTTGAAAGAATACAAGTTAAGCATCTGGGCTACCCAGAGATGAGCAAAGGCAGTAGAGGCTTAGAATGACTTGGAACGGATATCTTGCTGATCAGCGCTCACAGTCTCTCATTCCGGGCTTAGTGCACGGGTAGCCCAGATGTTTAATGTATTTTTTAAAAAGCAATTTTACAAACTGAATTTGACTGTCTGAATCTGAGCATTGGGATGAGCAACCTGAACAAAGTTTTTTGAATATATTAAATTTTAATGTTTATTTCTGAACGCTGAAAAACTATTTGAATATAGATGATTGATTTTTGAAAATGTGAATTTTAAAACGTCAATCTGAATCAAACACTGAAATAAGACTACTTTGAATTTCAAGGAGGTAAATTCAAAACTGATACATACAGATGTGTGGTTTTTCAAGCAATACACTTCAAAACTATGAATTAAAGGGTGTTTAAATTTTAATGTTCAAATCTTTGTTTCTTTTTTGTTTCCATACTCTAGGTTGATAGATAATCTTGCATCTGTTCTTCTTTGTAAGAGCCATATGCCAATGTAAAATATTTGTGTCAACCTTTTACCACAGAATTTGATATTTCTCACAATAACAAAATATTTACTTGCAAACATTCACTCACTTCTCAGCTAGATACACAGCTAAGCCTTTTAAGGTTGCTCCTTAAATCAAAGAGTGAGCTGAATAACAAACGCTAGCTAGCAGATTACATACACTGCCTGTCAAAGTACATTATGATAGCACAACAAAGGCTAGTAATCTATAAGCACATATAAGGCGGTTAATCTGCAAAGAAAGTGTTATGAGACAAGCAGTAAAGTTACTGTTTTTATTATTACTTATATGGCGCAACTGATTTTGTCTGCCTTGTTTGTCAGACAAACTCTTGCAATGCTTACAGAATAAAAAAATAATATAACCAATGATTAGAACAGGTTTAGTTCATACATTGTATGAACGGGCAATTTATAGCAATTTAGCTTGTAATTGGTTACAATTGTAATAGAATATTGTTATTGTATTTCTATGTAAGACTTTTAGCAACTGACGAAACAAAGACATACTAAAATAAACACTGTATCTTTCTATGTAACTTCAATATGTAGTCACACAATTACAGATTAAACAATGCAACAGGACAAACTTGTCCACAACTGTTAGATAAAATTTTTAGAATCACATATAGATAGCTTAATGTGACTTTTTTATTGCTTATTTCCTTTATCTGTGAAGTACTGTATTCTCCAAGCGATGTTATGATCTCATATTATTCTGCAACCACCTTTCACTAAGACTGTGAAATGATTATATGCCCAGAGTTGGAAATATCATTGTGTGTGTGTGTGTGTGTATGTATGTATATATATAGACTGACTGGGAAAAATCATAGCTAGAGCATTTTGTAAAAGATATTTAAATGAGATTAGTCACTGTATCACTTATTTATAGGTGCTGTTTTAATATTACATAGGAAAATCTGTTTTTATGTAAGTATATATTTTATTGTTTGCACACAGTATTTCATTAGTATTACATCAGAGAACTGTAAGAAACAGCACCAAGGCATCTTTGTGCAATAGAATTTAATCATTATATTAATACAGGATTATCACAATTGCCATTACCATGAATATCATGAATCTCTCATCAGCATAAGCAACATGTTTTGTGTTTTATTAGTCAAGCATGACTTTGCCCAGCTCTCCTTTACGGAAAGCTCTGATGAAGTCATAGGCTGCAGCGGTGTAGTTAGGCATTCTGACGGTAATGTCACCTATGGAATTAAAAAGTAAAATAAATTTCTTGCAGGCTAAAACTAGTGTTCTCATTTCTGTGTAGTAAAGTATTCTCAAGTGATACTGTAAATTGAGTCATATAATGATATTGGTTACTCACCTACTCCTGTGATGGCTTTCACTCGCTGAGTCTTGCCTAACTTAACAGCGATACACTTCAGCACATGCTGAATATCATCAGATGGTGTGTCTAGATTATACCTCTCCACATAGCTGAGAAGACAATGTTAAAGCCAGGATTTCTTAATTAATAACAAGTAACAACATTATGTCTGAATAACTTTTGCTAAACCAAATATCTAATGTCTCCTCTATTAAGGTAAAATACAAAAAAAAAATGTTTTTAAAACATTGACATTAAAAAAATATTTTTTCAGGGCAGTGTGGCAGAGAAAGTACATGGCAAGCATCTATATTTTACATACCCAAACCGCTGGAGTCTGTTGAGTGAAAAAAGCAGATAATCAGCTATGATATCTTCACCAACCAAGTGGTCCAGTATAGTACCTGTTGGAAAACAAAACAAGAATTTCCTTACAACTTCATACCGATTAAAGCAATGTTATTGCTAAGGACCTGCCACTAAACCAGAGTGTGTTGAACAGGTACCCCAGATGGTCACATTTTGCTCCATCCACCACTCTCTCAATACGTCTATACCAAGAAATCAAGGATACTGACTGATGTCCATTCTGAAGCTGAAGCCGGTCCTGATGCACATATCTATCTGGAACGAGCCATACAAAAGGCTCCCTTCAGCATTCCCCTGTGTTTATCACTTGACAATAAACTGCACTGACTGAATACATAGTCAATGTGTTGCCAGCTAGGAGAGAGAAACAATATAGACTGTTCCTGAGGCTTGGACAGGGAATCACTGCATGACATAATCTTACCACATAAGGCGAGTTTCATCCCAGTCTCTACATTCTCGATCTTAGGAGACAGCACTCCCGGTGTGTCAAGCAAATGTATGATGGGTCTTTCACACACCTGGTAACACAAAACGTATTCATGATGAGAGAAGGGCAGGTATTCCCAGGCAATCGCACAAAAAAGAAGAGAGCTTGTGATCATTCAAATTCAGCAGCATGGAATTTATAAGGCTCTACACATATCCATTAGCACCCTCTCATTCTAACAATCAGTATACATTCTCATTTAAATCATATAGAAAGACAAAGAGATAAAAATGCAACCAAGAAGAATCTGGTCTCATTTAAACACTGGATAGCTGGACCCCTCTGACAACTGTCAATCAAAATACCTGGATTTTGGTCAGGACAGCTTTAGTAATTCCAGGTTCACCTCCAACCCTTGAGGCTTTGCCTATATTCAAAAAGGGTGCATCCATTTTATTCTTCAGTTTTAAAAAAAATCATTTTTGAAAACAGAGAATTAAAAAGTCAATGGCAAATGTCCAATATGCACAATTTACCTTTTTTCAGGTTTGTTCTTCTTAAAGCATTAATCAATGAAGATTTCCCAACATTTGGCACCCCAATCACCATGAGGCAATAACTTCTGTTCTGTGCAATGATGGAAATGTAACACTCATTTATTTAGCTACCTCCATATAAGTGCCTATTGGAGAAATCTATACTAGAAATCAATATAATGGGCAAATAACAGCAAGTAATTAAACTGAAGAATGAATGTTTTAAATAAGGAATAAAAGCTGACAGGATGTGCTGCTGTAGGAACATAATCAGTGATGGGGTGGTGCGATATAGTAAAGTTACTATTACCACCTGAAAGTGTATTATGTAGCTATTTCAGAGCAACCTGGCATGTTTTATTCCTGTTACACCACACCAATTTGCTAAAAATTACTTTTTAAAAATTAATTTAAAAAATAGCACATTGTTCTTTATGTCCATTTATAGTTACATTTAATGTTGTGGAACATCTGCAAAAAAAGTTACTTCCTGTTACTGCTTACATTTCGAATATTATACATTTTTCTTTAAGTAACTGCATGCTTTAATCCATCCCTGTGTAAGATAACATATTAAAACAAGTGCATTAATATAAACCTTGCAGCTGGAACTGCTGTCAAAGCTGCCTTTGTAGAAAATTAATCAACACCTTCTGACCATTAATCTACACAGAACATAGTTTTTTATAAGAAAAAAATAGTACCGCTCACCTCCTCTCTGTGGAAACGAGGTGCATTCTCAATTAGGTCTGTTACAAGAGGAACTATCTACAACACAATGAGCAAAGTTACCATACAATAAAGTATATTTAATCCTATAAACTATCATGATATTTCTCCCGTTTGTAAAATGTGACAGTACTTGCTGTTCTGCTCACCTTTTTAATACTCTCGTCTCTTTGCTTTAGACAGTCTGTGAACAAGACGTTCTTAATTCCGTCTCTCTCAAGCTGTTTCAGGATATTCTGAAGAAATTAAGATTACACATTATGAATCATTTACATATGCTCTGGTCAGAGGGATACAAATAGAAGTTAATTTAGTTTATGCATGCTGCAATACCAATTTATCTGACATGTCTGCCAGGTCCATCTTATTCAGTATGAGTAAATGTGGCCGGACATCAAGGCTCTCTTGAAACAAAGGATTTCTTCCAGAAAATGGTATGTTTGCCAGTTAAGGAAGCATTTAGTATGGTGTGCAATGAAGCCATTACACTATGCCAATGCTGAACTATATTATTTCAGTTCACAACAATCAGTGAACTGAGAACCTATATATATATATATATATATATAAGTTTTCAGGCAGGAACAAAATAAGAACATTTGAAAGGCATGGAAGAGTTACAGGCTGGAAGATTTGTACCCTTGAAAAGGATATTCTTGCATCATGGATTTCAATGATGCAGTCAACCTTCCTCAGGCTAGCTCTCATCTGCTTGAGTCCTAACAGACGACACACAAGATGATTACAATATGTAGGGTGGCCAACCAAGTGCCAGCAAAAACTGTACTGTTGCATAAATATATATACACACACACACACACACACACACACACACACACACACACAGGTAAAGTGCAAAGTTCTTAGACACCCTATTTTTTTAAACTTCTTTTTCACCTCATTCTTTTTTTAGTACGAACTTTGTTATAGATTTTTTTGTTATACATATTTTAGATTTTTTTGTTATAGATGTTTTATGACTTCTACATTAGCGAGTCCATACAAAAACATTTTAGATTTCCAAACATTAGTTTTCCAGCACAAAATTAAAGTGTGCAACAGTCAAAGTCTCCAGAAGAAGTGTGGCTGCTTCTGCAAGATGCTCAGTAAAACCTACAGCCCATTTCCCTATAAAACTGCACAAATTGTACCTGAGACTACTATTTAAAAAAGAAAAAGAAAAACACTGTCATACCAAAACAGACTTTGTTTCATTTATTACTGTTTACTGCTTTTTATAGTATTATTTTTTTTAATGTAGAAACATTTAATTTCATTAGTTTTTGAAGGCATCTTTGCTCTACAGCATTTCTTTGCATGTGCCTAAGACTTTTGCACAGTGTGTGTGTGTATTAATGCAACAGTGATGCACATACATTTTTTAAATTGTAAAATATATATTTTTAATTTTATGAATTTGAGGAGCTGCTTCCAATCGCAGTTTGCAACTACTATTTCAATAAAATGTAGTAAAAAAAAAAAATTAAATTCAAAAATTCAGAAATCTCGTCATATCGCCCAGGCCTAGTGACTGGATACAGAAATATAATTACTGACCACTGCTCATCCATTGCTATGCACAGTTTGTTGCTGTGCTGAGAATAACCCGTAATTATATCCATCCAGCAGTGTTTTTCTCACTGATGGATGAGGATGGGTCATGTACACTTACAAGGCGCATAACTGACAGTGGTTATTGAGTATATGTACAGTGTAGCACTTAATAAAGCAGCCACTGAGTGTATGATGTCATGTCCTCATCAAGGGTATAGTAACTGGATAGCAAAATTAATCCTTACACAGGATATACTTGTACATGAACTTTCCAAACAAACCTTTAGCCATATGTCCAGGGAACCAGTGTGCAACTTCTCTCTGGCCGAAATCAAACACAGTCCTGAACTGGGCAGCACTGAGTAAAGCGCGAGAAATCCTCATGTTCAGTAGTTTATCTAGCCAAGACACTGTTCATACTTCAGTCAGTGAGCCGGGGTTAATCAGGCTTAAATAAACAATGATCCAGACATGTGATTTTATATTCACTGGTGATATGATGTGCTACAACAGTGCGCATTAGACAAGCAGGCTGACGAGCTACACACACAAACTGCTGAAGAAACACGCGCATGCGCACTGCTCGGGTGACTTTCTTCTTCTGTTGTTCTCTCTGTTTAGCTGACTTTAATGCGCGCTACCGCCACCTACCGTTTGTGGGTAGACTGGACGAGTAATGACATTTCAGATAGAAAATAAGTTTGTAGATGATCATTTAATTCAGAGGAAATTAATTTCAGCTGTGGCTGATTTGTAATGAAATTACATTTGTAACGAAATCATTTATACATGACTGGTAAACATAACTCATCAGTAGACTACACATTACATATCTAATAACATTGCTCTGTGCTGTAATTTGATGTTGCAATACAGCAAAAAGAGAAATAATCACTAGGGGTTGAATACTCTCTAGAGGCACTTTATATAAAATAGTGCCCTTACAGGTTCACATTAGCTACCTAATGAAACATATAAAGGTATTCTACAGGTGTTTTCTACATACTTAGTTTAGCTGAAGTTATAGCGAACATTAAAATTAAGTTTACTGTGATTTCTTTCATCTCTGATCTTTTTGAGAATTTTGCTTTGAATAAGATTGAGGTCTGTTTCCGCAAGAAAGGAGATCAGTGGGAGTGATCTTTCATAGCCATGGGAACATATCATGGATCTAAAAGGTCTACACACCCCTGGTAAAATTGCAGGTTTTTGTGATGTAATTCTTTTTTTTTTTAACCAAAATAAATCATCTCAGATCTTTTTCCACCTTTAATGTGATATAGCAACCAACAAAATTCAAGTGAAAGAAACAAAACAGAAACATTGTAAGGAAAAAATACAATAACTGTAACAGTAACAATTACTGTTACTGCTCAGAATTAACCAATCACATTCAAGCTCATATTCAAATGTTATTATCACACACCTGTCATCAATCAAGTGATTCTGATTGACCCCAAATGAAACACGCATAAAGACGTGAAATTATACGTGTACGTTTACTAGGTGAAATTAATCATGTTGACCAAGAAGCAATCAATGTCAGCTAATTTCTTTTAGTTGTAATTAATGTAATTACTCTTAACATTGCTGAGCTACAACCAATAATAACTAAAAGAAACAAGCTGCTGTTGATTACTTCTTGTTTCACTTTCATTCACCCTTTTAAGCATGTTGTTCTCCTTTCATTTCATGTAAATATTGTAAGTAGTTAAGTTGTTTTTTTTTTAATTAATTTCTGCTAAGGTTAACCATGACAAATGTAGAGCTGATTTTACATAGAAATCGAATGAAAAAGTCTGTTCAGATTGAGGTCACTTTCCACATATCAGGTTTGAATCATATTTAAATACTCTGTGTATCACTCCACATAATACTTCAAATCACAGACTCCATCTGATATTTGTTGTATAAACTGCCATTAAAAAGACAGATCTGTTGCCCATGTGAGCAATTTGCATAAATTTTGTCTCCAGTTTAATATAGCCTGACATCCCACTTTAATCAGGAAATAATATTTTAAATACAATAGCTAACTTAAGTGAATTTACCATTATAGTTACAGCTGAGCTCTAAAATAACTAATAATACCTATAATAAGACCATGTCATACTTATTAGTTTAACTGTACAGATGAAGATATTATTTAGTATATTCATATACATATAAACATTCTATTATGTTAAATTTATAGACAAATTAAAGTATAAACACAAACTCTAAGGATATATACCAAAATATTTTCGTTAAACAACTGCATATCTTACATAAGTTGTAACAGACATAGGCAGTATTGATGTCTGCAAGCTGTTATATGATGTTGGTGCACTAGCTATGTCAGAAAAACATCTGCATTACACTGTATAATAACATGTATAGCATATTATACAGTATATATATATATATGTGTGTGTGTGTGTATGTATGTATGTATGTATGTATATATATATAAACTTATATGACCTCCTTTTGGTCTCTCCGGTTTAATAAGATGAGAGCTTGTGCGTTTTGCTTGTTTAAACAAAGGCAAGGGTTGAATAAAGGTCTCACTGGACCCAGAAATTCTATTTCAAACAAATGGAGCAATTTCACTGTGTCTGCATCATAGAAAGATACTGTTCCTTTCTCAATTTCCACAAAGACTCCAACTTTCTGAATCTTCTTTTCCACTGCTAACATAGTTTCCTCTGAGCCATTACATACAAGATATCTTCCATTTCCATGATAGATGTAGCAGAGTGTCTTGTTCAAGAAGATACAGTCAGCAGTTGCACTCTTCTCTCCTGCTTGTGTACTGGACCCATATGACAGACCAATGAGCCAGTACGGTTTCTCCCAGACTGCAGTCTCCCAGTAATGAGAGCCACTGAAGAATGATTCCTTGGCCAGGATACTGTACTCAGCACTGCCGTGTTCTGTGTCTTTGCTTTCCTGCTGTATGCTCCAGCGAACCTCCAGCAGATCTGAGGAAACTTCCAGATTAGGGTGTGCTGTATCTGCATCAAAATGTATTGTCTTCAGGTCTGGAAGAAGGAAAGTATAGTATTCTTCACCATAAACACATTGTGAATATACTTTTTTCTCAAATAATTGTGCGTACTTGCCCATAGTCGCCTAGTGATTTGGAACACAGCTTTATAAAAACTTTCAGCCAGCTGTTGTACTGTTTCCATCCTGTCCACGTGTGTATCCATTGATGGCAGTGGGGTTGATTTCAATTTTGCCCTGTTACCATGAAAAAAAATTATAAAAGAAAAATGTGAAACCATTTTGATTGAACTGATCAATCTGAAAAAAAGAAAGAAAGAAATCCTGGAAATCCTCTATTTACCTTCTCTTCAACTAAATTCTAACAGATCAGCTTTTCCTCACATGTGCAGTTGAATACAAAGGTTTGCATCCCCCATAGTGTTTGAATGAATGTAATAGGAAATGCACCTCTATTTTACAATTTATAAAAAGTAGAATTCCAATATGTTAAAAATAAAAGTAAGATGTGTCCTGCAGTGAGATATCCATTCAAAATATAAGGGAAAAATATAAAGAAAAAGATTTTAAAATGAAACTTTTCCATGGACCACTTGGTTTCCAGACACTGAGGAAGAATGAAATATCACTGATCAACTAATGTCATTGTTTTTTTATATTAATATCTTAGCATATTAATATCTTAGCATGTTGTTTGTGATAAAAAAAAAAAAGAATGTGTGTGAAACCAAACACACTAACTGTCTTGTTGGTGTAAATAAATTTCTTCAACATTTTAAGGATATGCAAAATTTACACTTGACTGTATGTAAGAACATAAATTTTGCCAATATGCATTACTCACCTAAATGTGTGCCTTCTGAGATGCTACAAAAAGAAAATGTAATCTCCATAATAAGAAAAGAAGAAAAACATTCAAATAATTCTAAATTCATATAAAGAGCATATTCCGTACACAGTTTATCATGGTACCTTGAGGAGTTTTAGCTGATCATTCTCTTGGAGAACAGATTTGCTTTCACTTAATGAAGAATTCATGTCTTTTATTTGCTGCCCCAAAGACTCTATCTTAGATGCCAACCACTTGTTGGTGTAAAGTTCTTCCATTTCTATAATATCCATCATCAGCTGTTGATCCTTTACAATCAAGGCTTTCATTTGGCTGTATATTTCTGCTATTCTGACTCTGTAGGCTTTAGCAGAAGACTGGAAAACACACACCCAAAATCCTTATGTTTCAGGAAAAAACATTTTTGAAAGCTGATTATAATTGAATTAAGCAGCATATAAAAAAGAAGAGAAGTTATATTAAAACGAACATTTGATTAGTGACTAAAAACAAATAAAACTAATAATATTTAATATTTTTTATAATATTTCTGTATGTTAGGTGAACATTTACAGATGTCTCTGAAACCAGTCGCTGCAGGTCCTGTAAAGCACACTCAGCCAAGTGTCTGTTCTGCAGCAGCTCTGCATCTCTCTCCTCCAGTGCTTTCTAAAGAGACTCTCAGAGAGCCAGAGAAGGTGACAGCACATGTTTAGAGTCTTTAATTGTGATCTGTAAATCTGTTTTACTTTAGAAATATCAGGCAAAGAGGTTATGCAAATGGTGGTACAAATGTTTGGTGTGTCTTCCCTACAAAAAAAAAAAAAAAACCACCAAAACATTAAAAAAAAAAAAAAAAAAAAAAGCTCATTCTGTTTCTGGAACATTTCAATTTAATAAAACGAACTGATAAATAAAAAGAAAAAAAAAAGAGAAATGGATAAATAAAAATATCTCTAAAATTAAACCTAATAGAAACCAACAAAATCACATTATAATATAACACTAAAATACCTATAATAAATTACAGTACTATAATATAACTATAATAACACATTGTTTCCTACTTTGAAATTCAAGCAGGCTTCTTGCAGCTGGATGATCCGGTGACTCTTATGTGTCCCGAACACCACACAGAGAGAGCACACAGCAGCCTGGTCATCCTGGCAAAACAGCTTCTTCTCCTCTCCGTGCTCCTGACACTTATAGGAAAGCAGATCTTCGGTCAGTTCTATAAGTGTGTGTCCTCTCAGCCGCTCCCTGTGCTGATGATGGAGAGTGTGAGCTGAGCACAGCGAAGCATCACAGTTCAGACAGCTTTTCACAGCCACTGAGGCTCTCTCAATACACTGATCGCACATGATAACTGATGAAGACGTTAATGCAGTCTTTTCCCTCACATGTCCACCAGTGCTGGTATGCTGTACCTTTTGCTCTAGATCTGTGTTGATTTCAAGCTTCAGGTCAGGTGGAAGGAAGATCTGGCATTCAGGACAGAATCGTGGCACTGCCTCTGAGTCGTCATCATCCAAGTTCCAAACGATATAGATGCAGGTCTGACAGAAGTTGTGCCCACAGGGTAGACGTATGGGTATTGTAAAGACATCCACACAGATGGGACATACTAGTGCTTGTTCTGTAGCCTCCATGTCTACTCTTGCTGAAGACCCTCCACTGAATGGACTGTGCTGGATTTCCATGAATGTTTTAGAGCTGAGGCTCAGGTTTCATTGCTAATGTGTGATGCATGGATCAATTTTCCACATTTATTGTTGTAAGATATTTAAAGGAAAACACACTAATAGCTGTGATACAACTTATGGTGTATAAAACAAGCTAATTCTTTATTAATTTCTGGTGGGACATTTAAATGTTTTACAAACTTGCACCCTTAAAATGATTGCTCGAACATGGAAATTGGTAGTATTTCAAATTGCATGGAAGGAGGGACTTCTTAACTATAGAAAGGCTCTTTCTGCTGGGAGATTAACATATCTTTTCACCCTAATTGAAGATAATATCCTAAATTCTTAATTAATAGAGTAGCAAAGTTAATTAGGAACAAAATCACCACAGAAGCACAAATACCAACCACATGTAGTATGCTTTTGAGTTTTTACAATGACAAATTCAACTAACTATTAAGAGAACAATATAATCACATCAGTAGAGTGATTAGAATATTTTTCTTAGATCCAATAGACCAAATTAATGTAACTAATTTCCTCTTCAAAATCATCAACTTGTATACTATATCTTACTTACACATTTTTTACTTACACATTTCCATAAACAAATACTACCAGAAGCAATTAAACCTCTATTGCAAATAAACAACTCCTCCCTTAACAGAAACTATGTACCTAAATCTGTTAAACAGTTATCAAACGACTGATTAAAAAAACCCGACCTTGGCCTTTGTCAGCTGTCTAACTATAGGCCAATATCAAACCTTCCCTTTATCTCCAAGATCCTAGACATGGTTATGGCACAGCAGTTATGCTCATAGTTGCATAGGAATCATATTCATGAGATCATTCAGTCAGGATTCAGGCCTAATCACAGTACTGAGACAGCGCAGGTTAAAGTGGTAAATGACCTCCGATAAGGGTTGTGTGTCCTTGCTCGCGTTGCTTGACCTTAGTGCGGCTTTTGATACCATAGGTCATAATATACTTCTAGATAGAGTAGAAAATGTTTTTGGAGTTAAGGAAACATCTCTTTCCTTGGTCTTATTTAACTGATCATTATCAGTTTGTATATGTTAATGGTGACTTCTCTATGCATACATTCACAAGGCTCTATTCTAGGCCCACTGCTTTTTTTTTTTCTATGTATCCTACCTCTGGGTACAATTATTCATAAACATGGTATTACCTTCTACTGCTATGCTGCTGCTGCTGCTGTATGTTTCAGCAAAGCCAGATGACAGGCACCAGCTTATTAAAGTTGAGGAATGTGTAAAGGACATTAGACACTGGATGATGAGTAACTTCGTCCTGCTTAATTCTGACAAAGACAGAAGTACTTCTACTAGGACCACAGGCAGCTAGAAGTAAGCTTTCTGATTTTGTAGTAACTCTGGATGACCTTTTATTTGCACCATGTGCAGCTGTGAAAGATCATGTTGTGATTGTAGACTGCAGGCTCTAATTTGATGCATATAGATAATATTACTTTTCATCTCAGAAATATTGCTAAGATAAGAAATGTAATGACAGTGCATGATGCAGAAAGAATAATTTATGCTTTTGTTACCTAGATTGGACTATTGTAATGCTTTGCTGTCTGGATGTTCCTGTAGGTACATAAACAAGCTCCAGTTAATCCAGAATGCAGAAGCAAGTGTCCTTACTAGAACCAGAAGATTTGATCACATTACTCCTATTTTATATACACTGCATTGGCTCCCAGTAAACTTTTGCACTGATTATAAAATACTACTAATGACCTAGCACTGAATAGCCTTGACCACAGAACCTGAGGGAATGCCTGCTTTGATCAAGAGGTGCAATGTTTTTGCTGGTACCTAGAATAATGAAGACTACATATCAAAGAAGAACTTTTTATTACAATGCTCAAACATCAACTGAGTCTGTGCTTGCATTCTGTGCACAATGTACATCTTCTTAAACCTTTACAGGATAAGATCACACCTAATAATCTGTCCCCTCCCCATTTTCTCTCTCTCTCTCTCTCTCTCTCTCTCTCTCTCTCTCTCTCTCTCTCTCTGTGGAGCTACACTTTACTCCTGCTGCCAGGTGAGATGGCTGCCCTTGGGACCTGCCCGATCCATCGCGATGCTCTACTTCTGCTTGGAGCCTCCTTCACTGTAGAATCACTCGATGCTGCTGAAGTTTGCCATGAGATTGCTGTGGATGGTACCACACGGTTATCCTAAAGATGGCTGTGGATGTTCTTACTTGGATTGCCTAAAGACTGCACTTGAAAAAAAAATTATAAAAACTTCACTTTGATATTATAAAGTTAAAACTTTAATGAAATAAAAAAATGACCCTGATGCTTGTATTCAAGATCGTATCAACACACGTAGTGTTTATGAGCTCAGAGGATAGAAGAACCTGCATGCTAAGCTAGCTAGAACGCTAACCTGGTTAATGTTCGTGATGAACAGCGTAGTTTTGGCTGACAGGTGTCTGCCCATGACAAATGCAAACCAGTTGGTGAAGTATCTAAGCTTAGTAGAAGGACATGAGGGCTTTCTCAAACTGAATATTCATGCATCTTCATTGTTTGGATGGATGTACTATAGTTGTCAGCAAAACTGATATGTTTTATTTCTTATAATACAATTCATTTTGGTTTCTAAGTAAAAGATCTTTAGGTGTAATTATACTTATATCATTAACATATATTGGAAATAATTAAAGGACTAAACATGTGCTAGAATGTGGGGGACACAGTGGCTTAGTGGTTAGCACTGTTGCCTCACACTGCGGGGGTTGGGGGTTTGAATCCTGCCTCTGTCCTGGGTGTGCAGAGCTTGCATGTTCTCCCCATGCTTTGGGGGTTTCCTCCAGGTGCTCTTATTTCCTCCCCCAGTCCAAAGACATGCACTGACAGCTAACTGGCATTTCCCAATTGTCCATAGTGTGTGTGTGTGTGAGATTGTGCCCTGTGATGGGTTGGCACCCATCCAGGGTGTCCCCTGCCTTGGGCCCCAAGTCCCCAGGATAGACCCTGTGCAGGATAAATGGTACAGAGAATGGATGGATGGATGGACATGAGCTGGAACTGATAAAATAGGAGAAAATTAAAGTTGAGAAATAGTAGTAATGTACTTACTTTAAATTAATTCTGTTGAATATTCGAGATTTTGGGGGGGGAAACAAAATAAAAATCGTTTCTTTCATTTGCTTACTCACTCTGTAATATGTATTCAGGTATATTTTGGACTCATAGATGACCTATATAATGGCCTGTTTTGAGATGTTAACACAGTGATGTGTAGTATTGTGTATGTAACACTAGGGGGCGACGTACAGATTTTCAGCCTTTAAATCGGCTAACAAAAAAACACCAGAAGAAATGCGCCTTGTTTATACTATTGGCGCGAATCTCCGAAATGAGTGAAGTGTGTGGAAGTTAAATGTGCGTGTGTGTGGATACAGTACTGTTTCTCTTGGATGGGATGAAAGATCACGGCTCATCTCATCGCGGTTTGGCGACTTTTTCCTGAGTAAAGGAGTGAGATTAGCGAGATTTGTGCTTAAAGACTGTAGAGGATGAAGAGGAGTTGATCTGATCAGAACCTGCCTCCTGCTAGCTTTAGACAGCTTGTTTTCTATAAACTCTAATATTTAAACTTACTGAATAACCATCTTCTTAAATTAGAATGTCAACAATGTCGAAAATGAAGTCTAAGAAAAACATGGTGAGTGTTGATGATTCAACGGTTAAGCTTATTTTTAAACATCTGATTGAGGCTACACAAGCTGTGAATAACAAGCTGTGGAGAAAAACCAGGAAAATGTCTTCTTTAACTGTGAACTTTGTATGTTGCAGTCGAGCAGTGGACTGCAATCAGACATTTCTGCATTTTTCTCCAAGGTAAGTTATGAATCCCTCACTAATACACCAGGATGTAAATTTTTTCATGCCATATATGATGCACTTTATGGATTATGATTGGGTGGGAGTTTGAGATCTGGCCAATGATGAACTGACTTCCTGTACTGCACTCATATTTCTAGATAATAATGTGGCCAAAGTTCAGGACTGATAAAATGACTAGTTCATTCATTCATCTTCAGTAATTGCTTTATCCTGGTCAGGGTGGCAGAGAATCCAGGTCTTATCCCAGAAACACTGAGCATGAGGTGGGAATACACCCTGGATGGGACATCTGCCCATTGCAGGGCACCACACACACACACACACACACACACACACACACACACACCTAGGAACGATTTAGAGTAGCCAATCCACCTACCAGCATGTTTTTGTGCGATGGGATTGAATCAGGGACCCTGGAGCTTTGAGGCGGCATTGATGCCCAGTGAACCACCATGCAGCTGACTGGACTCGCATTTCTAGATAATAACAGCAACAAAGGTCATGGTGACTGATTGATTAGGTGCCTTTTGTAATTATTTAGCTCTTATTTCACTTTGACTAGCACCTGCAACTATGCTCAGAATAACAGGAACTATGATCAGAATAACCGCCTTTCCACTCTGTGTCAACCAAATTTGATAAACCTGCACCACACTGAATGTTGAAACACTTTTTAAAGCATTTTCTGTGATCTCTTTGGTTTATGCTTGGACAGTATGTACATTTGAACAGGAGCCTGAGCTATCAAATCCATTGGCCAAAGGATTATTATTATTACACTGAAATTGGCGAGTCAGTGGTGAAGCATAGGTTACATGTATGCATCTACAACTACAGGGCAGTGTAGAACTTGTACTTACTTTATAATTAGGGCTTGAGCATAAAAACACATATATAACCTCTGACTAACCTTGAAGGTACTTTGGAAAGTCCTGGAATCACTGCTCTGTGTCTCCTTTATCACTTGCTAGTGTAAACATAAGGACATTTTTTTCAGGTAATGAAACTGGCTTGAAGAGAGAATGACTTAATATTCTTACTTTGTACCCTCTAATATTTTAACAGGTACAACCAAAATCCCCAAAAAGAGGTACAGTCTTGCGTACGAATGTAGATGTCTCCAATGTTATGAAGACTTGTGTTAAGCAAGATACAAGGTTTCCGCTCTCCCCCTTGACCATCCCTGAGACGCCTGAGAGTGAGAAAAAGCGTCACTGCCCAACACAGCCCTTTTCTGAGGGTCCATGCTCCCCTGTGTCCCGCTGTCCGGGTTCCCGTGGTCTCGCCTGCAAGACCAGACTTTTGTCCAGCAGGTCACTGCAGCCACAGAACAAGACGAGCCCAAAATCAGGGGACACTTTTGAAGCAGAGAATGGTATTGGTCATTTTGGTTCGGTGAAACGGCTGATGCACGGTTCAGAGACATTTCAGAAAGCCAAGCGCCCCAGAACAGGGCAGTTACAGAAAAGTTCTGAACAGGAATCAAGCTCAGAGGGAGATGACTTGAGCAAATTTCTTCAGATTATTCGTGAAACTGCTGATTTGAAAGATGAGAAATCAATGAAAGGCTTCTCAAAGAACAGTGAGAAAAAATCTGGCAAAGCTGTGAAGACTCTATCTGAGAAGAACAGTTCACTTTCAAATCTGTCTGGTAAGATACTAGGAAATATGACTTCAGAGAAGAGGAATGGTGCCACTGGGTCAATCACAAAATTACCAAGAGTCAGTCATCATAAAATCAGCTCCAGTGATGATGAGAAGGAGAACATTTCTCTCATTACGAAGCCAAGCACGGACTTGACTGAAATATCCAGTGATAATCAGTCGGATCTTGTGGTGTCCTACACTTCATGGGTTTGCAACAGTGATGGTGGTGAAAAGAAGGAGAATGGTCTCATTTGGGAAAATGAGAAGAAATCAGAACAGGTTAAGAACCTTGGTGACAATGAAAAGGCCATCACAACCACTGAGGAGAACGTCAGTATACTGGACGACAGCTGGTTTACTGACCAAATGGAGCAAAGTTTTGAAGAGCCAGAACATAAAAAGTCCAAACTTGAGTAGGTCTTTGCTTATTCTTGTTTGTATGTATGAAGTATGAATAATTGCCTGTGTTTTGGATAGGTTGGCAATGCATTACATTAAAATTCCATCACCTAATAATATTTACTGCATTAGTTACCAGTAACAAGCCTTATACCATAGCGCTGTTCTTGATTCTGATTGGTCAGGAAAGATAAATCACAGGTTTGTTCTAATGTGCTGCTATTTCAATAACAAGACATGGACTTGTATGGCAGACACTCCACATAAACTGATTTAAAAAAATTGTGTAATTGTTGATATGGTGAAGTTTTCTGTCAGGAGGCATTTATTTAGCGTTTATGGAAGGAGTCTTCAGTGTCAGCAGAGGTAAAGCGGTTCCTTAAAGTTTTCCGAAACAGGAAGGTCTTCAGGACAGAAGGTCTTGCAGTTTCTCTGTAAAATGACAAGCTGCATTTATTGTTTTATTAACTTTGAGAGCATCTGGTGAGGGAATGACTGTTTATAACTGTTATAAATTAAGTGATAAAAGGAACTAACTTGTCTTATTGACTTTTCACAGCGTTAACTGTTAAACTATAAACAGATAAAAAAGTACATTGTTTAATTCTTATAAAAACCTGATTAGCACAGGCAAATGGTATGAGCGGAATAAAATATTTCTGGATGTGATTTTTTTTCTTCAGTGTTAATATGGCCCATCATATTTTATTCCTTACATAAACTTCATAAACATAAGTAACGTTAACCAAATAAGTTTGTTAAACAAATGTTTTAATCGGATATTTATGTAAATGCAAACCCACTATTCAGCTCTACTTTTTTGCCAGTAACAAAAGCAAATCTGTTAATTAAGGCATTAGTTAGATTTGCAAATTGGACATGTTTTTATACTGAATATTGGTTAATGCAGATGTACTTAGCTGGTTCATCATTTTAAAAAAAGCTCAATTACTAAAGGTGGTAGCTACTTTAATAATAATAATACTTATGGTGTACTAAAGATGAAGTTCATGTTAATGAAAACTAATTCAGTAAATCATTTCACTTAACGGAACCTTAATGTAAAGCATTACTGTTCAGTTTGTTTGCTAAAACAGAAGCAGCTCTTATAGCTTTTGCAAATATGGTGTCTTTTTTTTAATTTATAGAAAGAAGAGAAGCATTCCTGAGCATGTTATTCTGGTTTCTGGACTCCATAACCGCTACTGGGTTCTAGATGTGCAAGAAACCACTGGAGCCCAAGGCTACAATGAGAAGCATTTAACCATCACTTGCTCAAAGTCATCACACCCTACAGAGTCCTGCATTCTAAAGGATGGCTGGTAAAGGACTTTACACCATAGTTACAGAGGGATGTGATCTCAGAGCCTGTACTTTGTTGTTTAATAGGTTTACCATTTGTATGCATTGTTTCTTATTTAAGGGAGAGTACTCCAGTTGCTGTAGGGGACATTGTTCATCTGGAAGGGGAGTGTGTTTCTGGCTTATGGGTGATCGATAGGAACTCTGGTTACCTGGTGCTTCTGCCTGATGTGCTCATTTCAGGGACCAGCATAGCTAACAGTGTCCGCTGTATGAGACGAGCTGTACTTGGAGAGATGTTTAAGGTAAGGCAAGTGTTTGGCATTGTGAAGAATCTGAGGTATTTGATGTATGAAAAAGCTGCAGGTAGTTGAATTTGTACCACATGTCCTCTTGCTTGGGTGGGTTTATTGGTGTACTGTAGAGACCAACGTGTTTTGTATATAGAAGGAAAACTGATTGTTGACTGACTCATGCAAATCCAGAATTTTCCCAATGCCAGATTTCCTAATTGCATGCAAATGCTTAGGTGAATTAAAAATTTATAAATTAAAAAAAATATATAAAATTTGCAGATTATTTCATACATGTAAACATAATCACCGTTTTACTTCCAGAGTTTGGATGGTGGAAGCAAACAGATGCTGAACGGGACCATAGTTCATGACATCTTTCAAAAAGCTGCCATGTCCTTAGACTTTTCTCCTGAAATGCTAGAGAAACTTGCCAGTGAAGCCCTGCTCAACCCAAACTACCTTGGACAAATGTAAGAGGCAATAAGCCATATAATATTATTAAAAGCACCTTATGAGATGTAATTACGAATATATATGTGTGTGTGTGTGTGTGTGTGTTTGTGTGTGTGTGTGTGTGTGTGTATGCATATGTTTTTTGACCAGGTACAGTCTGAAACTGACTCAAGCAGACATGAAGCAGGAGGTGGAGGAATATCTTCCTGCAATTGCTGAATGGGCCAAAGACTATCTCCACACCTCTCTACAGGCCAGGCAGAAACAGCTGACCTTTAGACTGTGAGTATTTTTCTCTCCTTTTATAAAATTGAGGCCAGAGAGAAGATAAAGATTACTAGAACTTGATCAGGGATGTGATGTTTAAATTTACTATAAATTTAAAGCAAAATACCTAAATACTTTTTCCTTGGAGAATTTTTCCTAGGTAGTAATGCTTTGACATATTATTCTCATTAGCTGTGTTTCTGTCCTCAGCCCCAGTGATGGAGCTCTGAGCCGGCAGGACTCGCACTGCAGCATCACTGTCACTGATTTTGTGGACATTGAGGAGAACATCTGGTCTCCAAGGTTTGGTCTGAAGGGAAAAATTGATGTGACAGCGGGGGTCAGGATCCACTGGCGAGGCAGGAAACATGTAGACAAGATTGTACCACTGGAGCTAAAGACGGGCAAGGAGTCTAACTCCATTGAGCATCGTAGTCAGGTAAAAGACTGAACATGTTCCTCTATCTAGACGTGTGTTGAGTCAGACTAGTCAGTGCAATAGTAGAGGTGTTGTACGAACCTCGTTTTTTTTTAATTAACTTTTGATTATGTAAGTACATTACTGTTGACTTTTTAAGCAATGAAATAAAAAGAAAAATCAGTTAGGAAGGCATCTGTTTGATCACTTGGACAGTGATCCCCTCATATACTTCATGTAAAGCTCATACAACATCCAAGAGTAAGTAATCAACAGCCAGAATTACATTCATACATCAAAGCAAATGAATACAAATAAATGGCATTTAATTATTTCAACTTTTTATAACATTAGTTCTGAAATGTTTTCAATAATGTATGTCCATACTCTGTTTTTGGTTTGCTCTTACAAACTCATATTTTAAACAAAGTTGGATATTTTAGGTTATCTTATATACTCTTATGAGCACTGAGAGACGGACAGACGCTGAGGCGGGTTTTCTCGTCTACTTGAAGACTGGCAATCTGCACCCTATTGTGGGTAACCACATGGACAGAAGAGGTTTGTATTATCTTATTAACAGAATGCACAAGCCAGTTACCAAATATGAATAATTAATTGTTTAGTTGTTTAAAGGTGGGTTCAGTGATTAAGTGACAAGACTTCTTGTAATAATTTGGCAGAGTTGTCATTACACTTAGTCAGCTATGAGTAATCTAATCAGAGGAAAACGCTTGGTCACTGTGCCACCCCAGGCTCTGTAAATCGGAGAAAAACCAAGTGAGAACACTGAGATGAGAGCCAGTTACAAGAAAGAGAATACTCTATGTGCCTGTCAATCATTTTGTATGTCAATTCTGATATTGTCACTTTTCTCTTGGTCTTCACAGAGCTGATCAAACTGAGGAACTCTCTGGTTCATCATCTTAGCAACAGTCTCATCAAGCTGGAGGGCAAAAGCCAAATGGCATGTTTACCCGAAGTCATCTCTGACCAGCAGGCCTGCAAGTACTGCCCACAGAGAAGAAACTGTGCACTTTACAACAGGTACTGCACACCTCCATAATGCAGTTTGTATAAGGCATATTAACAGATTTTTAATTCTAATTGAGTGCTAAATCAATATTGCAAGTTATAAAACTTAAAAATTATGCTGGACATTTCTCATATATAGTTACAGATTTAAAAAAAAAAAAAAAAATCCCTGGTTGTCCTCTTACTGACTTTAAATTTTTTTACACATACCAGTAGGTGGACTGGTGACTCTAATTTGCCCTTAGGTGTGCGAATGTGTGTGCATGGTAACCTGTTATAGACTGGTGTGCCAGTCTGGGTGTATTTCAGTGTTCCCGGGATAGGCTCTGGATCCACCGTAACACTGACCAGGATAAAGTGGTTACTGAAGATAAATGAATGAACTCTGGATAAGATTCAAGATTCAGAATTCAAAGGTTTATTTGTCACATGCGCATTCATAGCAGGTACAGATGTGCAGTGAAATGATGCAGCAGTTCAGAAGACTGTGCATAGCAGAACAATAAATAGACAATACAGACTATACAGACAATATAAAGATGGGCATAGGGTAAGTGGGGGAGTGCAAGAAGTATGTATATCTGTATCTGTATAAGTATGTATGTATGTATCTACACTAAGTGACCTGTGTATGTGAAAATGTGCTGGGTGTGCCATATGTGACACTTAAGCTCTGGTGATGTGTGTGCATTATTGTCATGTGCAGAGGAGCTGGAGGGTATTGTTCATGAGTTCAAGGTTCTGACGGCTTGGGGGAAGAAGCCTCCTTAACCTCTCAGTCCTGGCCATGTGGTTGCAGAGGTGCTTTCCAGACCAGAAACCCAGCCATCAGGAAAAATACACTGTTGTGGTGTGTGGGATCCTTTTGTGATCTTTCCTGCACTGGTCCTGCATTGCCTGGTGTAGATGTCTTGCAGGCCGGGCGATGCTGACTTGGCAATCTGTTTAGGAGACCTCGCCACCCTCTGCAGGGCTTTGTGGTCCTCGGCACTGCTGTAGCTGTACCAGACAGTGATGTTCTCAGTGGGGATGCTCTCTATAGTGGTAGTATAAAAGGACTTCTGGATAGCCGAGGTACAGATGCTGTCTCCCCTTTTGTATTGTTGTCAAAGTGTGAAGAGACCCATGATAGGTCCTCGCCCATATGTATACAGAGGTACCTGAAGCTGCTCACTCTCTCCATTGGGTCCTGTTTATCATAAGTGCTGTGTATATCCTTCGTTGCTCCCTTCTGTTTCCTATTTCCTTTGTCTTGCTGACGTTTAGGAAGAGTTTGTTGGCCTGGCACCACTGGGACAGCTTCTTCAAGTCTTGTGTGGCTACACAGTCGTGTGCGTATAGGGAGTACAGCAAAGGGCTCAGACTACAGCCTTGTGGAGTGCCAGTGTTGCGAGTGAGAGTGTTTGCAGTGAAGCCACTGGCAGAGTGAGGAGCACAGGCCCAGCTCCCAGAGCTTACTGAGCAGCCTAAGGGGGACTATGGTATTGAAGGCTGAACTGTAATCAATGAACAGCAGTCTCATGTAGTTTCCCATTCCAGTATTGAAATGAGATGGTGTAGGACATGGGAGATGGTGTTGTCTGTGGATCTATTTGATCGAGAAGAAAATTGGAGAGAGTCTGCATGCTGGGTAGAGAGCAGCAGACAAGGTCTTTGATGAGTCTGCCAAAGCACTTCATTACCACAGAGGTCAGGGCCACTGGACAGTAATCGTTCAGTTCAGCTGGAGTGGATGACTTGGGCACAGGAATAATGGTAGATCTCTTAAAGCATGTGGGGACAATGGACTGTGTCAGAGACAGGTTGAAAATAGTGGTGATAAGATAAGAGCCTCTGCCAAGTAAACATACTTATAATTTTTTGGCGATTCTTCTGGACTATGTGCTTCTTCTGTGTCCAGAGCTGTGGAGAAAGCTCCAGGTGCGTGTCCTTCTGAAGATCCTCAGGCTTTCCTACAGCTTGAGAGTGAACATCTGAACCAGCTTCACCTGCAGTACTTCTGCCACTGGTTGCTGCTCTGCAGCTTGGAGGCACTCACCATGGAGAGCAAGGGAGGACGTCGCAACATCTGGCTTCAGTCCGCTCAGGAGAGGTGGGCATAGAGGCAAACGGAATACTGTAATCTCGATGGATAAATCAAAAATAAATGTGTAAATGGAGAGTAGGGTAAAATAATATAGCAATATAGTACTACTTAGACTTTCTTCCAACGTAGAACTACGTAGACATTTGGAAATACACTCTGAAAGAGAAGATCTACGGAAAAGTGGCAGCTGCTACATTATTAAACTAACCAATCAGGCAAATGTAATGTCTCTGTTGTTCCTCAGGGAGAAGAATGGTGGCTGTGTCGGGAACATGGTATTAGCAGGCAAGGTGACTGCTTTCTCTGATGGTGTGTATGTGCACCACTTTAAGCGCAGGCAAGGAGAGCATGCGTTCATCACACTGATAGTCGGGGACAGGGTGGTGATCAGTGACCAGGACTCCAGGTTCATCGGTATAGCCACTGGGTACATCACTGAGATCACAAACACAGGAGTGACATGTTATTTGGATAAGTAAGTCACATTCTGGTTTACTTTGTCCAGTTTTCTTATTTTAGATAAAATTAAATCTCATTATTATTATATCCTTAGGGGTGTTTATTTTAGACTGTCTTTGTTTCTATATTAAACCATTCATATCTGTTTGGTATCATCTTTGACTCATCACTCACTTTCCCCAATCCTCCACCTGTATATGCTCCAGTCCACGTAGAACTATCGCCTCCATATACCCCTGTCTGTTTATCAGAATTTCATACCTTGATATTGAAAAAAGTGCATTATAAATTAAACATGCTGTTAACACAGTGATCATTTTTCATGCCCTCACTGTTTTAGAGATCTCTCTAAGTATTCCTCGGATATGGTATTCCGGCTGGATCAGGATGAGGGTGCTGGAGGTTTGAACACTCATCTTGGCAACCTCTCCATGCTGATGGAGAACTCGCCAAACAGGTCTGCATACTTACACACAAATTACTCTGTTATTTATTTATTTTTTTTTTAGGGATAATACTTGCATTCCTGGCTTGATATCTTTATTGTGATCAGTAGTGGTTCTGACTCTGTTGATCCTTCTGGCAGTGAAAGGCTGAGGCAGCTCATTGTGGAGTTTAAGCCTCCTCAGTTCATCGATAGCCTCAGCAGTGTGCTGCCCCGAGAGGCCAAGGACACAGTAGCCAACATTCTGAAAGGTGTCTTAGTTTATATTCTTGTTTAATGACTTGGGCTTGGTCCTTAAACTGTTACTATTGCTATTTTTAAGCAAACTCTGTTTTTTAACCATAGATTGTATAATTTTAGAGATTAAGATGCTGTCTAATTGGGATGATATTCCTGTACTATCAGACAATGAGACATGTAATATTCTGCTTCTTAGGGCTCAACAAACCTCAAAAGCAGGCCATGAAAAAAGTACTGCTGTCCAGAGACTACACACTTATTGTTGGAATGCCTGGCACTGGGAAAACAACCACAATTTGTACTCTGGTAAGAATAAGACACTGTTTACGTCTGTGTAGACCACTAATGCCAGTTAATGGCATATCTGTAAATCCTGTAAAATCTGTGTTTATATTTTGTTTATGAGAACAGTATCCTCATATGATGTCACATTCAGTGTCTTTTACATATCTATTTGTTCTTCAGGTGCGTATACTGCACGCCTGTGGCTTCAGTGTGCTCCTGACCAGCTACACGCATTCTGCAGTAGACAACATTTTGCTGAAGCTGAAGAAGTTTAAGGTCGGCTTCCTGCGCCTGGGCCGAGCTCAGAAAGTTCACCGTGACATCTTGCCATTCACTGAGGAGCAGAATCGTACCAGGGGAATCAACACCCTTGAGCAGCTGGAGGATCTCTATAACAAAGAGGTACAAATAATGCCGGCTAAAAGCAGGCTACCCAAGTAGTGTGAAAATTACAGCAAAAAAGCTGAAAAGCCTATTTGTGCTCATGCCTCTTTTAAGTAAAATGCATTTTAATGAGCTGATTTACTTTTCTGGAAAAAAAAACAACAACTTTGTGCTAAATGTGCATTGCCAAACTGTTGAGCCTATACCCATCTTAACACACATGCTGTTTTGAATTAGCACAGTTGCATAAATATCTCATTTGTATAACTCAGTATGTTGTGAAGGCATTAATAAGCGCATTACATCTCTCACCTCTGGGGATATTGCTAAATGTGCAACCTTAAAGGATAGGTGGAGTGTGTTTGCCTAAAATTGGAGGGTGAGATGGTGGTTTCACTCAGATTTGTTTGGAATAGGATAGCATTCCTTTCTAGGAGGTCACTGAGATGAGGTGCTATACCTTATTTGTAAATGTGTTACCGAAAAGCAAAGCTCTCATCCTTCTCTCCTCAGCTTGTTGTAGCCACTACATGTATGGGTGTGAAGCACCCAATCTTCAGCCGACGGCGCTTTGATTTCTGCATCGTGGATGAGGCGTCTCAGATCAGCCAGCCTGTGTGCTTGGGACCACTCTTCTATGCTCAGCGGTTTGTTCTTGTAGGAGATCACCAACAGCTGCCACCCATTGTCCAAAATGCTGAGGCCAGGTATTGTTTATAATTTTCATATTAAGACAGTGTCTTGTTAAGAGGGTATACTGGAAATATAACTGAATGACATTTTAGAATAGAAACAGCTTTATTGGCCAAGTGTGCTTTCACACACCAGGAATCTGTTTCTGGCTTACAGGTGCAGAATTAGAAATACATTAAAGTAGAAAAAAGGAGACAAGAATAAAATTATATAAAAAGTAAAAAGACTAATAGAATCAATACACAGTATTGCATATGTACAACAGGTATGGAATGAATGAATGAATAAATAAATAAATAAATAAATATAGATGCGTGAACCAATCGATTACAAAGTAGCAGTAATATACTGTGCTATAGCAATTAAAACTTGATGATGAGGGTCAGTGTTATCTATCGATGAGGGAGATGGCCTGTGGAGGGGGAAACAGTGTTCTTGTGCCTAGTTGTTTTGGTTCAGGGTGCTCTATAGCACCTACCAGAGGGGAGGAGTTCAGAGAGGTTATGGCTTGGGTGTGTGGGTTCTATGATTGTTTTTTCTGTCCTCTTCCTGACCCTGGAGGTGTAGAAGTCCTGTAGAGTGGGCAGGGGAGCACCAGTGATCCTCTCAGCAGTCCTCACTGTTTGCTGAAGCCTTCTTTTTTCTGATTTGGTGGCTGAACCAAACCAGACAGTTATTGAAGTGCAAATATGCAAATTTTATTTCAGCAAATGTAACATCTAATAACAGCTATAATTTGTAAATTTTCCCCAGGGCTTTGGGCATGGATGAGAGCTTGTTCAAGCGTCTTGAGCACCACAGTCAGGCTGTAGTTCAGCTAAATGTGCAGTACAGGATGAACAGGTGGGGCACTACATGTCTCTTGTCATTAGGCAAAAATCTTTTGATTATAGTAAAGCTCACATCAAAATGTTTTATCTCTAGTTCACATTTTAATTAGATACATTATGATGCATTGGTATTCACATCTGTGTGAGTTTCCACATTAGCCAATATCTTGATGAAATACAACTTGAATTGCTTGTGAAATGAATCAACATCACTGATAATTTTCAGTAGAGATATTTCAAGGAATTATGTGAAAAATGTAATTTGATCACACAGAACATGGTGTCTACATTTGAGATAAGTGGATGATTGTGTTTTTTTTGCTAAAACATTCCTTTAAAAAGCTAAATACCAGTGAAAACTGATAATCCGAATTCTGATCAATCAGAGAGAGTGTGCTGAGGTCTGTAAGGCTGTTGTAAATCCTTTGCCATTTCTTTTGTGTGCTGCAGCATGATTATGTCCCTGAGCAATGCCCTGATGTACGAGGGCAGGCTGGAGTGTGGCTCGGAGCGGACTGCCAACGCTCAGCTACAGCTGCCCTGCAGGGCCGCACTAGAGAATGAGCTGTATGTGTGTCAGCCTCAGTACACTGCCTGGGTCCACGCTGTACTTGAGCCTCAAAAATCTGTCTGCTTTCTGGACATGTCACAGGTCTGCTTGACTTCCTCTGTGCTGCTCTGCTAGCCTTATGATGTACTAAGCAGTCAGCCGAGATTATTTTAGCTCCTTTCACAGTACACTGACTTTGATTCCAACTTACTGATTGATTGATTGGACACCAGGAAAGTCATGAAAAGAAATGTAGTGTAGTCAGTCTAGTTAACAGGAGAAGCTATTGTCAGTCAGGGTTATCCTGCTCATAAAAGTCTTGCATTTTTTTTTTGGCATTTGAGAGGCATTAAACATCTTTTCCCTAACTGAGTGCACAGTACCCCTCAGGCGATTTTAGTGTTTGAAGTCTCACGCTTTTTCTGTCTCTGCAGGTTCCAGCCCTAGAGACTGTGGAGAAAGGTGGAGTCAGTAATCACACAGAGGCCGTCTTGGTGCATGCTCTCGTTAGCCTGCTGCTTAAGGTTATCTAGTACTAAAATGTATTATAATTATAACTCTTAATATGCCAGAATATAAAAGACATTTAGCACTTGTCAGCCCTCCTCTTGTAGATCCTATAATCTGGCATACCTGATCGAACTATTTCATAGCTTCAGGAAACTTACTGATTAGCTGAATCAGATGTGCTTGGCTGTGTTCTAAATGGCGTACTTATAATGCTGCATACCACTATAGCAGTCCTGTATACTACATACTTTTCCTTATAGAAGTATGCAGGCTGAGACTGCTTCATTTTTCTGCTGTTATAAATGATGTGATGAAGCAACAGAAAAGGATTTCAAGGTAGTCATGAACACGTTTTTAGCCTTAAGTACAACACCACTCGTAGCTCATTAATGAGCATAAACAGGATTTTTCCTGTTATTGAATTTTTATCGTATTTTACTTTTTTTCAAGTGACAAGTGGGGAAAAAAAAAGCAAGGGGGACAATAGAGTTCTTGTGGGATATGCTAGATAGTTAGCCAGTGCAGCCATATAGACACTGGAAGTAACAGTGTTGTAGTTATAATGTGCATGCTCTGTGAGCTGTTTTTCATTTTTATGTCAGCACAAAAGGCTCTCCAGACTGTTTGTTTTGTGTACAGAAAAAAACCCAGCTTTTTTTTGGAAAATGAATTTGACATGTTATAAACATGCCATTTTGAACATAGCCCTTGATTTAGGCTCGAGACTGGATGACAACTGCTCTGGTTTAAAGGCTTGTATACTATAGTTCTGCTGTTGCAAAAAATACACCTAACCTGCATAACATAAACATGAAGGCAAACTTTTGGTTTTGTGTTGGGTGCTTAACAACTTGTCAGAAGCAGAAGTGAAGTTTTATTGATGTTTCAGGCTGGCTGCAGGGCAAGTGACATCGGGGTCATCGCTCCATACCGGCAGCAGATCAAAGCTATCTCCACTCTGCTGGAAGAAGAATCCTTCAGAGCCGTGGAGGTGAACACCGTGGACAAGTATCAGGGCCGGGACAAGAGCATCATCATCGTGTCCTTTGTCAGGAGCCACACAGAGGGCAACGTAAGTAGTGATTGCCATCTGGCGTGTAGGGCAGTATGTGAGCCTACAGTACAGACGGGTTTATTTTGTAAAGGAATATTACTGCATGACTTTTAGACAGACTTGGTGTAGACCAACAGTCATATAAAAAAAACAAAGGCTCACCCCAAAATGGTGAATTGGAGCCATCTTGTAGGGTCACCACCTGCAAGATGAAGGGTGGAAGTCAGATGAAATGCCAGTCAGGTGGCAGGCAGGTATGCACAGTCCTAGACAGACTCCTGGAAACTGGATTTTGCGAAATTGGAAAGTCACTTCACTGGTAGGGCAACAGTCTGAGTTAGAATATGAGTTGGAAAGGAATGACTAGATAAAGTTGGCCTTACATTCATACAGAGTAAGGGCTCTGTTATCCCACCAAAATTAGCTTCTGGTTACATCACTGCCAGCACAATGCATGTCGTGCCTCTGAATTGTTTTTAGACGTGAGTATGACCTGCATCAAGTGCAGCACACAGGCATTGATTTTAACCCATGTTTCAGACCACGGTCAAGCGATCTGCAGTAGAAACCCAAGTGCATGTATATAAGGTGGTTTACGGTAACTGCCGTTTCAGATGGCTACGCTATGGATCTGCTGTGAATTCTGGATAGTGTGAAAAATTTGACCAGTAGTGTATAATGGGCCATTTTGGTATTATTGTTTCCAAGTTAACGTGGGCCAAATGAAATGAGGCTGCAGGTCGAGTTTGTCCTTCAGGCCTTGTGTTTGTCACATGTGCCATAAAGCAAAAGGAAATTGAATGAATGAATGAACAGAAAAAAAATGGGTTAAAGGTATACTCAAGTTTTTCAAGCTAATATGCAGGATCTGGGTAAGTTACCACAGACAAGAATTTCAACACATTTCCCTATACTAACACAGGAGAACAGTAACCCTGAAAGAAAAGAAAAGAAAGAAAAACACTTATGAAGGGCAGTTCATGAAACATATTTCTGTAGTAAGCAAATACCTGGAATCACATTTCATTGTACTGCTTCAGTGTTGTAAAGTTAAAATAAAACTACTCTCATGACAGAGAAAAGTGTTAGTGTTGTGTAGGTAAAGGCTTTAATCACCTTTGCGATACGACATAACTTTTATTGACGTTTGCTGAATGCTTTAGTTAGATGAGTGCCCCCTATCTCTCTTACCATGTGTGTTTGTGTGTGTTAGCTGGGAGAGCTGCTGAAAGACTGGCGAAGGCTGAATGTGGCCATCACCAGAGCCAAACATAAGCTGCTGATGCTGGGCTCGGCTCCTACGCTGCGTCTCTACGCTCCACTGGAGAAACTTCTCACTCACATGCAGCAGGAGAACATGATATCCTTTATACATGGCTCTGCTTTAGTGTTAGACATTTTAGAACAACAGTTTTACCAGCTTGGTAAACTTTTGCTGTCTTTGGCGATAAATAAAATTCAATTCAATTACAGCATTAATCATTTAATCATTTTCCCTGCCTCCCTGAGGCTCTTGTGGAGTTTAAGTCCAATTCGAATATAAAATGACTCATTGAGTTAAATCGGGGTCCTCTTTACCATTTACTAGATGGTACTGGATGTATTAAAATTGAAATGGAGAAGGGCTAGTTACCACTTTTATCCAAGCTAACTGTTGTACCTGGTGGTTAAGTAACCATTTAAAGTAGAAGGTTGTAGTTTTTAGAATTGTTTTGTAATAGTTTCACTGAAATGACAAACCTTCCTTTTCCCTCCTGCCTAAGGTGGGCCGGAGGTAATTTCTAGCCCAGGGAAAAAAAAAGTAAACAGAATCCTTAAATGAAGAAACTAGTGTGATCGGTTGCATATATGATTGTATATCACACGTTTAATGTATCTTTGAAATGATTGACATGATTATTGTAGGTCAAGTGTTTTTAAAAACTTACTGACAGCCTTGTTCTCCTTAACTTGGACTACATCTGCCAGCTGCCACCTGCTGCTCATGAGGCACTACCTCGCATCAAAATGTGACATTTAGTGGACCCAAACACTCTGTAGCTTCTTGTTACTACCTCACTTTAACTGAGTTACATGGTACTGGTCTATTTTAATACCTCATGGTTAATGACTGATTTTTTTTTTTTTTTTTTTTTTTTTTTTTTTTTTTTTAAAATTATTAACACATTAAAAAAAGTTTTTAATTTTTTAATTTTAATTTGCTTTTATTTAGTGGAAAAAATTTTTTTTTTTTTTTATTATTAAAAAAAAATTTTTTTTGTAAATCGTCTTGAGGGTTTGTGTGTTTTCTTGTAATAAAGCTATTTAATTATTTATTTTCTAACGTTGTGATGACTAAAGAATTAGACCACTCTATAAAAAACTGTTCTTACAGCACCACACACATTTCCTATGATTAGTTACCAGGTTAGCCTGCTGGAATAAAATGGATCAATAAAACTGGCGTGAGTGAGCAAAATTACTGTAATTTGGCAGTGAACTATATATGGCTAAATGGTTTCATTGTGAGCTCTATAGCAGTCTCTCTAGAGTTTGAGGACTCCTTGAAGGAGGACCACTGCTCGGCCAGCGATGTCAACTCTGTTGTCTCCTCTCAGTTCCAACTCAAGCTCACCGCCACGGCTGGAGCACTGGTAGGCTGCCACACAAACAAAAAGCAAAGCATGCAGAGCAGTGAATAACATGGAGCATTGTTTTGTCAGTTTCGCAGTTTTAAACCTAAGAAAATCTCTTCCATCTGTGGATCTCTGAAATGAGCTATAATTGAAATTTGTATTATGCCTTTCTGTTCAAAACTCAAAAATGGTTTGTTATATTTATCTTCCCCCTCATCAGCACCTCATATTTTTATTAATCAGCAGTGACTGAGGTTTCACTATCAGCTGTTTCTTATGCTTCATTTAATCTCATTAATGTGATACACTCAGCAGCAGCTAATAGCTAAGCATTACTATGCACTGCATGCATTTTTAAAGGGAGCACAGAACTGTCTGGGATAGATGTAAGACTTCATTAGGCTTCATTACCTAACATTTTCTTCTTTCCCAGTTTCTCAGACCAGTAGGCAGCAAGGACTGTATGTGAAGAGCCTTCAGGAAAAGTAGAAAAGATCAAAATGTCAGGTAGCTGTGCTGACCAATGCAAATAGAGACAATTAGAAAGAAGACATTTTTAATCAAAGTAGTCTGGCAATGTGAAGCATTATAAAAGTTTTCATTATGTAACTTCTTTTTGTAAATTTAAAACAAATGTTAAATGATCTCAAAGTGTTGATTCACTATTACATAAAGGACTAATACAGACATCTGCATTTTGTGCAATACTGTCGCAAAAACTTGTAGAAAAGAGGAGAGTTTTTGTTTATGTAATGAGCATTTTGTCCCTGTGTAACTCCCTACTAGGAGCAGTGTAAGGGTTAGGAGTTTACCAGTCACTGGATCTTCAGGGATTCCGACCCACGGTGCAAAGTTACGGGAGTAAAAGTCGTATCCTGGCTGTGAGATTAGTGCTCCTTTCACTGTGATGATAAGACTCTTAATCCTTCCACTATCTTCACTTTTCAGCAGAGACTCAGTCACCGGGTTCAGGGAAGTAAGCACGGACCTTCAGCCAAAGGGCAATTATTATTCTCATTCAGGACAAAGCCTTTACAAATGCTCAAATTGTAGCCTACTTTTTGAAGAACAAATGTGCAGATTGCAAACAGTGTATCAGAATTGTGCTGATTAAATAATAATAATATGCACTTTTCCTAGCCAAATAGTTTAATGTGAAGTTTTAAACAGATTACAGTATATGATCTATTAAAGTGAACAGAAAAAGTACAGAACAGAATTGTTTAATAGAGTCTCCTGTACCTGTCACATGTGTCAGGCAAACATACTAGCAGTTCCTTTCTTGTTTTACAGTAACACACCTCTTGAATAGGCAGATCTCCCACAGCAGCCTGTAAAGTTTAAGAAAAATAGCCATGGGAATCTAGACTGTTTTTTCAGGTACTTTTGAAACACATTTCAGAACAAAACAGCTTTTGAGCAAGACTATACTCTGAGTTTGATTATATGAAAAGTTATGAAAAGGTAAACTTACCTTAAGTATGTCATTAAATTTCTTTCTGTCCTACATGTAAAATATAGACACATGGATAATGAACATAAGCCTTTAGGGCTTTTAACTAACTTGATAACATTAAGTATATATATGGTTATATATATACATATATATATATATATATATATATATATATATATTGTTTGCTGTTGGGGAAAAATAATTAACTAACATAATTATAAATATATTTGTATATTATTATATTTTTTTAATATTAATACTTGTATGCATATCCTTTGCAGTCAATGACTGCCTGAAGTCTGGAACCTACGGACATCACCAAGTGCTGAGTTTCCTCCCTTGAGATGCGTTGCCAGGCCTTTACTGCAGCCGCCTTCAGGTGCTGCTTGTTTGTTTGTTCATCCTGCTACTTCTATCACCAGTCACATTATCAATAAACACCAGTGACCCAGTTCCATTGGCAGCTATACATGCCCATGCCCATGCCATAACACTTCCTCCACCATGTTTGACAGATGCTGTGGTATGCTTTGAATCATGAGCCCTTCCTTTTGTTCTCCACACTCTTCATCTCTTCCCATCATTCTAGTACAAGTTAATCTTGGTTTTATCTGTCCAAAGAATCTTGTTTCAGAACTGGGTAAGCTATTTTAGATGTTTTCTAGTAAAGTCTAGTCTGGACTTTCTGTTCTTGAGTGTTATCAGTGGTTTTCATCTTGAGGTAAACCCTCTGTATTTACATTCATGAAGGCATCTCTTGAGTCTCTTAAAAAATGGATGTAATTCCTAAATGGTAATTAAAACAGCTCTAACCCTTCAAGCATCATGCTGCCTCTTCTGGCTTGCCTTCTTCCTACAGTGCATCCTGGTGCCATCTCTTCCCCAGGTAAGCAATGCACACACCCAGCCATCCACATGATGTAAAAGAACACGTAATTCATCAGACCAGGCCACCTTCTTCCATTGCTCCATGGTCCAGTTCTGATGCTCACGTGACCATTGTAGACACTTTTGGCAGTGGACAGGCGTCAGCATGGAAACTCTGACGATCTGCAGCTACGCAGACCCATACGCTTCCAACACATCAAATTCAAGAACTGACAGGTTCACTTGCTGCTTAATATATCCCACTCTTTGACAGGTGCCATTGTAACAAGATAATCAATGTTATTCAATCAATCAATCAATGTGTGTGTGTGCTATATATGTATATATGTGTATATATATGTATATATATACACATACAGTCGGGTCTATAAATATGCATGGTACCTAATTACATAATTAAATAATGACTGAGCTTAAAGTGAAGACTGAAGCTTTTTTATGCCCATATTGGGTGAACAATGTAGGAATTACAGCACTTTCTATATGTGGTCTTCCCCTAATGGAACCAAAAGTAATTAAACAAATTAACAACCAGAAATTAAATTGTCCTTTTTAATACTTGGTTTCAAATCCACTTTAGTTAAGACCTCTTTCAAAATTTCACAAAAGGTTTTCCATGCTTTGTAGCTGGAATTATTGCCACTAATCATAGTCATAGTGCATAGTCTGCTGCCACCATCAAGTAGAAAGTAAAATTGCAATGTGTTGGCCACTGGGCCTCCTATCATACATTCTAAGAGAGAAGTCACAGGTTAATTAACATTTGTTCGCTGACTGCATTTGGCCATGGGGCTGGACTTTGGACACCCCTTCTTTAAGATAAAACAGACCCTGACCTCAGTGCTTTACAGTACCCATAGTGCAGTCTGGTTGGAATTCTTCTCCAGGCTTTCCCCACACAGTGTCGACCATCAGGTTCATCTACATTAAATCTGAACTCATCTGGAAGCTTTTGGACTTAGCTTTATCTGGAATTCCTCACTGAGCTCAGGAGCAATACTTGCTATTGTTTCTCACTTGTGTTTTTTTTTTTAACTTTAAAAAAAATAAAGTTCTTACCTGTCTGTGGATAATGGGAGACTTTTTTGCTGATCTGACAAATAGAGTTGCCTTGTTCAGGCAAACAGACACTGCTAATCCCTTTACACTGGATTAGGCTTCTCATTGTTCTCATAAGTAGGTTCATATTTTATCAAGTTTCAGCCTTACGATCTTCTTTCTTGGTTCTGATATTGTCTGATACTGTGTTTTGTTTTTTGTTTTTTTTGGAAACAAAAATGTGGGATAAAGTGTCCAAGTACTTTTTTTGGCCTCTATATTTGAGTGGCTGTACCTGGACTTCTGGTTTATTGAGGGGGAAGTCCATCACTAATGATTCACCTCGCTGATGCACCAGCAGCTCTCCACTCAGAGTCTCAAAGGCCACCACAGAGTTGGTGTTTCCTGAGAAATAATATAGTGTTAGTTGCATTTAGCATTGCTGAGCAGTATTTGCAATATATTGCAAATAAAATACTTTTACCTTTCTTGTAAAAGAGTACTGCTGCTGATGCCAGTGTCGCATGGCCACAAAGGTCGATCTCATGTGTAGGGGTGAACCAGCGTAAGCCAAACCTTGCTCCTGTAAAAGTCCATTTATTATGTATGTAATAGTATCAGACCTGTTTAGACATTGTAAATGCAATATCAAATAGACTTTGCATATTCATTTTGACAACCATTGTACATCACTGTGCACAACAATACACATACACTTTTTGGCAGATGAAGTTGGATTACTTCTCAGATTACGCAAAAGGGAAATACAACTACAAAAGCATGGCTGAGTATAAGGTCATTCTGAATTTGAATATAGTCTGGAAAATGCTGGTATTGGTTGTACTTTTGCAAAAATTACATATGTTAAATGTCTGTCTGCCTCAACAACTACCCTTAGCTTTTGTAAATTCTTTGCTAGGTATGAGGTCAGAATTTATCCCTGATAATCACACACACCTCAGATGTGGTTATGTACAAATTATGTGATTAAACTGGAAAAAAAAGGACAACAATCCAAAACCCATCTGTGAAATGCTATACTTACATGGCAGCTTAAATACAAATAATTAATTGCATTTGGTCTTGCAGAGTTGAGTACCTGAACAAAAATCTTCTGTTGGTTTCAGATTTGTGATGAATGCAGTCTCAGACAAGTTCATTTCAGCTGCTATTTTCTGATGAAGCTCCTCGCTAAGTTCCTGGATACATTACATACATTGCATGGTAAATCCTACTGCCTACATGGACTGTAGTCTAGTTTGTTTACTCTGTTATGCAAAATGCTAAATGACTTACATTCTTCAAAAGACAAACTGCAGCAGGGTTTCCTTTAAATGGTAAATTAGTAAATGCATCAACAGTATATACTGGAATCTCCATTAGTGATACTGAGAAGTCCCTAAGAGTCCTGTATTAGGATTTGTAAATAGACTGGTCATCAAAACCAGTAGACCATGGATTTTGTGCCTGCAGTGTGTTACTCAACTTGGACTCTGAGCTTGGTGTGTTGCATCATTTTAAAGGGACAGTTACATGTAATTTTATAAAGTTAGTATTGGAATTAATTTTTGTTTTATACTTATTCTGTAACCTGAATATCATTTCTGTTTTTATAAATCAGAGTGATTTCTTTCTATATACATGGTGAGGGTGAAGACTGGAATGTGTTTTCTCTGAGACTTGTAAATTAAAAAATGTAACATGTAATGAAGCTAGCCACCATATATTTTTGGACTGCTGCTCGTGTATCATTACAGGGCAGCTGAACACACACTGAGGAAAACAAGTGTGCTAAGTTCCCTAATATACTGTATGAGCTCACGTGCATGAATGAATGTGTGCGCGTGGTGCCCTACAATGGACTGGTATCCCGTCCAGGGTGTATTCCAGCCTCACACTAAGTGTTCCCAGGATTCCACCATGAAACAATAACCAGTAAAAAACGGTTACTGAAGTTGAATATATAATTCTAGTTGAATAATATATTCTAATTTTTTGCATTTTGGATTTGCTGTGATACACACATTGGCCCATTCATGAGATAACATACAAAAAATTAACAAGTGAAAGGATAAAACCTGTGCCTCTGTTATGCTTTGCGGGGCATTTTGATGGCATGGTTTGGGTCCACTTTAAACACAGTTTTGGTAACGGCTGACATTACACTCTGTCTAATGTCATGAAGACTGGACCAAAAAAAATAAATAGTTTAGTGACCAATAACACAACTCCTCTTAAATATGTTCATTTATCGGCTTTTATCTTTATTACACACACATCACCTATAAAACACATGAACACTGCATTTCATTACAAACAAAAAAGTACCATGGTGGGCCTGATGTTTGACACCCCACATTTAGACTATATCTGAACATGTGCAGGAATTAAATGATTTAAACTTGAAGGGATTATGTCAATAAAATATCTGAGTCATGTTCTTTGTATATGTAAGATGTAGGCAGGTTACAGCATAACTCATTTAAAAGCAAAGAAGTTAATGTTAATGAAATAATTAGTAAACAATGAATAATTGTTTATGAATTATTTCATAATTAGTAAACAATTAATAAACATTATTAATTGTTTGCTAATTACTTCATCATTAGTAAACAATTAATAAACTATTATTCATTGTTTAATAATGATGAAATAATTGTTTACTAATGATGCTGTATGCGGCCATTGTTACTAATGATGAAATAATTGTTTACTAATGTTGCTGTATGCAGCCAATGTTAATTTGATGTCATTTGCTAAACTCAGGAGCATTAACAGTCACGTGCTCAGCTCGCGAGCTTTGAACCCATGTCTATGTTTGTAGTCCTTCATGTATTTACATATCAGTTCATCTACCTGAACACACAAAACTCACAGGGAGCTGGCATTTTTCCTAATTCTTTTTCTTACTTACTATTATTCCTTTGCTCCAACAGGTTGTGGATATCTATTGACACAGTGAGTTCTTTTCTGAGATAAAGTTAATCTGTACTAATATGGACCACTCAAATGAGAAGAATAAATCAGCCACCAAGAAAAAAGTAGCTGTAGTAGGAGGCGGCTTGGTAAGATATCCTTATGGCATGCTTCATTATACAGTGAAATACTTTTTATTTAACCTAAAAGATATATTGTATTCCTGATTGACCTAGTTACTACAGGATTTCAGTTTTCAAATTTGTTAAGAATGTAGTTTATTTTTAGACATACATAAGTATATTTAAATTAAATTAGGTGTTTTAACCTATTCTGAATGGAACACAATGGGCTGAGGGCTCAACAAATTACAAAACGATTGTGAAATGTTGTAACTGATTGATATAAAAAAAAAATATTCTTGATGCTGTATATGTGGTCTAGGTGCAGATGATTAAAACACATGTTGTACAATAGTAACTGAAAAAAAGTATACAATTAATAACTAAAGTCAAAGATTTACTAAAACTGAATGTGACTTTTCATAAGACACAAAGTGGGAAATCATGGACTAGGTAAAAATGTAAAAAAAAAATTCCGAAAATGCTTAGATATTATTATTATTATTATTATATTAGTACAGAAACATTTAATTAATTATATTTGTACAATAACATTTAATGATGCTGTCTTGTTTAGACATATGACCAACATACCTTCCTTCTGATTTAGGTTGGTGGCTTAAATGCATGCTTCTTAGCAAAAAGAGGATTTGAGGTTGCAGTCTTTGAATCTCGAGAAGGTATGTACATAGATTTAATTATTACAGGCAGATAATGTTTAAGCACATTTATTAAGTATGCATTTGTAAACAACTGGGATTTACCTCTTAAAAACAATATTATACAAAGGAAATATGGAACAGAAATGTCTTCATTCTTCTTCTTCTTCTCTTCTTCTTATTATTATTGGTGTGTTGAATATGCTAGTATTTGACTGACTTTAATTCCTCAACAGACATTCGCAGTGCCAAAACAGTAAAGGGCAGGAGCATAAATCTAGCCCTCTCCCTTAGGGGACGCCAAGCTTTAAAACATGTTGGAATGGAAGACAAGGTATCAGCATCATGACTGTGTTATATAATAGTGACCGTGTTAATATAATATGATATAATATATATATATATATATATTTAAACAGCATACAGCTAGATAGATTCTAGTTAAAGTTGATGGAGGCACTGGACAATAAGTTGAGCATCTGTTCCTCCCCAATGGAAGAAATACTTTTGGACATCTACCTTCTTTTATCGTTTCTTTTAGCATTTGTTGTGTTTTTTATGTACCATTCTTTGAATTCAAGGTGAACTAAATTTAGTTTATATGAGGTAAGATAAAATAGTTTAAATCCATATTTGTTAGATTAAAATTTGAAACTTACCCAAATATACATTGTGTTCAGTGTTTTGCTGTATGTTCAATACAGATTGTTTCCAAGGGAATCCCAATGCATGCTCGTATGATCCACAGTGTGAATGGAAAACGTTCTCCCATACCATATGGAAAGAAAGGTCAGGTAGGCCAGTATCAATATTATTTTGTCACAGCACAGATTTATGCATCTCTGATTTTATTTTGATTAGGGCATGGTTGACCTCTTTCTTGAGGGGAAAAAACAACTCAACTTTGGGTGCCTTTTAATAAAGCAAGGAACTGCTACTCACACCTCCAGTGTTCTCTTGTTGAATGGAATACCTGACTCCAATTAGCTGAAAAAAAAAAAAAAAGAGTCATTAACCTAGAGGTTCACATACTTTTTTCAGGCTGGACTGTGAATGTTTAAACCAAGGGTGCACATCTTGAGTTTCGCAGGGCTGGAGTCCAGCTAAGTTTAGTGATTTCACTGCTCTAGCAAACATGTAAACCCTGGTAATTAACTGCTGAGTTGAATCAGGTGTTTTTGAGCAGACAAATGAACAGAGTTCAGAGTACTGAACAAGAAGTACATTGTAGTTAGAAAGTGTTTTTAAATACACAGGATAAAGTTCATTCTATGTAAAAGCACAAGAATGAGAGAAACTCCCATTCTTTAGAAGTTATTAGGGACCACTTTAACTAAGGCATATCATAAACATGAGGTATGTTTAGCTGGATACCTCTGGTCATTTCATGTCAATAAATAATTGTGAAAAATGTGGAATGGCAACAAAAATGTATAAATATTACAGTCAGTATTGGTAAATTTGTATTGATAGGTTTGCTTTATTTCTCAGAAATTTAATAACATTGTCATTAAATGAAAGTGACAACCAACAGCCGGAACATGAAAATAAATTTTCCCCTGTTTTAGTATTTACCACATTGATTAGGAAATCATTTTTGTCATTAAAATGTTTTACTATCCCCATTCTAATTGCTGTAGCATCATCTTTTTTATGTAGCTATTCACCATCTCCATTTAATCATCATTTTCCTTAAATGTCATATTGTTTTTCAGTACATCCTTTCTGTAGGCAGAGCCAACCTCAATAAAGAGCTGCTAACAGGTAGTCACACGTATGCGTCAAATCTGTTTTACTGGTGTAATTACTGAGTTACCTATTTAGAAAAAAAAATTCCAAAATGAAGGTTAATGTAATTTTTAAGGATACCAATACTTACAGTAGGTACTAGTAATCTGGTTTGGTGTTGGACATTTTGTGGTACTATAAAAGTTTGCAAAACAAAAAATAATACACACTGACGCAAGGGTGTGTTATTGAGACTTTTGCTGAATTGTTCTATTATGTGAAACGTGTTTTGACATATATCCTCTCACTCCAGCGGCTGAAGCATATCCAAACACACAACTGAACTTTAACCATAAACTGCTTGACTGGAATCCAGAAACAGGGACCATGACCTTTCTTGGGTAAACAATCTATTTGCATGTTTTCTCATTTTACATAAAGCTGTTTTGTTTAAAAAGGTTCTCACAGTTTCCCTGGGACGTTGCACTCATGCAGAAATGTTGATGTCAAAACTGTTTTTTTTTTTTGTCTGTAAGTTACCGCATATTGTACTCTTCACATTTACTCTGTGTAATTATTGTAATTTCAGAGAAGCTGATGATACTGATATGTTGTCTGCTCACTGTAGGCCTGAAGGTAATGAAAAGGAGATCCAGGCAGATCTCATAGTGGGCTGCGACGGTGCCTTCTCTGCAACAAGGAAGCAGTTTTTACGCCGCAGGCGTTTTAATTACAGCCAAACCTACATCCCCCATGGATACCTTGAGCTCACTATGCCTCCAAAAAATGGTGACGTAAGTGATGGCAACCCTCTCAGACCTGTAACATTTATAGTCATGGGAAAAAGAAAGTACACCCTACTTCATTTCTATGCTTTTATTTTTCAGGACCTAAATAACAATTGTGTGGTCGTCAATCACTTCTATAAACAAACAAACAACCTCAGGTGATAACAAAAACACAATATATGTGGTCATTTGTTCCTAAAAAGTAAACCAACATTCAAAAACCACGGTGGGAAAAAATAAGTATATCCTATAATTCAGTAACATGTAGAACCACCTTTAGGACCAAGCTGCTGGACAGACAGCCTCACATTTGTCTAAAAAATATTCTGCTATAAAGTGAAGTTTGCCAGATCCTGTGGCTGCAAAACAAGCCCAAATCATCACTTCTCCACCAATATGCTTGACAGTTGGCATGAGGTGTTTGTGGTGATATGCTATGTTTGTTTTTTTCCAAACATGACACTGTGCATGATGACCAAACAGCTCCAGCTTGGTCTCATCAGTCCAAAGGATATTGTTCCAGAACTTTTGTAGTTTGTTCAGAGGCAATTTTGCAAACCTAAGTCATGCTGCCATTTTCTTCTTGAAGGGAAGGGGCTTTTTCCTAGCCACCATTCTACACTTGTTCAATCATTTTCTGATTGTGCTGTCATGAAAATGAACATTTAATGTGCTCACAGAGGCTTGTAGGTCACATGATGTAGCTCTTGAATTTTCTCTGAGCATTAAATGGTCTGACCTTGGACTGAATTTGCAGGGATGCCCATTCCTGGGAAGATTGGCAATTGTCTTGAAGACTCTCCATTTGGAAACAATCCTTCTCACTGTAGAATGGTGAATTTCAAATTGTTTGGAGATGGCCTTATAACCATTCCCAGATTGAAGAGCAGCAACAATTGCTTCTCTGAAGTAACGGCTGATGTCCTTTATTTTTGCCATGATGTAGACACACACCCGAGTGCTCCAGAATACCAAACTGCCAAAAGTTCTGCTTTTATAGAGGTAGTCACATTTCTTGATGATTAACTAATCTTGTGCATTTCATTAGTAACACCTGGCTGCTAATTACTTTTAATGATTATGGAAGTAGGAAGGGTGTGGGGGGGGGGGGGGGGGGGGGGGGGGGGGGGGGGGGGGGGGGGGGGGGGGGGGGGGGGGGGGGGGGGGGG
>CM075005.1:9764939-9775447 GCA_037576675.1 Pangasius sanitwongsei
GCACCATTTCTTCGTACTGACCCACTTCTCTTCAGGCAATAGCGAACCCCTGGCCGCTCTTTAGTTATCATGGTGTTTTTTCTTAGGACGGCGGTCCCCCCCCCCCCCCCCCCCCCCCGGTTTCTGAATGTTGGCTTACTTTTTGGAAAAAAAAGATTACATATTGAAATCTATTGTGTTTTTCATTGTTGTTGTTGTTGTTGTTGTTGTTGTTGTTGTTGTTGTCACCTGAGGTTATTTGTTTTTTTTTTATAGAAGTTGTTAAGGACCACGCAATTGATATTTAGTCCCTGATAAATTAGAATTGAAGGAGGGTGTATTTTCTTTTCCCCATGACTGTACATTTATTTATTTGACAGATGATTTTATCTGAAGTAACTTGCAAGTGAGGCACAGACCATCCATGTAGCTGTGAAAGGATCTGACAGTGAAAGGCACATTTATACCTTGCATTAAGGTGCCATTTCTATCTGGATGCATCCAAATGCTATCCGACAGCAATGTGATCATCATGTACTGTTAATACATGGTGTGAATAAGGCCAGAGTTTCCATTAAGAAATCGCAAAGCAACCAGTTAAACTACAAATCATACAATCTTAGTACATAGTATGGAAGCTATGAACCTCAAGTTGTGATTTATTTACTATCTCATTATGTCGACTTAATATTAATATATCAAGCTACAGTATTATCTCATTATTTTGACTTAAATAGACCATTTTTGCCTTATACATTGTCAAATTTACAAACACTTTAGTCTCAATTAATGGTCTGGTGGTACAGATAAAGATACTTTATTAATACAATAGACATACAATACAATAAGGTTATTGTGTCATTATATAATTATGTCAAATTTAATTGTTCAAAATGACTGGTATGACCATTAGAAAAGTCCATCAATGTAAGTTTTAGGAGTCAAAATCTTGACTATACCTGAACACATTTAAGTAAAATACCAATCATTAGCCATATGTGCGACAATTCAAGTAAAGCAATTTCTAGCGTACTTAATTTTTGGGAAACATTATACAGACTAATAATAATTTTACTATTAAATTACTATATGCTAATATTCAATAAAGTGCTCTTGTTGATAGACCATTGGATGTCAAATATTAAGTCAAAGTAATGAGATCCCATTATGAGATAACAAGACATTAACTAGAAATTGAATTATTAAGTCAAAATAATGATATAGCACTTTAACATTGGCATCAAACAGTGTAGAATAATTATTTCCTTCAGTAAATGTACACAACATTGTGTTATGTATTTGTATGTACATAATTATGTAGGTAATTACTACCTTTATGTACAGTTTATCCTGCTTATCTCTGCCTCTATGTTCAGTTTGCAATGGAGCCCAATTTTCTTCATATCTGGCCCAGGAGCACATTTATGATGATTGCTCTCCCGAACATGGTAAGTGTAAATCATATAAATCACATTTGGGAAGTTCTACACTCTTTTTCAAGCGTTCCATAAAGTGATTTCAAGTTTCATTTTAGCTTGCTCAGGGGTTTTTGAAAGAAGATGGATGTTAAGTAGCATAACCAGAGATTTGACAGAAACTTTACCTCATTCCTGATGATCAAATGTGCTCAGTCCAGGCATATGCCAAGTGTAGAGGGTTACATTTGAACCCTGAATAGATGATGTCCTGATTGAGGCTGAATAACAAAGGTCTACTCCCTAAATAAAACTCCAAATTATATCAGTGCTACATAATGAAGAAATGTATCAAAGATGTGAGCCAGAAATTGTCATTCTAGCTCTTCTTTTAAAAACTAGATGATAACAATGATTATAACTAACAAGTAACAACAATGTTTTCTTGATTTTACAAGTGAACAATAGCATCTTACAATGACAGGTATTTATGCTGATTCTGTCCTTAGTTCTCAAAATCTGCAAGAATGTATTCAGGAAAAGCTGGGGTCCTGGGATACTTGGAACACTATGGTCTCACTTTATCATTTTTGGATATTATGATATTCCCAAAAACTCAATTTTGTTGCAAAATATCCACTACTCAATTAAAATGCATTAAAGTGCATGTTGTTTCTACATTTTCTTGTTACTTGTTTTTGGAAGACCCTTTTTCTTCCAGTTGTTAAAAAACAACATGCATTAAAGAGTTGCTTTTGAATCTGAGAAAAGGTGATATTGGGATCACAATGATATGTAAGGAATAATACATGAAAGAACAGAAATCCTTCATCTTAATGCCAATCAAAGATCTTAGAGTTTTAATCCCGTGTTTTAAAGGACAAGACCTTCACCTGCACACTCTTCATGCCATTTGAGGAATTTGAGAAGATTACCACAGGCGATGAGCTGATGAACTTCTTTCAGAAATACTTCCCAGACTCCATCCCGCTCTTAGGAGTGTAAGAAATGTTCAGTCTCTCTCTCTGCTATTTTGCTGTCTGACTTGTGATCCTGTATTGTGCATCACCCAGGCAGTAATTCCAAGTGCGGCTGTCTGCAAAGTGTGAAATTGCAGGTCAGCAGATGCACTGTCTGATATGGAAGATATGGAAGCTGTTGAGCTGTGCAACACTTTTGAATCCATTCAGGAATGAAACTTTAAGCTCTGGAAAAAGCTGAACGTTTGCTATGCTGTGTTTGATGTCTTGCAGGGTTTTTCAATTTCCTCTGCAATGCTAGGTTTAGGTTATGCCTGTTATACCCATGCACCTTTAAACCCATTATACTAAAGTGCTCTTTTGAAACAGGAAATCATTTCAGACAAGATGCTGTATTTCACCACGCTGAAATCACTGTTTATATTTTGTAGCAAAACATGGACCTAGAGATTTGTTAAAAATAAGTTTTCTTGCTATTATTATAAATTGGATTTTAGAACAATTACAGATAAAGAGAATTTATTTCATGGTTTTGGATCAATGGATTATTTTAGATGGTTAATTCAATATTGACCCATAGCTCAAAGGAGCTCAAACATTGGGCTTCACTTACCAATATTTTTGTAGAGTTTGTAAATGTTTTCACTGACCAAACTGAACTAAAAAACTTCTGCCAGATTTATAAAAGTTTCAGTAACTCTGATTTTCTTGGTACTTATATGCTTATATTGATAAATGTCAGTCATCTGTAAGTGATGAGGTGCATCATGGCACAGGTGATTTGCATTAATGATTCTAAGAAAATTCCATAAAACAGTGAAAGAGAGCCTCCTAAGCATAACGTGTGCTAAATCGTCCAGTAATGCAGCTCAGCCATTGCAGTGCTTTGGCTACCACAGACACACACCAACTCTTTCTCATTTTATAAGGTGCCATTTTTTACATTTCAAACTAACAAATAGCATCTGCACAAATCTCATGAGTTGTATGAACCGTTGCCCCACATAGAACAAGAATAATGATGTCCTGTAATGAATTTGGCTAGAACTAGGAAGTTAGTTTCACAATCCTTACCACTGTGTATTGTGTGTTTCAGTGATGCTCTAAAGAGGGACTTTTTCCAACTGCCTGCCCAGGCCATGGTGTCAGTGAAGTGCTCTCCGTATCATTTGAATGACAAATGTGTCTTAATGGGGGATGCTGCTCATGCTGTGGTGCCATTTTATGGCCAGGGCATGAATGCAGTAAGTACAAATGAGAATAGTGGGGATTTATGAGGCAATAGTGAAGGATCTTTGCTGTTACATCATTTACTGAATTTTTTTTATAGTATATAAACTGTTCAACTTTGAACCATAGTCTGAAAAAGCATTTTATTGTACATGTGGTCTTTTTATTGCTGTTCCTTTTCACTTATTTCTTTCTTAATCTTATTTGTAATCAAAACATTTTATTGCGGTGCCAAGAGAGGAACATAAACAGTAAAAATTGTACAGTGAAGCCTACTTTTCTGTACACAGGCCATATAGAATACAAGTTTTATGTTAAAATGCTCTGGATGATTTACAGTTTATAAATTTGCTATAGTTATACCAGATTCATCAGCAAATATGGAAATAGGGTAATCTGTAACTGCCAGAGTTATTTTTCATTATCTAGCTTTGTGTCTTAGGGCTTTGAGGACTGCCTTGTTTTTGATGAGATTCTGGATCAGTTTAATGAAGAATTCTGTAAGTCTTATTCACTGTGTGCTTTATCACACGCTGATTTTTTAAATAACATTAAATAACATTTCACTCTCCACTATTAGCATTCTTAGTTTAAGTGTCAATGTAATTTAAACTATATAAGCTTGTTTTTACATAAAACCTTCATTTAGTGAGAAGACTTTGCTTATTTTCAAATTAATCACATTATCAGCCTCATCTAAGCTGCACTTTAATTGTAGGTGTCATTTGCATATCACGTGTGGTTGCTAAGAAGAGTTCTCAGTAATTCTGATTGACAGAAAAACAGTAAACAGTTGTTTATGTATACATGTTTTTTGGCAGCTGCTGTTCTCCCAGAGTTCACACGAATCCGTGTACCTGATGATCACGCCGTAGCTGATTTGGCTATGTACAATTATATAGAGGTGATTTATTTTCTTACAAACATAGTGTGGAATTGCAGCATATATTTGGAGTATAAGCTGTATGCACAGGTAATGAATGTACAGTAAATACTACTACAGCTTAGTCCTATTGTCTATTGCTGTTTCCTGGGTTTGAGACATTTATATGCAGGGTGAATTTTCTCTTCAAATCCAGTAAATGTCTGTTTTAATCAGTGGACATCATGCAGTATGAGCTTGCTTTAATGGAGTTTCTAAAAGTGTGAAAGGAAACATTGAGGGAAATAATTTATGATTGAGCTTCTGAAGCAATTCTGTATGAACATCCTGTATGTACATCCAAAATAGTTTAGTATTTTAGACCTGCTTAAACATCGTGAATAGCACAGTAGCAGCCAGTCCTGCTTAGAGAGGTAGTTTGTCTAATAATTAAAAGTAGCAGTTCAGGAAACCTTGCAATATTACAACATAAAGCGTCAACGTGGTGTCATGATTGCAAATTTGTAAGAATATACAAAACAAACTCAGTAAAATAGTAAATACAATTAATGTAAAATAAATGTGAACTCATATTTACTGTGGATATAAAAAGTCAAAATTGCAGGGTTAAAAAAAAAGGAAACCACGATAAATCATGTCAGATTGTTTTCTACCTTGAATGTGATATAGCAACCAACTAAAAAAAGAAAAATGAACAACTTACAATAGACTTGTTGCATAGGTGTGCACACCCTTTTGCAACAGGACATGTGACTGTGCTCAGATTTAACTAATCACATTCAAGAGTAATTCTCTCAAAAGTAATTCTCTCAAAAGTAATTATCATACAGCTGTCATCAATCAAGTGATTCTGATTAAACACAAATAAAGATCAGCTGTTTCTATAAGATTTTCTTGACATCTTCAAGGTTTTATCAGACTGCTGAAGCCATGGCTCACAAAGAGCATGTACAGGATCTCATTGTTGTAAGGTATAAATCAGGAGAGGGTTTTTTTCTTTCTTTTTTTTCTAAAATATCTTTGTTTTTTCACTTGAATTTAGCTATCATGCTATATGCTATATCACATTCAAGGTTGAAAAACATGTGACATGATTTATCTTGGTTTCCTTTTTTTTGCATCACAAAAGCCTACAAGTTTAATGTGTCATGTGTAGATTTTATGTCTACTGTACATTCTTTCCCATTATAATTACTACAATGTCTGGGTGAGATTAGGTTGGAAAATTCTATATATTAACTTGCTTCAATTAATTATTGATTACAATAATCAACAGTTATTACTGTATATGTGATAATTATTACTGTATATCTGTGTTTTTTTGCTCTTTTAGTAATGCTTTGAAGAAAAAAAAAACCCTCTTACATCATGCTGTTGTGTATTGTATTAACAGTTTGTATTCTTGTGGCTTAGATGCGATCGCATGTGAACTCCAAGTACTTTCTGTTCCGTAAATATCTGGACAATGCACTCCATTTTATCATGCCGAGAACAATAATCCCATTGTACACAATGGTAAGCCATTTTGTGCTTAATTTTCTCCTTTTTAAAAAATTCGTCTGTTTAATGAACAACAATCACCTTGGAGCTGATTTGCTTTCAGGTCACTTTTACCCGAACACGCTATCACGAAGCAGTGATCCGCTGGCAATGGCAGAACAAGGTGAACTCCAAATCATTCAGAAGTGTGTGTGCGTGTGTGTTGTCAACATACTGTCTTTGTTGCTGCTGCAATGCTGCAAAGCCTCATTATCATGCACCTTTGTGGCATTCTCGAATATCCTTTCTGAGTGACACGTAGACTCAGTGAGTGGAAGCTGACAGTGGTGTCCAAGCAACTAGAAGGACTGAGAGCAGGAGACAACCTTTTTCACTTGTAGAACAAAAGGCCAGTGTCTGGAAGATGGCATTTGCCTTAAATGCATAGACTCCTCAGTGCTCTTCACTAAATCCAAATATGATTTTAAAAAAGTCCATTATCCAAAAACTATCCTAAAAAAAAAAAAAATTAGCAGCTTAAAATGATCTGCCAATAGAACAAAGCCTTTATCATATTATGTTGATTTTATTGTAATATCATAGTGAGAAATATTAGATAGATCTCTGGCTATATTTTCACTTACTTTTTTGAGATATGAAAAATGTGATACTTCATGGCATTAAGATCGTCCTTGTTCTTTGCAGGTGATTACTCGGGGCCTATTGATTTTGGGGACATTGTCTGTAGTGGGACCAACTTATCTGCTAATCAGATACATTCCCAAAAAGCCCAGCATTACCGTGGAGCAGCTATGGAGCAAACTTCTTGTCTGGTTCCAAAAGTAAGATTCCCCAAATGAATGTGGAAGATATTTCAGGATGCCCCAGTCATTCTTCATGCTTTTTTGATACCCATCCCAGTTTCAAATCCTGTCATATCCTTAACCTCATTGAAATTGAAGTGCAGCAAATCACTGGTGCTATTAGATTCACTTGTGCTATAAAATCCTGATCCTGATGTTTAATAAAGCTTTGAATGAACAAATGCAAGAGGGCTTAAATAGCAGTAATTCTTATTTGAACTGTTAATTATAAATCAGAGAACATAATTAGAGAAATTACATCATGATGTTCAAACAAGACAGGTCTCCTGGACTTAAAGAAGATATAGTTGCCCATTTTTGTTTTATTTTTAATGCTGTGAATAAACATGGGTATAGAGTTAGCTATGGTGGTTAAAGTTCTTTCTTAGTGACTAGAAAGCTGGTGAGTTCAAATTACATAGCCCCTTAAGAGACACTGTTAGGCCCTTGAGCAACGCTTGAGCAAGACCCTTAATATTCAGTTGCTTAGCTGTATACGTAGATTGAATTAGGAATCACTTTTACATAAAAGGTGTTTGCAAATATATATTTTAATGTTTATAACATTATCCATTTCTATTTAAACAATAAATTCTGGCATTTCCCTCAATTTAAAATAGAAGTTGTGTTCTTTTTACTGTCTGGAATTCATTTACCTTTACATTTATAGCATTTGGCAGATGCCCTTATCCAGAGTGACTTACAGAAGTGATATTGTCATATGTCAGATTTACAATACATTTCCTAATGTCCATATGTTTTATATGTATGATTTTTGCATATATAATCTGTATTGATCTCCTCTTATGTGGTAGAAATGTATGACTATCCAACACCTTACATCTCTGCCTGATCATTCTCCATACCTCCATCCATATCTGCCATACTCATGCATTCATACTACCAACGATTTAGCGAGCAGACCTCTCCAGTTTGCTTGTTTTTGACCACATACCTTTTATGTTTGTGTGGAGTTGATCCCTCACGCTGTTTATGAAGAATGAATGCCTGGCTAACTGTGCTCATCGTTTGTTGTTGACCTATTATCGGTCATCAAACTAATTTTCTCATAATATTCTGCATAATCTTGTTGCTCTAATGCACTATGGATGTGTGCCTCTGTGCCAGCAGAGTGTATGCGCTCTGCTATTTTTCTATGCTGCCCTATAACCCCAATCAGTCCTGTTCAGTGTGAAGCTGCTCAGGTGAACATAAAGAAAGAGGCATGGCCTATTTGGTATAAAATTTATTTACATTTGAATTTCTCCTTCTTCTTCTGTAGATATTTCATTTTAGGAAAATGGAAGGTCATTTCCTGGTGTCTGCACATGACTCGAGATCATTGAACTGAGAATCCCACAAATGGAAGTGGAAAGAAGCTTATACTGTATATGTAAATATAAACTCTCTTTATTGGTCTGTGCAGGCTAGTAGAAATGTTTTCCTTTTCCACATTAAATATATTCTGCTGATCTGTTGTGCTGGTGAGGAAACCATCGACCTCATTAAATCATTTTGCTTTTTTAATTAACTCAGACAAGAGATGTTGAAAAGATAATCCCTGTTGCATAACAGTTCGCAGTCACGTCAAATCAAGTACCCGATGATTCAATTTAGCTAAGGAACCATGATCGCTAAATATAGGCAGAGCCGTGAATCACATACTGATTGAAAACAAGTGTGTGAGGTGGCAGAGATCTTTACTATGTATATCATGCAAAATGAGAGTGCATGATGGAATGGCAAAAATCAGAGCTTCTGCAACACAATGGTGCTGAATAAATATTTCACATATACAGTCCTCTCGGAAAGTTCTGGCATGTCAAGGCCAATTCTTTTGTTTTTGTGATATATTAAAGACATTTGGGTTTGAGATCAAAAGATGAATATGAGATGAATATGAGATGAATTTCAGCTTTAATTTCCTGATATTTACATCTAGATGTGTTAAACAACTTGAACATGACACCTTTGGTGGCAGATCATCCAATTTTCAGGTGAGCAAAAGTATTGGCGCAGATAGTCTTAAGGTAAAGTAAATAACACTTAAATTCTGATTTATCATCTCATAGTCATCTTTTGATCTCAAACCCAAATGTCTTCAATGTATAGCAAAAACAAAAGAATTGGCCTTGCCGTTCCAATACTTTCAGAGTACTTGTTGTGGGGTCAAAGGGGTCGGACTTGAATCACGTTGATCTCTGCTGACTCACTACATTTGGAGCTGACATCCAGTGGGTCTGTGTCATTGTTGGCAATGATGAAAACAATGGAAGAGGAGTTGAAGGTCACCCTTTTCTTAGGCCTGTCATCACGGCTCTGTGACATCACGATGGGACGTACTGGTTGGCTGGAGCAGGTCAGGGGGTGGTCCTTAATGCCGCACTGCACGGCCAGGCGGGAGCACAGCAATTGCAACATGCAACGCCGAAACTAGCAAAGAATACACACAGATGTAGAGTGATAAAGACACATGACACACAAAACTGTGTCTTCTATTATAAATTTTTCTTTTACTGATTCATGACATACTAATGTCTATACTATATGTACTGTATGTGTCATTGTATTTCCCCTGGTCATGATTTCTTACTCAAAAGTATAGGTCTAAAGTCTAGTGTCTTCACCTTCCTGCTCATGAAGCCATATATAATTGGGTTATAAGCTGTGCTGGACTTGGCGAAGAATGAGGGGATGATGGCAACAGTGGGCGAGACGGCACTCTGCTTGCCAAAAGCTACCAGCATGGAGACCACGGCATAGGGTGTCCAGCACAGCAGATAACAGAAAATCATCAACAGGAACATGGTGGCCAACTTCTTCTCATAGCGTAGGACCTTAATGATTTGCACCGTCTGGAGATCCTCAATGGAGCGCAACTACAGTAATAAATGGAGAGAAAGGGAGAAAAGATTTAATACTATTTCTCTTCACAGTGGATAATACTGACTAACAGTAAAAATACAATTCTACATATTTGTATCTTAAATTAATTAAATATTGGCACTTGAAAATCAGATGCAATGGTACTGTGTTCCCGACACAGCTCATTTGCATTTACCACTTCTCACTTCTATGCCAAGAAAAAAAAATTATCAGTGTTTAACAGCAACTGAAAAGGCCAGAATCTACAGACAAATTACAGAAAAGGTGAATTAGGAGTAAATTAAGTAAGGTGACATGAAAAAAAAGTTGACATGAAGATGGAGGAGAAGAAAAATCTTCACTCTACACTATTGCCAGGTGATCATGCACACCAAGCACATCACACAGAGAAAGTGCTTTTTTCAAAACTGTTTTAAGTGTCTTGGCTGATGTGCTAGAAAGTGTTGCACAGCAATTAAAAGAAGACACCATGGCAAATAGAACCAATTTATAAGCCAGCTTTCATAAATGACTGGGCTTCAGAAAATGTTCTCAGTGGTTCTCTTAGTCCCTGCAAATTATATCATTTGAAGTCGATCAAGTTGAGATTTATATTAGTTAGTCTTCCTATGCATAAATTTACACATACTCAGGAGCATGACTGGATACAACCATATTTCCAAAATTATGGGATTTTTATGAATACTGAATTTCTCGTATAAATGCTCCTACAAATGATTTACAAATACACTATATTACCAAAAGTATTCGGTCACCTGCCTTGACTCACATATGAACTTAAGTGCCATCCCAT
>CM075005.1:9780127-9809847 GCA_037576675.1 Pangasius sanitwongsei
TCTCTCTCTCTCTCTCTCTCTCTATATATATATATATATATATATATATATATATATATATATATATATATATAAAATCTAATATCTAATATCTATCAATAGCTCAGCTAGTAAACTATGACAATGTGTAATGCTTTATATCACAAGGTCTTGGCATAATAAGAATGATGTGTCCATTTCGTCCTGGTCAGAGTCATGGTGAATCTGGAGCCTATCCCAGGAACACGGGGCAATATAGGAGAACAGACGGTAACCCCAGCTCAGGATCGAATCAAGGACCCTGGAGATGTGAATGGGCAGCACTGCCCGCTTGCACCACTTTGCCGCCCAAAACCAGCATAGTACATAGTAAGTAGTTCCAGATACACTGCCATGTCTGGGTCAAGTAATATTTGCTCAGCAGTGGTCCTATGGTGGCCCTCTTCCAGCGATGATGACGTAGAAAAAGCTGACAAATACTGAATGGCATGAGATGGGCTAAATGGTTTTCAGTCACTGATTGTACACATACAAGTTGCACCTGTACACTCTCAGAAAATAGGGGTAGTAACCTGTATCTTTCCTTGTTGCTGGGGTGGTAACTTGAAGTGTACACTGTTTGTACCTTTAGTATGTATCTTTTAATTGAAAGCTTTACTCTTAAAGGTAATTAAGGTCCAATTATGTACCTTACCTATAGTTAAAGGTATGATATATCCACATTTCCAGATGAAAGATACATATTAAAAGTAAAAAAACATAAGGGTACCACTCCTGAGACTAGGAAAGGTTCAGTTTAGCACCATTATTTTTCTGAGAGTGTATGGTACTGGCATGCAGGAAACTGGGTATATTCATCTATATTCAGATCTCCTCCAGAAGTTAACAAAACATCACTTTACTGAGGATGACTAACCGAACAGACTGTTGCTGAATCCGTCCCACACACATGTAGTGGTGTCCCACACCCATCCTCTCTCCAAACACGAGACCAAGGTGAAGTTGTTCCCGATCACCGACACCAGCAGGTCGCTCACACTGATGTTCACCAGCAGTAAGTTGGTGGGCGTCCGCAGCCTCTTAAACTTGTAGTAAAGTGCGAGGACGAGCAGATTGTTGCAGAAACCCAGCACGCCGATGGTTCCGATAGTGAAGGCGAGAAGTTTGTACGTCCCTACAGGGAACAGCGAGGTGTCCGCGTGCATCCGGGTCCCGGTGTCGTTGAGAGGAGTCATCGCAGGAGTAATTTAGCGTCTGCCATTATGCTACTGCTACTGCTGGCTGGACTGGTGGAGAAACCTCGAAACCTAGCGCGGAGTACGCGTGAAACTCCTCTCTCTCTCTTGTCCTTCATCACCGTTAATGCGTCTTCTGGCTGCGCAGCTCACTATACCCAGGATGCACGCGAGCTGAGGTGTTGACGCGCGCGCTCTCCAGTTACAGACCCACCATAATGAACAGCATTTCCCACAGTAACACGATTTACTTCCCATGATTTAATTTTACAGTGTTCCATTTTATATTTATATTCAGCCGTACACATGAACACTGACAGACATTAATCAAATAAACTGTGTTGTGAACAAACACCAAGAAAATTGTAAAATAAGCAAAAATTCTGATACTGATTGATAAGCAAAAAGATTCTGATACTGATTAAATGCATTTTATTTTATTTTATTTTGTACCTTTTAACCTGTGCAGTTTGGATAGATGTAGTCCTTTCAAAAAAAAAAGGGGGAATATTTCTTTTTAAGATCTTGAAACCCATGTAAGCAGAGCAAATATAAAGTCTGTCCCCACAATTTTAAAAACCATTAAAGAAAAAGGTTGAAGACATAAGGGGTAATACATTCATAATTGAAAAAATGTATTAAAAACATGTAATTGTTAATATTTATTGGGTTATGCACATTGTAGTGTTTCAGGTATACGCCTAATCTAATACACCCAGCTCATACAGGGATTGATAATTAGTTGATTATTTGAGTCAGGTGTAATATAGCAGGGGAATTACAATTAGCATTGGGTTCCCAACACTGGAATTGAATCACTCATTATACACTCAATGACCACTTTATTTGCCACACTGACCCTCCTCCCTCCTACACTCATTTTCTCTTTTATCAGATAGACCCACTTATCCATCAGTGTACAAGGAGCACTGCTGAGGAGACATTATTTGAGTGTGGATCATTCTCAGCACAGCAGTGACACTTTATAATGGCATCTCAGTAGGTGTTATGCTGGCCACTTTATTAGACACACTTACCATGTTGTTAGACATAGGTGTGTCTAACATTGTCATGTTAGACACACCTATCTTACAGATTTGTATTCATCTTCCTTTAGCCTTTCATTAGCTTCTGATCAAAGGTTTGTTCTTTGTTAGCTGGATACTTTGATTCACAGCTATTCTCAATCCAGCATTGTCAGTGAGGTTTTTAAAAATCCCAGCAACACTATTATACCACTATGATGCCAGTCCACCACCTGAATAAGGAGAGGTAAGGAATGCTCCACCACCCAAATAATATCTTTTTAATAATGTTACTATTAGAGTCCCTTTGATAGATGTGGTAAAATATAGAGACAATTTTAGGATGTTTTACTGAAACACTGACACATTCTGTGGCTGCAAATTAGCTGGCCCTTTTCTCATGGCTTTTTGGTGTCAGAGCGTGTCATTGTCCCAGGAGCTTTTATATCGCATATATATCCGATAACACATTTTCAGTCTGTATTGGAAATGGATTAGAGCATCATGAAATGGGGAAAGAAATAAGATTTATGATGGAATCAGGAAGTGTTTATAACTGATTGTGCAGACCGGATCTTCATTTCTACCTTGTACGGATTTGTTAGAGATTAGTGGGAATGCCAATAATGCCAATTTCTGACCTGAAAGATAATTACTGCAGCTGACAGGAGAAGAACTGAAAATAAATAAAAACAAAACTGTTTTTGTTTGCTCTTTTATCTAATCCTATTCATGTCCTCTTTGACTTCATCTGGTTGGTCTTGTCACATGGATTTATGATGATTTAAATGTCTGAAATGCACAGGATATGATCTTGCATATCAGGCGCAGTGAGTTTGTGAATAAATTTTTTTTCAGCAAAACCAAGATTGTTCAGTCTTGGTCATATGCGAATCAAAAGTCATGCTTATTGTTCTACATAGTCAGACTCTCAGTCCAGCTGAACGTCTATAGAATGAGGTACAGTGAGCTATTCTAGCTATTATATGCATCAAGCTATGATCTATATAAAGACACAATACCTGTGAGAACTAGTTGTCTTGGAAGGTGACTGCATTGAACCGTTTTTCCTGCAAAGCATTTGCTCAAGAAACAATTGTCAAGTACCAGTAACAGATTAATAATGTATAGTAGTGCTGGGAGCTCAGGATACCATTACGATCTTTTGTTATTAGCACATATTAACTGGTGATATGGGTGACTGTAATAATACCTCTGTAATAGACAATAGCAGAGTGTACATACTGTGATTAATGTTATATTAGAACACAGTGTAACAGTACACTACTCCCAAACATGAGACTCTGTTACTAAGTCAGTCTCAATTAATTATTAAAGTTAAAACATTTCAATTTCCGAAACCACTCACATCAATTAAGAATTAAAAGGCCCTGGCACTCCTTTCAGCTCCTTTAATTTACATTAACATTTATTATGATCTATAACAGGGAAATGAACAACAAAAGTGCTAAAACACTATAAAGTATCCAGATTCAAAGGTGAAATTATGCATATTTAACACTTTAAACCCCCAGCATATTCAGTTATTTATTTTAAAATATATTATTAATTTGAAACTAATAGGCAAGGTATGCAGTTATGACAGTAAGGATGTAAGTCCTAGGAGTTTAAATGGCTAATTAATGCTGTTTGCTCAATGCTAGCATCCCTTTCCAAATACCTACAGTTCTTATATATACAGTTTTAGAGTCAATGAAAGTCTGTTGGTATACATGCATTTGCAGGGGAAAAACATGACTAAAATGAGCATTTTAGCATGTTCTCCTCCATAGGTATGCCGTGAGCAAAATATCCATATCTTCCTGCAGCAGACATCCACAGACTGACCTGGTTTCTCTTGCTTCTGCTGTTATGCTAACAAACACAGAGAATTGTTATTGTTTTTAGCACAGAATATGTTGCAAATAAAACATCTTCTTTTCAAAATCTTTCTAAAAATCAAGAATCAACGTCTATAATTTATGCTTTATTACAGCTTCTATATGCTTCTATATCTATTTAGGTGAAGGGGTTGCTGATTGCTTAGATGTGCCTCAGTTTCATTTTATTGTATGTTGTATTATTTATGCTTGGGTGCTTTTAGTAATAAATAAGTATCAATATATTAAAATGAGTGTATATGTAATGTACTTGGACCCTTGTACTCCAACGAAGACACAGAATATGGAAACAAATTGAAACATTTAAATCTACTGTAGTGTGGCATGTGGATATGTCTGCTCTGGTTAACTGTAATTTATCACTTTCATCCTGTCAGGCAACTTTGCTGTCTTTGTTAATTGCCTGCAACTGCATTCATTTCTTGTTGCTTTTAAATGATCCTAATCAGATTCACCATAGCAGCAAAACATCATGCCTAAACAGAATACATCTAATTCTGAGAATTCCTATCTATATGGCAGCGCCTATACTTGCTTTTAGGAGGTTACAGGCACAAAAGATGCTTTTTAAGAGCATTTCCACATCAACAATGTGATGGATGAAATAGGCCACAATTTGAATAAGCACATGTTTTTTTGCCTCAAGATGGAAATATGCAAAAATAAAACTTGACTACAGCAATCTTTTAGCCTACCTTGGGAACACTGGGCTCAAGGTGGAAATACACCATGGATGGGACATCAGTCCAACATAGGGCACCAGACACACATTCACTCACTCATTAACACCAAATTTTATTAGAACCCATGTTTTCATTTCCATAAATGAAATAAATCATGTTAAAACCACAAATACTATAATGCTTTGCCATATCTAACTTTACATCACTATATCCTTTATGCACATTAATAAAATGACTGCAGAAAGTTGTCTATACTAAATCAGGCAAAATGTGTTTTGTACAGTGGATCAAAACAGCTCCATCTACAAGTAAATCAAAAGCTGAAATAAATAGATCTGTGTCTTTGAGTTTCAATGCAAAGCCTCAGTGTCACAGTAGCTTTGGTGTTTTGCATTTGTGTGGGCAGATTTCAGGAAAAGTTTTTATAAGAAATAAGCCAAAGCTAAGAAATAAAGATAATAAGACAAATTAGAAGATATTTTCACTTTTGTCACAGTGTGTCTGCTGTCCATATCTTTATAATTGTGGAATAGTGGACAGTGATGATGGTATTTTGGCACAGGGAGTGTTGTCTTTCACTGTGTCACCAAGAGTGCATTATTTTATTTGGTGAATATGGAACAAACTCAGACACTGCATTTCACTTTGTAGACATATGAAACCCAAACCTCAGCCTGTTTCCTGATGCCTACATGCTTGACACAGAGTTTGCCACATATGGAGTAACACCAGTATACATAAGTAATACATGTATTACATAGTAAAAATTGCAGTGTACTACACAAAGCTACCAGAGAATAATATTTCTGAAAAAAGTCTTTCATCAACTGTGCAAGCCAAATGATTTTGGACCTGTAGAAGCTGTAATTTTTTACTATATATAGGATAATCCTGTGAATGTCCTTGAGTGACTCAGCCAGAGACTTGAACCTGGCTCAACATCTTTGAAGAGATCTGAAAATAGTACAATGAGGCCCCCATCCAACCCGACAGAACTTAGATGATCTGCAGAGAGGAATGGGAAAAGATCCTCAAATCCACATATGACAAAGTTGTAGCCCTATACTCAATAAGACTGAAGGCTGTAATTACTGTCGGGGTGCTCCAATAAAGGACTGAATAAAGAGTATAAATTCTGTATCTCTTTATGCTTTTTCATGCTCATATTTTCATTGAGTAATTTTGTAGTACCTCAAACAAAATTCAGAAATAACTTTAAATTATTTTTGATGACATGAACCTCAGTCTGATAACAAAGATTCTGAAGTTTGTGGTCATAATAGTGTATAATAAGTATCAGACATTACTTGCGCCATGAAAAAAGAGTAGGACTGTAATGTAACAACTATATATATATATATATATATATATATATATATATATATATATATATATATATATATATATATCAGTCAGTATTCTTATTCTCTCTCTTATAGCAGAAAGCTCACACTGGTACCTAAAGGTTGACTGCATCTTTATTGCTAGAGTCACTGCATTGTCTCATTAGTCTTGGCCTCCCTGGACCCCATAGTCTGTGCCCTTAGTCCTCCCAAAATGCCAGTGAAAGATGCTCATCTTCCTCTTGAACACAGTGTGATGCCTAAAGTATATTCACACTGAAACAAACAATCAGCTCATTTCTGCTATGAACAGAAAATATGCACTGAAACAGTTGTGTCTCACAGCCTCATAGATTTATTTCTCATTCATTTTAGAGTTGCATGCTCCACTTCTCTTCCCCAAAATAAAATGTTAACTAAAAATAACTTTGGGGAAAAAAATGAGCTTAATATATCTCACAGAACACTGCATGCTACAAGGCTGATGTCTGCTCTGGAAATGTGACTAGAGATAGTTTGAGGAACTTTTTTTTTTTTTTTAAAGTCATGTATATTATCCATGAACAAATGAGTAGACATTGCCATGATCTGCCACTGATAATACTTTCACAGACAAGACAAAAATTTTATGAACAGGAATAAAACATGAATATCAGATGAATGAAGGAAGTCATAAGTAAAGGCACACATGCTAGCACCCCTTCCAAGCCTAACCTTGTTCTTGCTAAGTGTATGGCAGCAGAGTTTGACATAGCGTTTATCACATCTCATATGCTGATTAGAGCACCAACATTGAATTTTGACATGTGCTATGTAACAGATAATAACCAGCAATACAACCTAAAATGACTGAAAATAGGAAAAAACAAATTTTTAAGCAGAGGCAAAAAGTAGTTCTGACATTATACAGCAGGTACCTACCTATGGCTTTGTTTTTCTTTATCATAAATAAAATAGCAATTCTTTATAATTTTATTTTGGCTAACTTTCTTTTTCACCCACACATATCACCAGGCTACTGTTATATAACACTGTTATATTGTTGTAGAGATAAATTTCAGAGAAGGTTATCTCCTTCTTTTCTTGTTAATTTTAAATGAAATAATTTCTATGTAATGCAGACTATTTCTTTGTTTCTAATTTTGATATTTTATTTCACAGAGGCCAAACCATTATTTATTCCCTATATTTATGCCTAAACTGTAATTTTTACTTCTTGACATGGTTACATTACAGCAGCCTTATAGTATTAGAAGCATTGATTTAGAACTGTGTAGAAAATTGTGACACCTGCCAGCTGATAAGAAACAAACATTTTTCTGTGACCTGCACAGAGCCCTGACCTTAACCACACTGAACACGTCTGGGATGAACTGGAACACCGACTATGTGCCAGATCTTCTCCCCTGACATCAGAGGCTGACCTCACTATTGCTCTTGCGAGTGTATGGGCAAATCCCCACAGCCATGCTCCAATATCTAGTGGAAAGTCTTCCCAGAAGATTGGAGGCTGTTACAGCAGGAAAGAGGTGATCAACTCCATATTAATGCCTCTGATTTTGGAATGGGATATTCAAGAAGCACATAGGGGTGTGGTGGTCATGGGTGTCCACATACTTTTGGCCATAAAATGTATCTTCTGTCATGCATCTGTTGTAAAACATTCTAACTTGAATACAGTTAGCAAAAAATGAGCATGTGACATAAGCAGTTAAAGGAATTAAACATTATGACAGCTAACATGACACTCTTACATCATCAGTTGCAGTTGAATGCTTGAATCTGACTGGTCAGAAGGTGTGCATTATTTTTGGATAACAGCATGGCTCGGAAAGTAGTTCTGGCTGTAACATGAATGATAGGATTATATTAATGCTATCGTTCTAATACATTATTGTTTCTATAGTAACAGCTCATACATGTACTGCAGACGCTCCGCAAAATTGGACTAATAATACATGGATTGTAAACATATAATCATTGATGCTGGTGACATTTTTTAGGAGACATTTATTAAACCTTTATGAAGGGGTCTCGGTTGTGTCGCATCACAACCCCCTACCTGCAGGTATTATTTTCGTATAACAACATGGTCTGTCATGTGTTATTCCTTACTTATCAGTCTTGAGCCACAGGGTTCCTTTTATAGTGTTACTCTAATTAAATAAGTGTCATACTGACAGATGTGCAAAACAACATGCGTGTTGGAGTCAGTGGAGGTTCAGTCTGCTCAATTAACCTTAATGGAGTTGTGAAGGGCTATAGAATGGTTTTGTGGGTATGTTTGCAGGGGGCCAGGCAGGAGGTCAAGCAGGGGGTGAGAACTGAAACTGAAACACATTGTTACATTGATCTGTGTCCTTGGTTTGAACTTCTGTGGCTGAAGCTATAAAGACAGTCTAAGGGTAGTGTGTGTTCCCGCTGTGCCAATTTTTCTCTCCTTGACTACAAAACCAAACAAAACAATGTTCCAACATGCCACTTAGTATTAACATATTTCATGGCTGTCAATGTCATGACTTTCACTTATTATGAATTGATCAATTAAATTCATAATAAGTGTGAAAAATCTGTGTGCAATTTAGACTAAAGTGGGCAGTAAAAATGGTGGAGAATGACCTAATCATATAAAGACATCCATATAAATAGTTTTTTTTTTCTTTAAAAATATCAGATATTTTTAAGATATTTTTTATCAGTCTTTTTTCTTTTTCCCTAGGTTTCTATTCTGCCTTTAATCTTTTAAGTTGATCTATTAAGATACCCATTTGGTATTCCACACAGTTTCAGTTTTGGCTTAAATAAATAAAGGTATCGACATGATATGTATTACGACAGCAGGTAAGTTGAATAAAAAATGAGGTTTGTGAGAAAGTGCATCCATGTTTAATGTATCTGTGCTGGTCCACTGTGGCATAGAAGCAGACCCTGTAAGATGTTGCTTAGGGCCCCTAAATGTTCAGAAATAGCACTGATGACAAGGTTTCCCAACATTAACTAACACCATCTCTGTTGTGGGTGATTTGCACAGGGAAAGGAAACAACATGTAAATGACTTTTTTTTCATTCACTCGTTCATTCGTTTGTTCGTTCGTTCATTCCTCTTCTGTAACCACATTAACCTAATACCCAGGGACCCCAGAGCTATGAAGCAGCCTGCACCACTGTGCCACCCTTAAACGAGACTTTTACATGCTCTAAATGTTTCCTGTAGCTTGGATATTCTGAAAAATAGAGAATAGGGAAAAATGGGGGAAAAGAGATTCCTGGATCAGTCAAACTAATTGAAACCATGACTAAAGGCAGTGGAAAAACTGTCCAACGATCCATGTGTGTAGATATGAGTGTGCATTATATTAATAACTTACATGTTAATGAAAACCTTTCTTATAGCTCACTTTAAAACCCCTATGAAGTTTTCTTTTCAGGGTGCAGTGAACACAGCAGGAAGAGAAATGAGGAGACATGAGAAGGAAAATGATAAAGCCCTTGGACCCAGTATAGAGGAAAATAGGAGGCGTAGTAGTAGGAGAGTAAAGACTGCAAGGGTAGGAAGAAAGGGTGAGAACTGTAAGACCAAGGGAAAAATGAACAAAGGGAAGATAATTCCTCTTGGAGAAAGCTGACAGCCCAGGCTAATACTGACAACAGGCGGGTGTTGGAGGAGGCCAGGTCAGAGGAACAGGTTGAAGCAAGGTGAAGTGGACAAGTGAAGCTAGTCTGGGCAAAACAGCGGTACATGAAACAGGATGAGATGAGAGAAGAAAATAGGGTGAATGCAGGACAGATTACAATTAATATAATGATTGGCTGTTTGGATAATTTCATGAATAAGTAGGTATACAGGTGTTCCTATTACAGTGGCCGGTGTGTGTATGTATGCAGACATAAATTAAGAAGAAACAGGCCTTAACCGTTGAGCTGCTCTGCTGCTTCACCTTTATGTTGTTCTGCAATTTTACATTGAAACAGATAAGCAATATCAAGGAACCACAGGCAATACAAGTCTCACACCATCTGTGTGAAAACTTACCATGAAAAAGGTAGTGGTGAGTAGGAAATTTAGTTAGTGTTATTTATTAGTTTTAGGCCATGCTGCCAAACATCTGATGTTGCATAAATTCTGATACTTCCTTTCTATTTACTGCATGACTAGAGCTTGAAAGCCTTGTTCCTAATTAGTATAAATAGCCATATTATAAGACATATTTAAGGGTAATTCAATATGTGGAGGCACAGAGGGCTGTGGCAGAATTTGAGTTTTTTTGGCAAGCTTTTTTTCAAGAAAGTAACTGAAACAGGATACATTTGTAATGTTACACAGTGTAAGAAATGGTTTCATGCCACCTCTTCCTTAGCTTTCTAGAGCAGCTGTGAAAGGGAATGGTTTGTAACTGCAGAAATTTTCGGTTTCTTTGTCTTCTTTAATGTGATGAGGTTATCAAGCAACTGTGATGAGTTTTGCTTGATAATCAACTTTCAATGACTTTCTGATCATTGCAATGTCTGTATTGTGTCATATTTACTTTTCATCGGCGTTCATTAATAGTTTCCTATATTTCCCCAATACAGTTCTTTATATGTCCCAATCTGATCTGTTACATCTAATATTGACAGGAACAGCTGATTTTATTTAAAAGCACTAACTATAATCACTTGAATTGGTGTCAGTGCTGATGCTCTGTTATTGCACCCCAGCTTTAGTAAGGATTTATCACTTTTATGTTGAGAATTCTGGCATTTCATGCCTTCCTTGCTGTGCCATTCTCTGTAGGTACAGTCTTCTTTTATTATTTAGTTTATCTCCTCCCTGGTTTTGCTGTCATGGCTTATTCTCATAATTACACAGCCACATTAAAATTCTGAATTAGTCTCAACATTAGCCAAGATAATCTGCACCTTGCTTTGCACAGCCAGAGTTGACAGATTCGTACTCACCCCTGGGGAAAAGTGTTTACTTCTTGAAATGATTTGCCTTGCTTTGCCTCCCTGGGTATGTTCTATGAAGCCTGTGACAGAGCGTGATCATTAAGAATTAAAAGCGTCTATGGAAGGAAACCGCAGATCACTGTGTCTTTACTGTGAAAACACTGCATTGCTGTGTTTGGGACCTGCAACATGACTTGTGTCATTTCAGTGCTGTCTCAATGTAATGTATTACATTCCTAATGTTGCAGTCTTTGTCAAGGAACACAAGTAAGTAAATGTTAAACACTCCTTCTACTTTCCCTTTTACAGATGTTGTCAGACTGCCTGAGTCTGTGTTATGATCAGCCAGGAAGGTCTGAGTACTTCTGCTGAATCATTTATGAGTTACGTGCTTTGTGTGACACTCAGTATAACTCCTGATTAACTCTCTCTTCCATTTTGTGTTGCTTCAGTGAACCCTGTGTTAGTGTTGAGCATTTAAGGCACATAAAGGGATGTACTTCCGATTCACTGAAATGGAAAGCCTATATGTGAGGACAGGTAATGAATATAATATTTCCTACTTGGGTCCTAGACACAGTGATGATAAAATCATTAGAAGGTCTAACATCTATTCACAACTAAAGCACTTTAATATTTTACAACTGTGATGAGAAAAACACATTTACATATTGATTGCTAAGTAATGTACTATGACTACTGAACTCACTTAAATACTGAAAAATATCCAGGCCTCAGTTTAAGGGAGGATGCAAGAGGATATCAGAAAATTGAAAACTGACCACTGATAACATCTGCACTATTACAATATAGGAATATTATTCTCATATTTTAGAATATTTCTTGTATGTAGTGTGTATTATATGCAAAGCTGTATATATCCACACCTCAGCCAGTACCTTAAGTATTAATATAGTTTACTAAGTTGAATTAATAATTCTAAACTTAAATATGATCAGTAATAATGCCAGTCTAACAACCATTTTTTGCCTAAGGAAGCCTTAGCCATATTTATTTTGTTACAAAATTAGAGTTCACAGTTTTCATGAGTTCAAAGAGGCTTCTCTAATCCTCTGGTCTCTCTCTCAAGCATTTCAATGAATAGTAATGTGCTCAGTGGCTCACATTTCTGTACAGGGAGGGAGAATGTGAGAGGAAGAAGCTGTAACCCAGTTACCCAGTGTAATCCTGTTTCTGTATCTAAGCTTCCTTCCATATACTTCTATGTGAGATCGATAAGAAAAATTATTGAACATATTTGAATTTAATAATATCCAGGGCTACATAGGCAACCTACGAAGCTAATGTACACACTACACCCAAACAAACCATAAACATCTTTTACACCTCTCACCACATATTTTGTGTTTTATTTTATCAGTTTTACAGTATGTAATCAGAGATGTTGTATGGACTTTTAATTAGCTGTCATAGAGCCATCCTTGGAGGTGCACGCTAACTTGTTATATTCTCTTTGCATTGTAAATAGATCTGATTGACAAAGGTCCTTAGAAGACATTGTATTTTCTGTACAGAAAAGTATATTCTTTTAAAAATGTCCCTATTAATATTTTTTTAAAAATGTTTTAACATTTAAAAAAATAAAGGTATATCTTTTTCAAAAATGTGCAGCGCATACCTGAAGAGTCTAGAGCTCTCTTTCTCTCTCTCTCTCTCTCTCTCTCTCTCTCTCTCTCTCTCTCTCTGTGTGTCTAATGAACAGTGTAGGCTGAATGTTTGGACACTGTCAACACCTCACTATGCTGTCGGTTTGCTCCACTACCTTTCACAGCTCCTGCTTTATGGTTTTGTCCTTTCTTCTCCTCCTCCTCTTTAGAGCTGAACTGTCAGAAGGTCTTCTTCAGGTGTACGTACTGAAAACGTCTTTGACAGTTTCATTCCTTAAACCCATAGGTATCTTAAGATAATCAATGTTTCCCATTTCACAAACATTTCCATATTTCGTTCTGATGCAAATATCTAATTAAGTCCTTTGTACAGAGACTACAGGCACAGTTGTAAGAGCATATTTATGCTGGAACATCTCTAAGTTTTAGAGTGAACACTCAATGTAAGAAAGCACTTTTTTTTGGTGGTGGTGATGGGGGGGGGGGTGCATTCTAAGTTAGGTAGTATTGTTAAGGAGGATAAAGAGCAAGATTCTGGCAGAGGTCTGTGGGATTTTTTTTCCACCTGTGTGTTTCTAATTACCAAAGTTCTTCCAAGAGTCTGGTCTCATGTTTTCTGCACTTGAGATCCATTTGTCACTCTAGTTTGTTGTGTGAATGTTGTGCAACACAACAAAAGATGTACATTTTTCATAACCTATAATAAATAATAAGATTTTTGAAGTGTGTTTTTTAATGAAGATATTTTTTTCTGAAATAAAATGTTTATCTGAAACATGCTCTGAAGGACACTTTACGTTTGTTTAAAATGTTCTGCCTTGACTATAGTACATGCATATTTTTAAATGTAATATAAGTGGGACACAAATAGCAATCATGGAAATCATCCAATTGAAAAAAAGTTTAATTATTCTGGACCAACTGTGTGGGGAGCAGAACACCATTACTTTATATTGCTCCAAATGATGACTGCAATTCCCATGCAGTTTTTATCCACCTGTTTTTCTAATGCTCTGCTTGTGCACTTTAGGCCTCTTAAGTACTTTTCACTACCAGTGTTTGGCTCAGGAAACAATGAGTTAGAAATATGAACTTGCTCCTCTAACACACTGCCTAATTTTGCTGCTAAAAATCATGACATGACACAAAAGTCATGACACAGTGATTGTGTTAGGATGAAATCAACTAAAGCACAGTTTTATTTGGAATCGCAGGCAGAATGTTTGTGAGAGGTTAAGTATGTCTGTAAGTAGCCTTATTCAGTATGTATATGTATGTATATGAGCTAATTCAGATAACATTTTATAAACAGTAAACAGAAGTAACAGAATAAGAACTTCACCATTAGTAAGAGGGAAGATCAGTGAACAGGATCTTATGAAACATGTTGAATAATTCTATGAATTATGTATGAATTATGAATTATTTTAATTGAGCTGTGAGCAAATTAAAAGAGTAGTGAATTATATCAGAAATTGTGATTGTGCAGCTTATGGGAGAATATAATTACTATAGCTTGTTGAATTATTAAATTCAAATTTGACCTTTTTTATCTGCAAAAATGTTCCAATAATAATAATAAAAAAAACTTTATTTGGTCTACTCCATACAATATTCTTACTATATTTTGTTAATGTTAGTCAACACGGATGTTAATAATCTACTTTTACAATCAATTGTTAAATATCAAATTGAATTAATTAACTGAATTAATGAAAAGGATGCATATTACCAATAGGCCTTCATCAGCTAAAAAAGACTGCAATAGCAGAGTAGTGGGTATCTAATTTCATTTGATGTGTTAGTGTGTTGTGCCTTAAAGTCATTAATATCGACACCAATGTGTGCATTTCATCCATCAATCTGTGTCTTTAAGTGAACAGACATGACATTTTTGTTGTCTACACTATATGTTTCCTAGCTAGCTAGATAGACCTTTGGGGAAAGATCTTATATGTTAAACCCATGATCTGGGACTGAGCAGCATGCTGTAGCAGCTCATTTCCCTTCAACCAAATCTTGTCCTACTTTCTTTTATTCCAGACCACCAGGGCAGTTTCCTTCAGGACTACTGTTTTGCTCAATTCCTTGCTGCGTACCAATTGCAAAGTTGTCAATTCGTGACCATGACCCCATAGCCCATAGCCTCTAAAAGACCTCCGCTGTGTTATGCTTGTCATCTTTCCCATTCAAAAAATTTAAGATGCAGAGTCTAGAACTCTAATTCTTGCTTTTTTCCTTATCACAATGACTGACTGACACATGTCCTATTGTTTGAGTTCTATGTGAGGCAGTATAACTAATCTTAGAATCATTAGTCTATAAATGTATAACTTGTGTGAAGTGCTACTTTTGTCAACTTTCCCAACCTCTTGTGTATTTCAGGGCAAGATGATGACCTATACTCAAGCTCTATTAGACTTGGATGTTCTGCAAAGTTTGTTAACCAAAAGAACAAAGAAACATAATCACAAGCACCAAAAGTAGATATTCTCATCCTTCCAGCTCTTTCCATTCTACTTTGTTTTCTCTAGTCTCTCTACCTTTCTTACAACTATGCACTGTCATTCCCAGCCATTGTGACATAAACATAACGCATAATGTATTCAGGGTGCCGACTGATCTTTATGAAGGTGAACAGCTAAAACAAGCCTCTCCGATGTGTTAATCATTTTATACATTGCATTGCTGAAATTCATTGATATTCTCTATCTGCTTTGTCTTGTTCATGGTCATGTCATGATGAATCCAGAATGTAAGCAAGAACATTCACATGTAGAGCAGCTAGTTCACCTAATAGCATGTTTTTGAAGGTGGGAAGAACCCAGAGGACTCAAAGGAAACTCACTCACCTATGGGAAAAACATGTCCAGAAACTCTGCACAGACAGCAACCTGAGGTCAGGATCAAACTGCGGACCCTGGAGCTGTGAGGAGGCAATGCAACCTGCTGAGCTGTCTACTGAAATACTTAAATACTTGAAATCCTGAAATGCTTCATTTAATTTTTAGCTAGGTGTCAGATGGTTTGTTTAGTTTGTGGATTAATTGTTTATCATGTTTAAGTGCTTTATGCATTTTGATGACAAGCAACTATATTTAATACAGTCACTTGTTATCATAACGTTTCCATAATAGTTGTTTTAGGTCAAGATGGCATTACAGTTATGGTATTCTTTCATACATTTACAGTCTTACTAAAGCTCAGTGCATAGACACTGAAAGACACAGGAAACAAATTACATCAGTTTGTCAAAAGTAGGAAATCTGGTTCATTAAGAATAGGAGAAAACTAACACATGACATGTAACATACACGTGTGTGTGTGTGTGTACATGCATGCATGTGAGTGTGTGTGTGTCTAATGAACAGTGTAGGCTGAATGGTTGGATACTGTCAACACCTCACCATGCTGTCGGTTTGCTCCACTGCCTTTCACGTCTCCTCCTTTATGATTTTCTCCATTCTTCTCTTCCTCCTCTTTAGAGCTGAACTGTGAAATATGGTTCATTACGAATAGGAGAACATGACTTGTAACATACTGAAACATACTGAAGGGAAGATGTAAAACTTTTAAAATGATAAGAATGTTATGAATCCATATGATATGAATCCATATGAATGATACATGCATTCTATTCAAAGTACAATATATATATTTTTTTTCCTTTCATGTCTGAGTGAGGAATGTGATTATCACTCATAACAATTTGATGGTCTGCAAAAAATATTTTAAAAGAAGACTCTCCCTTAGTTGTATGTATTTTTTGTGTTTTGTGTGGTTTTTTTTGCCAAAAAAAAGCTGAACCAGTCAAGCTCCCATCTATAAATGGCTATGGCATTTTTGTGATTTGAATTCACATGTTCCTGATAACATGACAAATGCCACTTGGTCATTGCACCACTTTAAAGCCCTGGAAGGTATTTTATATATTGTTAAATTGAATTTGAACAACAACAGTGTCACTGTAGCCTGGCTGAATAACTACTATGACCAGAATAATCTTTATTCTTGTACAGTGGCGATATTTTAGTTCTCTCCTGTTTCTTTCCTTTTGCATCTTCTCCATTCTGTCAATTGAATAGGCTGCACTTACACAAATAACAGAACCATAAATATGTTTAAAAAGATACAGCATATTTGTAGAGCTGTAGAACAAATTATAAATGTTTCAAGTTGAGGGAAGGAAGGGAAGTTGAGGGAGGGTCCTATGAGGGGTTTTTAACCTTCATGGGAAGTGACAGGAGTGATATATCTGGAAGAAAAACCACAAACTAAGATATGTATAAAAATCTTAAATGATAATAATAAAATGCAAAGCAATGTGCAGTAAATGCTTATGCTATGTGTAACACACACTGAATTACCACCAGTAGTTCAGTTTTAGAGCATTTATTTTCATGCAATAGACCTTGATAGTTTTAGAATTAACTAAACTGGTTGTAATATGAAGGTCTCTAAACTCCAGGTTACAGTAAACTTTTCACCTCCCAGACTTACATTCCTCACTCTTGTAAATACATACCTTTCCTATTATTTTTACTGTAGTTACTGAAAAATTCATAGTAATATGCTTCAAGATAAATAATTGAACTATAAGTCAACATTTATAGAGTTTGGGGGTTTTAGTGAAGACTTTCGGGGTAGTAGCTGAATAGACACTAGACTCTGAATTACGTTTAAAAAAAAAACATTTCATGGTAAAAACATTCAGACTGTTGACCTAGATTTCTTAACTGAGTCCTTCAGTGTCTTTCATCCAACACCCGGAGCATGGGGTTGCCATGGACATGAAGATACTTTAGGAGATGAGGTACTTACAAAAGCACTCTGCACATGGCCATTGACTTTAACTGTTTTTGTTCTTGTCACCAATTAGCAATATTACCTGTTGAGGAATCTCTGTGCTGTAATATAGAATTGTAAACCATGTGAATCCACAGTATTATGTGGTCATATTATTTAAAAAAAAATGCATTATGCCTAATGAACCCAATAACAGGATTTTGCAAAACAAACAAACAAAAAAAGTGAGATTATCTGCAGTGATGTAAAGCTTTTTGGTTAAAGTGATGTTAAACTTTTTTTTTTTTTTAAATAAAGACTGTTTCATGTGATATTACAATATGGAAGAACATATTTAATCATACAGTGCTCAATGCCAAAGAACAGTGACTGCTTAAAGGCATTAAAAAGAAATTTACTAATTATATATATAATACAGAAACCTCAATCATGCTTATAGTATTTACAAGCCACTTATTTGACCAGTTAGCATTACTTTTCACAGCTTATGTAATGGTGCCTGTAAGTGTTCACTTGCACTTTAGTTAAGCCATGAATACCCATGGCACAAATTGCATTTTTATTTTGTACCTTTTCCAAACCACACAGATCTGCTCACTAGGTACAATTAGCATGTATTTAAACACGACCAGATGTGGATCAAGAAGTAAGGCTGTAGTCTTTGCATACAACTTGAACTCAAGGGCCTGAGAGAATTTTCCATATTCAACATATGTGATACCATGTTTTTAACAATACAGAAATATAATTTGTTGACGTTTGAGGGTAAAAACTGCCTAGCTTTTGCCAAATCACACTGTCTGACTGTATGTTTGGCAGATTCACTCCATATAAGATTTATTGATCCATATATGTTTATGAATGGAGGCCATGTACTGGGACTCAGGCAACCAGGTCACAGTTAATTACAGAGAGACTGTAAATACCCCATTCTGATTCTAACAAAGACAGCCAGCAAGGGGGAAAAGATCAATATGGTTTATTAAGTTTCAAAGTCATTCAAAAGGTGTGAGTAAAAGGGCTTTCCCATTGGGCAGAGGTTTTCCAATTTTGAATACTGAGATGAAGTCTCCCTATTAAACATTTTTAGATGTTTGAGAACTTCTTTTCAAATGCATAAACCTCACATTGCAGTTTGTATATTCTGTAAACAACACTGTCCATATAACTCCAATATTCCCCTAAAGTTTGCATTACCTGTATGTAAAAATATTGTAAATAACAAAGTAAACAGGGGCTCCTTTTAGACAAATTTGATAAATAAATGAGGGATAAATGAACAATGATGGACAGTGCAAGCTGATCATTAAATTAATACATCAGAATTTTGACAATTTTAAGACAATATGAGATTTTAATGAACTCTTCTTTTAGGAATGATGGCTGTTGTATGAATGCCACTCAACAGGCTCCTGGGATTTAATTATGGATCAGTGAATCAGCAGCTTATTTACAGTCAATGGCAGTAGGTCCTTTTCCCAGCTTCAGTGACATGTATTGGAAGGTGAACAAACAGCAACTACCATCCATGTGTTTATTTCCTTCACTTCAGAATGTGCATTTATTTTATAGAATTACTTAAAAGCACACAGCATGTTGTTTTTCATATGGGTTGTGATAAGCTATTTGTTTTTTTTCTTGGATTAGTTTTAGGTTTCGTTAAGATGGAGGCATTGGGAGACATAATGATCAATTTTAAAAGAAGATAATCCATAATCTAGATGAGAGTGAGGCTGTGCTATCTTGTGTTCACACTTGTGTTTTATTTTCTTAAGTGGCAGCAGATGGTGCTGGAGCCCAAATGTTCACTGGCAGCTATACACTCACACAAATTTCAAAACCCAGGTTCAGTTGTAAAATTAATGTATTATTTAACCTATAAAATAGCTTTATGGCCATGTAGTTTTCTAATGCAGAAAACTGTTGATGTTTACTGTGTTGTCATGGTGCTAAATGTGTACTTTTTTTAATCTATCCAGTAATGCAGGTATTTTGTCTATGAGTATATTCTCACAGGTTTGGTTAATTTTTAATTAAATGTATAGCAGCAATAACGCTAGTTATGCATGTGGTTCTATAAACACTTGATAACCTCCAGGGGCGCTGTTTTAGCACCTGCATACCTTCTTGTGCATGTGTGCATGCATGCCGAGACTGTAACACAAAGTCACATGGGGACCATATGAAGTAGTACCTCCTGGAGCACTTCGCCTTTAAGTAGTGCCCATGAAGGTGAAACTCACCTTTGCGGAATGGTCTGCCGTAGTAAGATTGGGCTTCTAGCCCATTTCTAGGCTGTGGTGATGACCTGTCACCCAATGGGCCCATGCTTTGACAGGGGAGCACCACATGTCTTGGCACAATGACAGATAAATAACTGATCCAGTGAATGAATAGCAGCTCATAGTATTGTAAAACATGTACTGGACACCGTAGGGAATATTCTACAGGTTGACCTTTGTAGAATACTGCAAGGTCAATCACCTGGTTCACAAACCTTAGGCAGGAACCCTGGGTTCAGCCACAAAGCCACCATCAGAAATGCTGTGATAACCTTAAGAGTTCCCAGTGTACAAAGCTCTAGTGCTAGGGTTTCTAGCATTCAAGATCATTTCTTGAACTGTTATGACATAGTCATCTGTCTGCCCATAATTCCAAGGGACCAACCCAACAGCTGCAGATAGCATGCCCAAGCGTATTTATGCTTATGAAGAAATGTCCCATTTCTCTCAAAAGACAGTGTTCAGCATATAATCTACAATAATTTTAAAGCTGGAACTTTCCTTTGGGCTGTATGCTGTTAGTGCACTAAAACTAGACCAGGAGGTGGCGGTATAGCATCAAAGCTCAAGATTTCCCACATCAGCAAAATGGATAGCTCCAAATAGACAAATGAGACTGGGTTGAATTTAGGAAAAACGTATTATTTTGGGTCATTCAGGAGCTTGAAAGGATCATTTAGCATGCAAAGAATAAGCTTTATTTTCTTGCTCATAGTTTATTATAATTATAAGTTGATCTGAGTGCTGTGGCTGGAGAAAAAGTTTGGCACTGCCAATGAAGGACAAATACTGGTACAAGACATTTTATTTTAACATTACCCTTAATTGATTAAATCTTTGATTATTTTCTCTGGTTTACCCCATCCTCCTAGAAATAGGAGGTAGGTGGTTTGGCTATGCTAAATTGCCCCTAGCTGTGAATGAGCGTGTGAATATGTGTGCATGGTGCCCACACATGGTACCCAGTGCCCATTGTTCCCAGGATAAGCTTCAGATCCAACCTGAAATGGTTACGTGGGGAGATTCTTGCATTAAAGTTGTGGGACCATAATGGGATAAAAGAATAGGATAAAGAATTAGTGACAGTTACTTGTACATCTATGTATCTATCTATCTAATCTAATTCTCTGTTGATATCTAATCCATGCAAGGTGGTCCTACAAATATTATGGTCATATCTTGTCGCACTGCAGAAAAAAAGTTATTGATAAATTGGATATTTTCCCACAATGTAAAAAATCCAGTGTTGCTATAATCAGAGAACCTGTAGATTCTCAAACCTGGCATGTCAGATGAACAGTTCATCAATAAAATCCACTGTATTTCAGGCTTTCTTTGCTTTGTTTTACTTGGAAAGCTTCCCAGAAGTAAAATAAATGTGTTTGTAATACATCCTCAAGCCACTCTAATCAGCTTTGTCTGGCACACAGACTGACACATGAACAATAACAATTGTTTCTCTTTTGGCCCACTTCTTTTTTTAAGAGACTTTAGTTTTCTTACTGCTATTTAAAATTCTTTTGTGAAAGGCTTGGCACCCAGTAGCCCTGAATGATGGTGAACCGGACATGTGACAAATCTTTGGTGACTTCTGCCTTTGCTGCTCTTTGGTCTTTCTAATGAATGACAGGCATGCAATGTACTCATAAATGGCCTGAATTAGCAGCTTGCACGCAAAAGGCTTGAGGTTAGTCCAAAACTAGAAATATATAGATGCTTTTTAATGACTTGGTTAAAGGAACCACAAGTTCAAATAACATTATTTGTATAATTTTATCTATATAATTACATAAATGCATTTAGTATATACATATATACATTGCTACAATACTTGTATATATTAATTCTACACTATGAGTCAATGGTTCAGACATGCTTGAGCACATATTTTTCATAGACATTTTGATAAAGGTCTATGGTTGTAATTTGTTTCCAAGAGAAATGTAAATGTATCTGAAAAAGTTTGATTTGTATATTTTATATAAAATGTTGTGCAAATATGGGGCCATGTGTAGATCTCATCATATCAGATCCTGTTAGATCTTCCAAATTCACATAAATGGAATTAATCCAAAACAATAGTACAAGCATTATTTTTATTATTATTATTATTATTATTATTATTATTAGCAGTCTTGCTTATAATAATAATAATAATAATAATAATAATAATAATAATAATAATAATAATAATAATAATATTTGTGTATCTTTTATTATTATTGTATTTATATTTGTGTATCTTTGCATGTCTGTGGATAGGGAGCTAAGCAATTGTAAAATATGGTTTCAGCTGCTATGTTGTCATTTGTGTACTTTGGGTTTGTTTTTCAATTAACTAAAATCTCACATCCAAATTTCACCAGCAGGTTGTTACATTAACATCCTGTTTTGAATATTGGCTAAGTAACCTGTTATTATTGTTTATTTGGACTAAAAAGCAACTTATTTTCTGTTTCTACTGTTTATACATGGAACCTTTTCTCCATGATCAACACTTTCTTGCATGATCATCCTAAACTTGCATTTACCTTCATATTTATTCATGTAGAAAATGATTGTATCCAAAGTGACTTACATGTTAGCCTGGTTTATTTACCAAGAGAATATTGCCCCAGTTGCCACTGTTCAGAGCCTGTCTCTCCTAAGCCTGACCTTATAAATGAGCATAAACTGTTTCTACCACTGATAAAGACAGGTTAAAACCAGATTTTTTGCAAGGAACCCAATGATAATGTGGTGTTAACGAATAGGTCTAGGCCCATGTACGAGCACTGACCTGCCTATCTGGACTGGATGCCAAACAGGAATCTAACCTAAGAATTACTGGTTTAATTTTAGCCTTGTGTAAAATGTACATTGAAGCCTCAGGTCATGGTTCACGCCACCCACAGACCGTTCTGATCTTAACACTATTAAATTTGGGCTTGGGCCACCCATAAGACTAATGAAACATGATGCTCACAAATGTGGAATTTTCCAGTCTGTCAGAAGTGCTGGAGCAAACTTTTTACTGTGGGTTGATCCTTAAGGCCAAGTTTTTTTTTCTTGGGTTATTTACATGTCAGGTTTGCACTCTAGATATTAGATTACATTTTAAAATTGCAGTAGATGGATTGGCTACATTAAATTGCCACAGGTGTGAGTGTCTGTGCATGGTGCCTGGTGTCTTTTCAAGGGTGTATTTTGTGCCCAGTGTTCCTGGGATAGGCTCCAGATCCAGTGCAACCCTGATCATGATTTCTGAAGGTTTCTGAAGATGGATGAATAAATGAATGAATGAATGATTAGACAAACTACTATTCCAGACAGATCATGCTAACATTATAGAACTAAGTCTAATGTTTTTTGTTTTATCAGGACCCTATTTCCAAAAAGCATTGTACAGTTAAGCTCATATGCATATTCATGATGCTCATATTCATAAGTTGCTCATAAGCTTATAAGCTGCTTTATAAGCTGCTTTGTGATGATGTCCATTGTTAAAAGTGCTATACAAATAAAATTGAATTGAATTAAGATTAAGAATGCTTTTGAGAAACTCAGCCCTGATCTGAACATTTAAGAATCCACTTCCTTTTACTGAGATGCTGAATATAACAACACAAGACCTGCACACACCCATAACATTCTTCTGTATATAGATATGTTTTTCCACCATGATCAGATTCTTCAGTCTAAAAGGAATTATGCCTAGTCGTAGTTTACTATCAAGTGTCTTCTACCTATGCTTCCATTTTATTCAACATACCAAGCTGCATACCTAGCTGCATCTGAGATCTGAGGTCTCAGGGTCAGGGTCAGGGTTGACCCTTGACTTTAATGAGGTCAGGGTTTATTGACCAAAGACTTTGCAGATAATGCCTAGGGTGTGTCTTGGAGTAAATGCATTCTTCATGCTGCAGATGGTCAGATGGGTTATGGTGATGCTTTCTGCTTGATTCAAAAGACAGATGGTAACGGTTGATAATGCTCAGAAATGTGTGACGAAAAATATCCTGCAGTTATGACATGGCATTACATGACATTTAAAACTAAAACCAATGACTAAACTACAACCAACCAATGACTAAAACCAACTGAGCAACTCTCAATAAATATATATTATGAATATAAATGAATATTAATAGGCTTTGGTTGCTCATTGGGGATTTAAAAACCCTGATTTCTGCAAAGCTGCTTTGTGACAGTGTGTATTGCATAAAATGTTATACAAATGAAATTGAATTGAATTGGAGTACAAACAGCAGAAAAGTGAAGTACATTTAGAGACAAAATATCAGACAGAGGACAGTTTTCTCAGGAGTTGTTGCAGTTTAAAAAAAAAACATATATGATCTAGGCCCAGTGCCTCATTCATGCTAGTCATGATTACTATGTTATTCAGATGTGTCTATTTCAGTTTGAAGATAAAACTAATCCAATACACAAACCTTTTTCAGTTTTGTTGATTGTCCAATTGGGCATTATTATTATTATTATTATTATTATTATTATTATTATTATGCCTGTGGTCCGGACTTTGTGTGTTTGTGAAGATATTGATGGTTACAGCTGATAGGCTGTTTGTCTTGGTCTTGTCTTCTATTTTGTGATGAGAAAATAGAAGTGAAGGCCTCAGTATTGTGCCTGTGATCTGAACATGGGAAAGACTAGGACAGAAGCCAGCCTAATGGCATATTGTTTAAACTACTTCCTTTCTAGACAAGAGCTGTGTCCATGGAGAGTAAACTGTATAGATAAGTGAGCTTTGCAGCTCTCAGGAAAAGGTCACAGGTAATGAGAAATGTTGACTGGAATTGGTAGGTGTTCTGTGGTCATTTTAAATATAATTAGTCTCTTTTTTTAAATTTGCTTATAAAGGACAGGCAAATTTTACAATAAGGAAGATGGCATCATCAAACCATGTCTAGATGTCTACATTTTATACAACAAAGCAAAATGAATCTATTGTGTAAACATTAAAGGAAACCTCCACCCTGACACTCATTAAGCATGTTTATATTATATTATTTGTGATTTGTTTAGCACTTCCGGAGCTAATTTGTTGCTTGGTGGTGTATATTTTCACTCTGTGAAGTTAGCTGTTGTGTGCCGCACTGATGTCACACGGGAACATTGTTAGCACCGTTACGATGGCATGTAATGTGAGAAAACATTTTAACAATCACAAACATAAGTGATAAAGATCAGATTTGGCTGTTAGCGCCTAAAAACAATAAAACAAGAATTTCTTTTCTCACACATTTTCCAGAGACATTCACTCAGGGTTGCAGTGGAGCTCTGGAGCTCGTCTCAGGAAGTCTATCCCGGGAACACTGGGCATGAAGCAGGAATACACCCTGGAGGAGACACCAGTCAATTGCATTGCACACACAGATTCACACACTCATTCACAGCTAGGGTGATTTATCTTAACCAGACCACCTACTGGCATGTTTCTGAGAGGTGGGAGGAAACAGGACAACCAGGAGGAAACCTACATGCATTGCAGCTATGTGACGCAATTGGGCTGAGTTAAGGCAGATGCTCGGCTAGCCGGTGATCTGCGAGATGACGACACGATGCCATTGACGGTGATATTAGCATGAAAGTTTACACTTTGGTAACCATTGTGTTTGAGGCAGGATATACAGATGAGGACGTGAGAGAGCTGGAAAGAGGACTAAAGTGTTACTGCATTTCTCTAGTTAGAGCAATGGCACCACTATCAGCAGGCAGTCGAATGGTATTGTGGGTAATGTAGGAAACTGTTGATGAAAAAAGTTTAGGTTAAAAATGTCAACTCAGAATTGAAACCCACAATAAATTATTTGCACAGCTGAAGATTACATATTGATTAAAAATATTGCTATGCAAGTCATTCAGGGTGGATTTTTACTTTGATGCTGTAGGTAATTCACTACATATACTACACTGTCGTATTTGAATATACATACATATTACACAGTGTATTATATAGATCCAACTTACACTGCTGTGTCAAAATATCATGTGTAATGCTTGAAGAGCCCATTTTTTATCAGCAGTGTTCAGTTAAAAATATTACAGTCAAGGGCCACAGGGTTGAGAGAAGAACACATGAAAGGTTTAACAGTGCTGTAAGCCTCAGTGTAGAACTGATGCTCTCACTCACTAAAGTGAGAACCCAGCTTTTCTCTTTTCTTTAGTGAATGAAAGAAATAAACCTTATGCACACACAGAGCTGTATCATAAACAAAGTTTTACACTTGTGTACCTTGTTCCTTTAGTAGCTGTAAGGGAATGAATGAATGTGTGAAAGCTCACTATAAACAAAGCATAAAGGGAAACTCTGCCAGCTGCCGCTGCTCACTGAGGGAACACCAGGACCAGAGAAACTTGCTGGAAACTTCTTTCATATGTGATTGCATGACAGCGCTGGGACGGCTTATAAAACGGCAGACTGTGACAGTGGCAGAGACCCCCTGCCTATGATAAAAGGGTAAGGAGAAAGACAGAGAAGGACAGAGAGCCTGTGGCAGATGGAAAGAGAAAGACAGAATGCAGGAAACAGACAGAAAAACTTTGCCATAAAAGGCAGAAAGTGAAAGGTTTACAGCCATAATAACTGGAATGTAGTGCTGACCTAAACCTGAATATTTGTCATGGTTTTCAAAAATATAGGTGGAAAAAAACAGGCTTCAATATCTTTACCACTGGTGTTGGGTCTTTGATTCATTTTTGTACAGAATATTGTTATAATGGTCTGTGTACATATTGCAACAAATGGTTCTTCCTTCTTTATAACACAGTGTGGCAGTATTCCCCTGAAGTCAAACATATCTATAATAATTTGTTCGATGACTCACAAAATTTTATATCAAAAATCTAACTCTAAAATGTAAATGTTTAAGATAACTTATAGTCTAAGATAGTGTCGAATGGATCTTCTAAGGGATTTTCTAAGCTTATTTAGAAATGCAACAATGTGTTTACACCTGAAATACACTGAACCTCATAAGCAGTAGAATGGTTTAAACAGAAAGGTTATACTATTATTTTTTGACATATTCTCAGGCATGTTTATTTAAAGAAAATGGACATGAAGTAAATTTGGACAATGTTACACGGTCTGAGCATAGATTACCTTAAATATGTACATAAATAGAACATTTGGCACTTTTGTCTTATACATTTGAGTATACAGAAATAATTTTCTCTAATACCTTTCAGGGCTTTATATGCACAGTGAGAGCTCAGCTGTTAAGCTTAAGCTAGTGACTTGAAGGCTGTGTATTCTCAAAACAGCTACAGCATTCGAAGGCTACTGTTGGGCCCTAGAAACAAGACATTTATCTGCTTAACTTGCACTGAGATATGTCTGTGTGTCTGCCTCTGTGTCTGTCTATGTCTGTGGAGAAATGCAGGGGTTTCCACTAGATTTTTGAATGTGGCTGTGGGGATTTGCCCATTCAGCCACAAGAGTATTACAGATATCAGACATTGATGCTGAGTGAGGAGGCCTGTTCATACCAAAGGTGTTCAATGGGGTTGTGGTCAGGGCTCTGTGCAGGCCACTCTTCTACACCAAACTTGGCACACCAAGTCTTCATGGACCTCGCTTTCTGCGCAGGGGCATTGTCATGCTGGAACATGCCTTAGAAGGGAAATTGTAATGCTACAACATACAAAGAGATCCTATACAATTGCATGCTTCTAACTTGTGTCAACAGTTTGAAAATGAAAATCAATGAATGAGTGTTGTACTATGATTTACATATCCATGTACATCATCAAATTATCAAATTATGACATGAGCATGTAGCTTCTTGCCATTTATATAAATCAATGGTGCCAGAGCTCCAGTCCTCTGCACACTCTGCCAAGTTTAACCTCTCATCTAAATGTAATTAGTAGACAATTTCTACTAAAGACCATATTAAGTAAGTAAGAGTAAGCGTAAGATATTCCTTTATTTGTCCCGCAGTGGGGAAATTGCATTTAGCAACAGCAGGGGTACAGTACAGAAAGAGTATGCACACAAGAACAAGATAGATTAAAAACTATTCTAATATGAGGTAACAAAATCAAATAGACTCTATATATACAAAAACACTATAATACAAGCAGAATTGGTTGAGAATAGTGTAGCTTGCCAGTAGTGTGACGGTATTGCACATATTGCACTGTGAGTCACCCTGATGGCTATAACTAAAGGTGACATGCTGAGCTTGACCCGTATTAATTAGAGTATAGTTTTGTTTGTGCATGCATATTACCAAATAATGTGTGACGGTAAAGTGCATGTGTGGTTGCAGTAAGGAAACATTGGCATGAGGTGTACTATAGCAAAAAGTTAAAGTATGATGCTTAATGGACAGTTACAGCTCCGAATTAGGCCAGTGACATGTGGAAAGTGGAAAAGATTTGCTAGTGTGGTGAGTGCAGTGGCATAGGACATGACAGAGAGGCTTTTCACCTAGCCTACTTATTTGCATAAATCTATATTCACTTGCTAAACAGCTGTAGAAATTCTCCAGCTCCCACATGTGAGCTCTCTTGCTGGTTGATGACACACTAATACAGTTTAGTTTTGTGCTCAGACATGCTGTAAAGCATAATTTATTTCAGAAGCACATATTTTACAAATATATTCAAATACATGCTCGCATACAGTAGTTTTTTAGTTGCTGACCTGCTGCTATAAAGAGGAAAAAAAGCATAAATGAAGAATTCTTTTTGTGCATCAAACTTTGTGGACCCTCATTCTAATATTAGTATGTATTGTTATGTTTGTTACAATCATATAGAATGATATAAATTCAAGATTGGCATTGAAACTCACTACTTGTTAAGAAGAGGGTCATGAATACAATGGAATCATTTGCCTCCTAACTGGAATATTCAACCCTGTCTAAACCTTAAAGAGGAACTGCACTATTTTAAAACAAAATTTTGTCTTGAATTAACACCTAGAGATGTCATATGAACACCTCCTGTGATCCTTTAAAAGCCTCACAGGTGATGGTTCAACACTGCATGACTTATATTACTTTTTTTGGAGACTAATAAAGTTAATGTGTTTGTGTGTGTGTGTGTGTGTGTGTTTTGGTTTCTTCAGTATTCCCCTCTTTTATTATCAACAAACAAAACTGTGATTTAATGCAAATTTTTGCAGCTTTGAAAAAAGAAAGAACTTCAGTGTCTTGTCTTACTATCATTTTATTGGAAAACCTGAAAAAGTCAAATAACACTCTTTCAGCCTAGAACAATTTACACAAATGGGACTTGGTCTGCAGACTTGGCCCACTGAATAAGTACACTCGATCCAGCAATATTTAGTAAAAGTACCTCTCCTGCCAAAACTCCTTTATCCACATGTTAACCAACACCATTCCCTTTCCAGAAATGCATCTCTTTATAATTCTCTATATAGGAAATTACATTCATTCTTTCAAACAGAGCCAGGTATGCTGCACTTCCTCTTGTCCTCCTCTTTGGGCCAGTAGGTTTTGTTCAGCAGACTCCTCAACATAAAGGAAAATGGAAATGTTCCTGCCCATCTGTACCATGAACCCTCTTCTTGGAACTAGAACATGCCTCCAGGCTCCCATCCTGTTTGTGGGTGCTGTCTCAGATTGGTGAGAGCTTGGTGTGTTACAGCTTAGGGTCAGCAAGACACTGTTCATATTATTCTGAGCCCTGCTCTGGGACAGTTGGAGAAATTCCCCCAGTTTGAGTTATGCTTTCTTTGGCAATCCTGGACCATGGGCCAAAGCATATTAATCACAAACCTGACAGTTTCACCTCATTCCAGGAAAAGAAAAGGGACTGCTCTCTTGCTTTATACATTGCTGTACCATTCAGAGTGATATCTATCTATCTATCTATCTATCTATCTATATATATATATATATATATATATATATATATATATATATATATATA
>CM075005.1:9809947-9825477 GCA_037576675.1 Pangasius sanitwongsei
GCCCGCGGGGCGCCCCCCCCCCGCGGCGGGCCCCCGGCCGCCCCCCCCCCCCCCCCCGGGGGGGGGGCAGAGCCTCTTGCCAGAGGGGAGGGGCTGGAAGAGTACATGTCCGGGGTGAGAGGGGTCGGCTGGAATCCTGGCTGCACGTCACCTCTTAATTACCCATGATAAAACTGCATATTCATCCATAGATAATCTACAGCATTGACACATCGTAGTATTGCCCCAGGTATGCATTGCAAGGCATATACAAGACAAACAAATTGTCTTTATTTGATACCCATGTTTCAATATAACTCCATTATGACAAGATATTTTCCCCTTGGCAATGTTACATGTCTCTCTGCATGCAGACTGAATTAGCGCTGGGAGGGATTAGTATATTTTGTATGACATATACAGGGTGAAGTGTCATAAAGTTTATTTTCAGTAGATGTTTTGGCAATAGCATCCAAGACTAATTACACACTCATTTTCAGTAAGTGCTTTATCCTAGTCAGGGTCACAGCAGCATGGTTTTGGGAGATGGGAGGAAACCCACCTGGCCATGCAGAGAAATAATACACAGATAGTACCCAGAGCTCAAGACTGAACCAGGGATTCTGGAGCTGTGAGGCAGCAATGCTACACACGCACAAGACTAATTGGAAAAGTAAATAAGTATGCTAGCAAGAGGCCTGTTTCTTCCAATATCTGAAATGATTGTGTTTCTAAGAGGGAGATGCTGTGCCAGTGGTGTGAATGATTAGTTACTAGTGCTCTCCATAAGTATTCATGAAAATGAATGCTACTTTGATCTCAAACATTGCATAGTTTTATTTAAACATGTTTTTAGACATGTATCAGCACCCTTGCAATTAACTTACAACTTTTCCTTTTTTCTCAAGGGATTATAATGAGTTTTCTTGACATAAAACATCCACAAAGGAGCGCTTCCAGTTTTTTTTTAATGCCTTAGAGCGCTACTCCTCATTTATCAAGTTACTGAGTTAAAATGTCAGAAGCAAGTAAAAGGATAAAACACATACCTTGTTTCTGACTTTCCACTCTTTCCTCGCAGTATGAAGGTGCAATATAACAGTCATGCCCCTATATTTACGTATGACTTGTGTTTGAATGTATGTTCAAATGCAGAATTCGTTAATTTGTAGAATGAACTGAATTTTTTTTTTGTTTGTTTGTCTGTTTTGTAATAGAAGGTGAGAGTCCTGAACTTGCAGTCTGAAACACAGTGTTGATGAGAGAAATCAGAGGAGAATGACCAGACTGGTTTGAGCTGCCAGGAAGTCTATATTAACTCAAATATGCAGTCTTTACAACCATGGTGAGCAGAAAAGCTTCTCAGAACACACAACACATCAAACTTTGAGGTGGATGGGTCATAATTGTAGAAGACCACATCAAGTTCCACTCCTGTCAGCCCAGAACAAGAATCTGAGGCTATCATGGGCACAGACTCACCGAAACTGGACATTTGAAGACTGGAAAAAGACCGGGTGATTTTTTTTTCTAATCATCAACTGGTCTTCTGCTGTTGTAGCCCATCCACTGCAAGGTTCAATGTTTTGTGCCTGCTGAGATCCTTTTCTGCTCACAACAGTTCTAAAGAGTGATTATATGAGTTGCTATATCTTTCCTGGCAGCTCAAACCAATCTGGCCATTTTCCTCTTACCTCTCTTATCAGTAAGGTGTTTCCACCCACAGAACTGGTGCTCACTCAATGTTATTTGTTTTCTGCACCATTCTGTTTAAACTGTAGAGACTGTTCTGTGTGATATTCCCAGGAGATCAGTAGTTTCTGAAATACTCAAACCAGCCCATCTGATACCAACATCCATGCCACAGTTAAAGTCACAGAGATCACACTTTTTTTCCATTCTGATGTTTGATGTGAACATTAACATGATTTTTTTTTTTGCATTGCACTGCTGCCACATGATTAGCTGATTAGATAACTGCATGAATGTGCAGGGGTACCGCTGTTCCTAATAAAGTGGACAGTGAGTGTATATTTTTAGAGAAAATACTATTTTTTAAGAAAGTATTTTTTATTAAGAAATCCTTTTATTGTTTGAGTGGAAAATTTGAATTATTGTGTATAATGTTGTGCCCAGTTTTCCCAGGATGGGTTTGGACCTACCCTGACCATGACCAGGATAAAGCAGTTCCTGAAAATGTATGAATGAATGAATGAATTCGCTTATTACAACATTAACCAGTTTAGGGGGTGGGCATATCTAAGGCTTGAGACATTTCCTATATATATCTACAGAATTTGGATATCTTGAGGAGGATAACAGAGGTATGTTGTTCTATGCCTTCTTCTGTTGTCAAGTGACTGTTTTTGGGAAACCACCATGTCAAGCAGCATTTTTTAGCATAAAATAAATTGATGAGTCTTCCCAATAATGATAACCTAAACTATTAGAAAACAATATACGCAGGCAATGCAACCAATAGTAAATTTCAAGAGTCCTTGCAGTGGAACCAAAAACTGACTATTACATTTGCCCTCAGCTTAACCTGAACCACTTTCAGACTCATCATACAAGTAGCTACATGCATCTTTCTTAAACATTTCCATTATACAGAAGCTCAGATCAGTTTCTACTGTCCCGAGAGTCTGCCATTGACAGATAGGAGGCTTTCTTGCCGCGGCAGCCGTTAGAATAATTTTTAGCAAGCTGTTCCATCACAAGGATTCATTTCCATGTTTGTGGTCCTCTTGAGTGCTGCGGTTTGAGTTCCTTCCATAACAGCAAAACAGTCGTGGTCAGTGCATTCTTTCTAATGTTTATGAATTTACAAGCACAGCATTCCTAGTGCCTGACATGCTCCTTTCTGCTTGTATTGTTCCACTCAGTGGCCTGCACCAGCAGATAGTAGCTAAGCCATCATATCAACACAGCCTCAACGTCTTCAACCTCCCTCCGTCTCACAGACATCAACTAATTTCTCCGTTAGTAACCTAAACTGTGTACTGTAACATTTTCCGATATTTATTGTGATAAGTACATACATTTTGAATCTGTTATTAACATGATTCATAATTGCACTTTACGTTATTTAGTTTCCAACAGTGCTTCGAACAGAGCTCATATTTTGACTGATATTTTATAACATGCAATGGATATAAACAAAATTTATTGGAAATTATTTTGGGTTTTTTTTAAAGTTATTTTGGGTAAAACGTTTATGTGGGTAAAGTATAAAAAGTTTACCTTTCTGATTACATATGTGTTATTAGAGTGAAACATTGAATTATTTTCTATTTACCATGTTGCCAAATTCCTGAGTACCCTCTTTTTACACCAAAGTATTTAACCAGTTTAACACACTTATACCTGCTTATTAGGTATAAACTCTCAAACTTTGTGAGGAATAAAACACGAACGGGTATGTTTCAGGAAAGTAATCAGCGATGGGGTTGTGTGATATGGCTCAACACAACACCAAATTACTGTTACCATCAAATAAGTTGATTATTTTCCAATAACAGCACATCCTGTTATTACCAAAACAATTAGATAATTTGCCAGTGATTACAATTTTTAATTTATTAATGAATGACATTTATACTTTTCATCCATTTATAGTTACATTTAATGTTGTGGGACATCCACAAGACAAGTTACTGTTGTCACTTGTGTTATAAAACAGTTGTCCCCTCAACAGCCTTGTTTTTTCTCTCTCTCTTAAAGTTAGTAAGACAAAATTATGGATTGGCATGTTACCAAGAAAACCTTCTGTCCTCAAGACTATCCCTTGCTGGAAACCTACAAAGCACTGACAATGAAGACTCCATCAATAAATGTTAAATATCCCTAAAGAAAGCTTCACTATGTCAAAGATTCCACTTTTTTGTTAAATATCAGCATGTTTTTTTTAAATCAGTTTATTATTAGCCTTAGATTATATGGAGCATCTGCCATACAAGTCCCTGTGAATGAGTTGTTCCTATGGAAATGATAATGTATTAGAACAAGTGCAGCCAGCACTACTGTTATCTTCTGACCAATCAGAGGAAAATTCAACAGCATGTGGTAAAATTAAATTAATTCATAACTGTGCTCTTGCTGTGCACTTTTCATATATGTATATTTACAAAGTTTAATGCACGTATATCTGAAATGTACGATTATATATATAGCAACATTCTTTCTGTCATAAACATCTTGGCTTTGGGTATATTGGTATATACGATGTGTGCAATCCATCTCATATATCATGTTGCTGAAACTTTTGTGAGGCAAATATATGTCCTGGAATGGATCATTTTTATGTACACAGTAAGAGAATGATCACAGTTGATCATCAGGAATGAGCGATAGCACTGTCTATCCCACATCCCAGGCTTATCGTGCACTATCTCGGTATAAAATATAAAACACAACTTTGACCATAGGATTCTTGCCCATTTGGAGTGGAAAAGAATCCGCCTGGTGGGTTTGTGCATTCCTCAAATGTGGCAGATGAAAGGGGATCTCCCGTACTTCCATGTGGTTTGAGTTTCTCTCTGAGAGAGCGGCAGGTTGACGGGTCCTTGCTCCACAGCCTGTCACTGAGCTGAGAGTAAATCATCAGACAGTCTGCATCCACTCGTCCCCACTGTCCAGCTGTGTCCACTTATCTGTCATGCTGGAGCCAGAGTGGCCAGTCTGTCCGTGGACTTTAAAGGAGAACAAAAAGGCAGAAGCGAAAATATTATTGGGATCAGAATTCCAGAGCTGGGATTACATACAGGGTAGCTAGTCTGTGAGTGTATGCATGTGTCTGATATGCATAGGTGTGTTTTTATTATGCCGAGGTTATGCAAGACATGCTTTTTGTGTTTGAATCACAGTGTTTAAAAGTTGTGTGTGTCCATGACTTCATACTGTATGCATGTTTGTTATCATGTGCTCACATGTTGAGTTATTACACAACCCTTCCTATTTTCAGTAATAGATCAAGTCATGTCTCTGTGTATCGTGTGTCCTTAGAATTGCAGTATGTGTTAAGAACTGTGTGTCCTACCGCTTGTCTAGTGTCCATCAAAAGCAACCAGAATCACAGCAGGTCAATCTGAGTTCTTCCTCCTACCATTCTGGCCCTTGTAGCACATGCAAGAATGCTCATGTGTTATGCAAGTGTTCTCGCCTTACCTAAAAACACTGCATGAATGATATTCTATGCCAAATTCAACCACTTTAACAACCATCAAGCTCCTTTGAATGCATATGCACATATTACATTCCCTTTGATTTCATTCAGTGACTCATGTCCATATAAAACAAACCAGATGCTTCACAATGTTGTCCTTGAAGCCTGCATACTATAGGGTACCTTGAATGTTTCTTTTTTTTGTATGACTTGTTTTAATCTAGTGACTACTTCCTGAACAGAGAAAGTTTTCATGTTTTTCATGTTTTTCTCTTACTGTGTTCAGTTCACAGTAAGAGAAAAAGGGTAATGTCTGCCTGCTATAAGGATACCTTTATAGTATTTTTAGCTTTCACACTTCTTAGAAGTTCCCCTTCTTTTTCTCTTTCTTGGATTATTTCCCTTTACTTTCTCTATTAGACGAGATGCAGCTGGAAAGACGGGATGGGGCGGGGGGTGGGGGTGGGGGTGCAGAGGGAGAGTGAGAGAGACTGAAATAGCAGAGGGTGTGTAGGCAGAAGGCTGACCACTGGCATGCATATGGAAACAGGCTCCTCTGGCCTCTGCATGGAGCAGCACACATGCAATTGTGCACTACTAAACCACCCAGCACTATTTAAGTCTTATACTCAGTGCTGTTGAATGGTCAATTCTAATTGGTCAGAAAATGATTATTAATTTTGATATAACAGCAACTGATATTAGCTCTGGCTGCAAGGTTTATATTAATATCAGTAAGATTAAAAAAAAAAAAAACCTGTGTAATTGTTGATTTGGTGATTCTGTGAGGAGATATTTATTTAGCATTTTTGGAAGGAGTCTCCTTTGTGCTTTGTAACAGTCAGCAGTAAAGCCGTGACTTTGTTTGTTTGTTTGCTTTGTTTTTTGTTTTGTTTTTCAATACGAGAAAGTCTTCCAGACAGAGGGCTTTACAGTTTCTCGTTATGAAGTTGTCTTAACTTCCTCACATTATACATTATTAGTTCTCTATTATGAGAAGTTGTAGAAGGGAAATAATCATTCTGTGTGTGTGTGTGTGTTAATATCTTTGATATTAACATCGTCACTTGCTTATTGTAACTCTTAAAGATCAGCAATAAGCACTAGTGTGAGGTCAGGAGTGTGTTGTGTGTGTAGTGCCAAGGACCTTAACTCTAGCCTTAACAATTCATTCTCATATTGTCTTCAGTCCAAATTCCTAAGGATGTGCAAACGAGAGATCCTTCTGTACGAAGAATGCATTTTTGCACCTCCGAAAAGGAAAATTATTTAAAGCCCACAGCTTCCGTCTCTCCCCTTCTTAGCCTATAAATCTAAACACATTTTTTCTCATTTGGATAACTGCCATGCATAAGCTTGTATGAAAAGTTCCAAATGCTTCAGACTATGTGTTGGTGTTACAGAAACAGCTTGAGACATGATGTTGCATGATGCCGTCTACTGGACGAGGAACCGCAGTTACTCTATGTACAACAATTAGCTAAACCAAAAAGCTTATTTTTAATTAGTCATATTGCCCTGTAATATTGTTTATGTCTTGGCTAGACATGATTTCACACTATAGGTGTTGCATCCATCCACAAATTTGAGTCATAGGAATATTTTCTGTTTGCTAAAGCTAGTGTTTAGTGTAATCACATGTCTGCACAGAGTTTAGTTTTGAGGAACGAAGACATAACTGTGAAATGACTAAAGCTTTTACAAATCCATATTCTTACAATGATGGGGCTACATGACACTCCAGGCATCCAGAATCTACAAAATCAATATTTTGGAGTCTGGTCTGCAGTTACAAATGGATTATTACACACAGGCACCTAGTATAGGCTGAGGTAGAAATAATTATACAATCATTTATATACAAAATAGACACTAGACCTTTTTAAACTGTATGACATGTTACAGTCAACCTTTCAGAAATATTAGGACAGCTGGCAGGTTGTTCCATGATTGTCATTGTGCCATTTAAACCTTTTTAAAATCATTTTTGCAACACCGAACCTAAGAACAACAGGTCTAGTTTTTAGCATAGAATTATTAAATGCACAAAATGTGGTTAATTAGCTTCCATGCTAACGGTATGAGGACATTAAGGACATTGTAATGAATGTCATATTTGTTTAAAATTAATAATTATAATTTATATTTTATTGATTAAAAACAATATTAATTAACAATATTAATATTAACTGATAATTAGAATTAATTATCATTTGGGTAACTTTCAAAGTGACTTCATCATTGAACATAAAGAATCGGCTTGATGACGCAGCATCCTGTTGAACATGTGACTTATGGAATATTCCAAATATTTCATAGGGGTGAATGTTGTGGGTCACTATAAACAAAGTGATTCACACAATAATGCAATAATAATGATTTTTTTAAAAGTATTTTAATGATTATATTTCAAGGTAAATTGTAGTCATAGTGGACTATGCTGCCCTCTAAGTGCTGTAGAGATTTTTATTAATGTTTTAGGTTATTTATCTGAAACATGTGCATAGGTTGTTGTGAAGGACACTTTACCTATGTTTAAATGTTTTTTTTTCTTTAAATACATACTTCTAAATGTAATATAATTGGGACAAAAATCGACAGAAACCTCAGATATCAGAGATTGCCTTGCTAGCTGCACCAGTTCACTCCAGCAAAAGTGAGATGTTCCAATGACTGTAATGCAAGCGCCATCTGCTGGTAAATATCTATATGTGCTTTAAAAAAAAAAAAAATCACAGCCATGTACATAGATGATTTGCATTGTAGTTTGAAAGTCCAAGTTGATTAATCAAGCACATAAATCAAGTTTTACATTTATTTTCACAAGGGATTGCTATAGTATTCAGAGACAGTACTCAGGTACTTCACAAAAGTACCCATGTTTTCATTTCATTTTCATAGATAACTGGCTCCACAGTTATCTAATATATGTTGTGTGCCATTATGTTATTGAGGTGGGAAGTAACCTTATTTAAGCATTTGATTAAACTTCTAAATCTAAACTCTAATGGATGTGACAACACGTGGGTGAATGTTCACTTCATTTTTTTTATTTTTTTTCCCTTGTACATGTACATGTGTCATTGTAATAAACAGTCAAGTTGGGGAAAAATCAAAAGCCCTTGAGCTCTTCATGTTCTTGAATTCTCCCTCAAATAATGAAAAATACTCTGAGGTAAATTGCCAAATATTCATTAATACAAAACTCATTTTGTATTTATTTTGCCAGTTGGTATCGTGAAAACTAGATTCTGGTATTGTTAGCATATTAAAGTGATTGTGTTAAAATCACTGCATATAAAAATGATTATATTGTCAAATGCAATTTTCATGTTAGATAATACTTAAGAGATTTAGCTTTTCTTAACTAGCTTTAATTGATATTTTACTACTATTCTTTGGTGAAAGACAACCAATATCCCATAGTAACCAAAATCAGTGTGTGATTTGAGGTGTAGATTGATTTCTTTCTCTTTTGACATTCTTACTATTTTCTATTCTTACTTTAACTTGAGGAAAGCATTTGAAGATTCACCAGAGTATTTGTTTAGAGAAGTATTTTCATTTTTACTTGAGTAAAGACTGGTAAAGCTCTTTCGTTTTAGAAACTATTCTATATATATATATATATATATATATATTAAACCCTCTTTACATAAATTAATTAGGGGAGAGATGCATCCAAGCCATACTAGCATCACCATCATCAAGCATATAATTATTAGTATCATCTGTTTATTTTCTATCTGAATCCGATGCTTATTAAACTCATATGATTGAAAGCCATTGTATTTGTTTGTATTTACATTATAAAGCAGGTAAAACCTGGGAATGTGTCATGAACACCTTGCTTTTTTTTACAATCTGATTTCCTCTTCATTCAATAGATAAAGCGATATTTCCCCTATGTGTAAACATGCACATGACAGTCTTGTACATCCACAGTTATGTCCTTTTCAGCCATAGATGTGTACGTGTCAGAGACAGGTGAGGAGTATTGCACCTATGCAGACACAAAACAAGCACCTGGATTGGTCTGAGCCTGATATTTATCTTCTGGGTATGGTATGCAAGGCCACTGCAGGGTGTCACGTACAGTGGTAGCCACGGCTGCACATGCAAGCTCTTATAGCACCATGAGGGCCCAGGGTCATGGTGAGGACAGTTACATATACAGTATCTCCCACATCACAGTTTCTATGTATCTTTGAAAATATCGAATTATCTTTCAAAACTATTCCTTCCTGTTACTGTAGACATGTACAGAACTAGCTAGTCCTATAAATACATACTATTCATTTTTTACTTAACTCATTGCATATTGTGTAATAAATTGCTGGTTTCCTTAATTTCCTGTGTACATGATGCAATTCAAATTTTGGATAATCTGGCAAAAGATTAAATAAAATACATAAATACAGTTCTATATTTGTTCTGAATAAAATTCTGATCATTGTTATATCCATTGTTTTTGACTGCATATATTCCTCTAAAATCCTTTCATTCAAATCATAACTCACATTAGTGCAAACTGAACTGTTCACACTGGAGTCATATTTTTTATGTGATAATCTCCTACTTGAATATATACAACATTCCTGAGTACTCTATCCACCTCTAAAATAGCTCTAGAGCCCTTGAATTCTCAATACAAACCTCTGCAGTTCTAAACAATATTATTAACCATAATGAATTAGGGGGTAGTGTTGCCCCTAAACTGTAATTATTTGAACACTAAATATCACAGGGGACTTTCTCTATGGTTCACAGTCGAATATCAACACAGACAATCTTATCAGGCAGAGAGAACTTATCACATATCAGACTCTCAGTTAAATGTTTTATCATAAATACCATTCATGTTTTTGTTGCATTTCGGAGTTCTCCAGAGAATGCAAAAAATGCAAATGCGTGCATTATACCACATACCAATGGATATAAAAAAAGTCTACACACCCCTGTTACAATGATGGTTCTTGTGAAGTAAAAAAAATTAAACTAAGATATCGTGTCAGAACTTATTCCACGCTCGATGTGAAATTACAACATATAAAAATTAAGTGAAAAACAATCAGAAACATTTTAGGGAAAAATAGGAAAAATAAAATAAAATTTACAATAACCTGGTTGCATAAGTGTGCACAAAATTTTATAATTGGGAATTTCTTGACGTCTTTTTTGGTTTCATCTAACTGCTGAAGCCAAGTTCTTACAAAGCCTGTACGGTATCTCACTTGTTGAAAGAAATCAATCAATAGAGGGGTATAAAAGAATTTCCAAAACATTAGATGTACCACGGAACACCATGAAGACCATCAGCAACAAGTGGAGAAAATGGAGCACCACAGTGACATCACCAAGAACAGGACATCCCTCCAAAAGTTATAAAAGGACAAGATAAAAACCTACCAGGGAGGCTGCCAATAGACCTATAGCAACATTAAAGGAGCTGCAGGAATATCTGACAAGCACTGATTACTCTCTGCATGTGACAACAATCTCTCGTATTGTTCATGTCTGGGCTAGGGTGGTTAGACGAAAACCCAACTAAATCATCCCAAACCATGTGGCAAAATGTGTTATGGTCTGATGAAATCAATTCTAAAAGGAATAATAATTCCATAATTCCAAAAGATATGTTTGGCTCAAAAAAGCACATCACCAAAAGAACACTATACCTACAGTGAAGCATGGTGATGGCAGCATCGTGATTTATGGCTGCTTTTCTTCAGCCAGAACTGGGGCTTTTATCAAGGTGGACGGAATCATGAATAGCTACAAATACAAGTTAATTTTAGTGCAAAATATTCAGGCATCTGCTAGTAAGTTGAAGATGAAAAGGAAGCTGAAGATGAAAAGGAATTTTACCTTTCAGCACGACAATGACCCAAAGCATACATCCAAATCAACAAAGGAATGCCATAACCAAGAGAATATCACTGTTTTTGAATGGCTTTGTCAGAGCCCAGACCTGAATCCAACTAAAAATCTGTGGGGTGACATGAAGCGAGCTGTGCACAGGAGATGCCCTCACAATTTGACGACTCTAGAATGTTTTTGCAAGGAAGAGTGGGAAAATAGTGCTAAGTTCACTCAGTTCAAGACTGAGTGTTGTAATAAAATCAAGAAGTGCTTCAACAAAGTATTAGTTTAGGGGTGTGCGACTAGGTTATTGTAAGTTTTTTTTTTTTCTTCTTTTCCCTAAAATATTTCTGATCGTTTTTCAGTGTATTTGTATACTTTGCGATTTTACATGTTCTGACATGATTTATCTTAGTTTCATTTTTTTTTTACTTCACAAAAACCTGGGTGTGTGTAAACCTCATAGTTTTGGGAGTTGCTCTGTGGGGTTTAATTTTTAGTTACAAACTGTAACTCTATCTTGCTGTTTGAAATATGTTGGTGATATTGAGCTGGTTGGAAGCATGCTCCCAAAGATCAAACTCAGCTTCAACTCCAAAAATTGTCTTGTTGTGAAGAAAGTGCCAAATGCAAAAGACATGGGGGAATGCTTACCGATGTAGGCTTAACAACTTCCAACTCCTTTTGAGGCTACACAAACAATGTTAAGTCTTATAGTCTTATAATCCAAGAGGAGCTTCCACTAAACTGAAATGAGGAGGACTATGCTGGAAATGAACAAGTGTAAAGCTACAGATTCTGAGAAGAGCCCTGGCTGAGTGCTACAACCTGGACACTATTAATAAGTGTTATAGTTAATATAGTCCCAGACCTCAGAAATCCACAGTGACATGCCACGATGACTACCACCCAGTTGCACGTACCCTGATCATAGTGAAATGTTTTGAAAAAGTAGTCCTCCAATATATCAAAGACTGCATCCCTGCTGGTCTGGACCCCCATTAGTTTGTTATATACTGATTTCAGTCTGACATTCAATATGATCCTATCATATCATTAAAATTGTCACTAAGCTTAATTACCTGGAACTTAATTCAAGCTTAATTTCCTGGGGCCCTGCATAGCTGTTCGCCTGTATCAATACTATACTCAGCTCTTGGTGCGTTCTGTAATGGCATTCTAGATTCATTCACAACCAGGCCTCAGTCAGTCAAGATTGGTGACTATACTGGAGCCCCTCAGGGCTTTATGCTCAGTCTCATATTATTCCCTATTTATCTATGATTACACCCCTAGTCATGAGAGTAACTCAGTTATTAAGATTGCAGATGACACCACTGTTACTCCAATGATTACTGTTTGTGATGAATCATCCTACAGGGAGGAGGTCAAGAAACAGCGCTGTGCTCAGGCAGTAACTGCATCTGCAATGTCAGGAAAACTCAGCAAGCAATAGAGGACCGCTAGTTATGTCATGGACAAAGGGGACGGCGCTTTTAGATGAATATTGAGAGCAAAGTTGCAAATATGAAACTTTCTTTGTTTTTAATTGTTTTTTTTTTGGGCTTTTTTTTGTAGATGTACTCAATACTGTTACTCCTCTTTATTTTATTAAAAATGCTTACACGGAAAACCCATGGTGAGACATTTATTTTGCTCTCAGCTGTGTGTGAGGCAGCAAGACAGGGAGAGTCCACCTGTACCGCTGCACCGCTGCTTCTTGAAGATGTAATGTATGTAGTCAGTGTGTTAGGGGAGACGATTATGTTGAATGTTTTATAAAATTCGATTAAAATTATATTGTTATTATTTTGTGATTATATTATAATTTTGTTGATTTAAAGGTAGCATAAGATTTCATGGGACAATTTTCGCCATAAGAAGAGCGACCACCATAAGAAGAAATTAGCATTGGGCCATTTCTGGGCCGAAAAATATGTTCTTATTACTGAGCTGAGCCAAATGATCCAACTCACAGAAATGGGTCAGAATATCCCATCACTAGAGAGAACACATCCCACCAAAATGAACATTTAAATTCCACAAAACAGAAGAATTAATCGGAATGTTTCACATCAATATTGTTGTAAACAGAGCTCAGCAGCAGCTGTACTTCTAAGGAAAACCAGGGAAAGCCTATTTTTAATGCTATTCTCTCATGAATTTTGTACAAGACTTAGAGTCTGTGTGGAAATGCCTGTGTAGAGTCCAAAAGATAATAAAATCTCTCCAGCCAACATGTTTTTCTGTAATCGTGTGCTACAAAAGTGAGCACTGCTATTCTACCAGATTCCACTAGTTCCTTGTCGTCATTCAATAAGGCTGAAGATAACTGCTTTTAGCTATGCACTCCTGTATTGTACTGTATAACAGTATTATTTTGTCACAAAGGTGTCTATTTACAGTAAATCACCTTTACTTTAGTAAAGTAAAATTTATTTATATAGAGCTATTCTAGACAGTAGTCACATAATGCTTCACAATATATAAAAACAATAAAGTGGTATGAACATAAACAAGAATAACAATACATTACAACATTTTATTGAATGTCTTGCAACTGAGCATGATGTGTTGTGATATTAGTTTCTATATCTACATCGAGAGCACCTCTATTTTACGTGAGAATCATTCTGTCATAATCATTCTATCAAGAAGTTCTATTCACACTGGCAGTCTGTGGTCTTTTTCTGATGTCGTGATAAGCACGGATGATTTTAACCACCTCTTTACATCTAAATTCAGGTGTTTCAGGTCTTGAGTGTCTAAATGAGATGAGTCACAGTATACTGTGTGTTTGTTTTGTGCTGAAGCGTGAGGCTTCGAGCAGCTGCCGGGCTTGGAAATTGTCTTTGCCTTTAGGATGGTGTGTAATCGGAAGGCTTTGACCTGAACAAAGCAAGGCCATGGCTGGCTGCATGACTGATATCGCCTCATCTCTTCTATTGGCTATTGGGTTAGCCCAAAAAAAATGGAGAGTTTCCCTCTAGCCATTAGCTGTGTGTGGGTGTTTGTGTGTCTACGTGCAACATATTTCCAAATGGAGAGCTTCCAGCATGTGGGCTTGGAACAATACTGAGTTCTCTAAGAGAGAAGGATGTCAAAGAAACTGCACGTAGCCATCATAGCGGCGCCACGGGAGCTCCCTCCCCCCCTCAATGCGGGCTATGTTGTCCTTATCTCACCTTTTCACTAGATAAAGTTAAACCATTCAGTAGATCTTTCTATAAATAGCTGCTATTGCATTACTGTAAATGTGAATCTCCTTCAAGGAAGAGTACTAAGAGTGCATGTTAAATGAGGCATAAGATGCTGAAGTTGCATTCACACCTGAGATACACTTTGTTAAAAGGGTTGGATGTGCGGGTTTAACATTTTAACATAATTTTAACATAATCATTAAACATTATGGGAGTGGTAATTTACCTCAAATTCCAAGGTCCATTTGTGTCAAATATAAAGGAACTGAGAACAATGATTACATTTAAGCAGTTACTCATTGTGTAGTGATCATCTGAAGCTAATAGATACTGAAGCTCCACTGTGGGGAAATAACCGCAGTGACTAGATTATTGCAATGATAATAGCACGCTGTGCATGCTGTGACAGATGGATGGTAATGATGCGATGAGTTGATGCTTTTTGCTTTATTGTTTTATCTTTCTCTGTGTGTCTTTTGAAGTGGAGTTGTGAATAAGTAACATACACATCTGTGCGCTATACTGTAAGGTTTTTTTTTTTTTTTAACAGTTCTATTTTTGAGTATGAACGTTTCGTGAATAAATACATTTCCGAAGACGTTTACAACATTTAACTAAGATTTATCCACCTTTTGTCTCACTATGTTTATTTAATATTGTGTTACTTTAGTTAACTTATAAAGTATGCAGATTTGAAGAGTGAACAAGCAAAGAGTGAAGTTAACTACAGATTGCCCAGTGTATTTTTTTTAAATAAATAACTTTGGAAATCATTGTCACAAATGGTGATGATTTATGATTACACTTAAAGTGTGTTAATTAAGTCCTGAAGTGTTTTATTCATCTTATAGCACACAATTTGCCATTGATTAAAAAGTTTAATTTTTAATGAACAAGACCACATGCTTTTTAACCATTTATAGTTATGTTTAATGTTATGGAATGTCCACGAAAACAAGTTTTATATATATATAGCAGCTATAAACAGTCGTTCCCTTACCAGCAGATTTTTTTTCTCTCTTGAGGTTAATAAGAAAAAAAATGCAGCTCGTCTTTACAGACAAACTGGAAAGAGAAAGTCCTCCATCCTAAGGACTTTCCCATAGTGAAAAACTTATACTACACTCAAGACTGACACCCGAGACTCCTTCCATAAATGTTACATTAATGACTCCTAACAGAAAGCTTCACCACATCAATGAGAATTTCATTTAGTATTTACTAAATTTCATTAGTAGACTAATGAATAATTATGGAATCGCCACACTTAGAGGATGTTCACCCAGCTTTTTTACTTTATAGCAAACAAACAAATCACAGATATG
>CM075005.1:9825577-9836518 GCA_037576675.1 Pangasius sanitwongsei
TTGCTATAAAGTAAAAAAGCTGGGTGAACATCCTCTAAGTGTGGCGATTCCATAATTTTTGCCAGGGGTTGTATTATGTGGCGCGTCCTCCATACAAGTACCTGTGAATGACCTGTTACTATAGGAACAATAACGAATTATAAAGTATATAAATCATATTGTAGATATCTGGAGATATATAATTGAGTGCAATGGTCTGCAGCCTATGGGTGACAAAAGAAATGACAATGCAATTTAACAAGGTGTGTAATTATAACAAGACATTTACTGTCTTAGATCAGACTAAGTCTAATCTTCACCATGTTCACACATGTGCAGTCAATATCCCAATTCCACCCTCCTTCTCCTTATCTGCACACCACTAAGTCATAGCCATAATAGTTACTTAATAGTTATAGTATTGAAAATTGCAGTTATTTCAGGGTCAAGTTACAAATGGTAATTATGTTCAGGTTAGCTTTTTCTTGAAACACGTACAGTCCCCTTTGAAAGTATTGGAACAGCAAGGCCAACTCTTTTGCTATTCACTGAAGACATTTGGGTTTGAAATCAAAAGATGAACACATCTAGATGTAAATATCAGCAAATGAAAGCTGAAATTCTGATCTATCATCTCATATTCCTCTTTTGATCTCAAACCCAAATGTTTTCAGTATATAGCCAAAACAAATGATTTGGCCTTGCCATTCCAATACTTCAAGAGGGGACTGTATAACTCATGCTGTCCTATACATATCTTCTTTAAAAGGGTCCTCCCCAGTTAATGTTAAACTCCTAGAGACTACCATCAGAATCTGGCCATCAGTTAGAGCAGCCTTGCTGGAAAAGACACCATGGTTCAAGGTTGACCAGATTATACATGTACCAACCACAGTCCAGCACAGTGAGTTGCTCAGGGATAACAGATATCACAACACAACCACACTCCTCTGCTTAATTCAAGTAAGTTCTTTTTTTTTTTTTTTAATCTTTTATTTTCTGTTTGAAGTTATATTTGCAAAATCCTTATATGACTATTTCTACAACATTTGAGTCACCCTTACCTGACTCACACACCAGTTAATGAGTGACTGTGATGAACTTTGCCTTTTTGCTTTGCTTGTTACCTTTGGTAATTATGGTTGAATGACGTTTAGCATTTGTATTTTATTATCATCTAGTGAATGCTTATAGAGTTGTTTTCTTTAGGTACCCAGGTTTAAAAAGAACATTTTCATGGATACAGGGTCTCGAATGCTGCATTTTTTACTGTGAGTTTGTATTATTAGTCCTATATAACCATGGTTTGCATAGTGGACTCAGGGAATAACCCAATATTATCAGAGTTTTTATATGTGTTATTGAGTTCTTCTAGTTGTTAGTTTGTTTGACCGGTTTCTTAAAGTGAACAGATTTAATCGAAATCTCAGTAACTCCAAAACAGGTAGGCCCATAAATGTTAACTTGAATCTAATGATGATTGGCTTAATTTTAATTACAGGTGTTCTGAGGGTGGAAAGTTCAGAAACAGCTCCATATAATCGTTTAAATAGCCACTATATAGCCAAAATATTATTGTACAGGGTCCCTGCCTGCAAAAGGTTTGAGACTTATAACTTTATATAAAATGTTATACATATATATCACTCTTCCTGAAGAGATTAATTTCATAATATTAGCTCAGCTAAAATGTACATAGTTCATAGGTCACATGGAAACCTCTGAGTGTAATCATAGTAAATTTGGGCGTGATAGTGGGAGTTCACTTGACAGTAGGAAATAAGGCAGTGATAGTATTTATTTAATATTAATTTAACAAGGGAAAACGGGCTGTCTATTCTGTAGCCTACTGTTAGCGACATTATGAATTGTATAATGAAGAAATGTGACATTCGTCTCGCGGAACCTTTGTTATGTAACCTCGACGCGCCTTCCGGACTGTTGTTGATGTTACACCACGTCAAACTCGGGAGAGCTGCCTAGCAGTAAGGCTTAATCTGAGTTTTTAACCAGTTTTTATCTTGTAGAATGTCAGTTTAAATGCACGGTGTATTTCAGGAATGATATTCGATATTCAAATGTGGTTTCAGTCACATTATAGCTAATGTCGGTGCTAGTTCTAATGTCATCGTTAGATTGCTAGCTATCTAGTTAGCTCGCTGGTTTTAACAGTAATGAGAGTAGACTGGTGGATATGCAGAGAGCTTTGCTGTTCTTCGGTCAGTTTAGTGTTGTGTGTAACGAAACAAGACACGGGGCTTGTCACAGAAATGTTCTTTAACTTTTCTGAACACGTTTTCATGTCTCTTTTGTCTTGAGATCTGACTTGTGGGTGGTGTTGCGTGTATGTTTAGTTTCTCTTTGCAGTGTTTAGTAGAACCTGATAACTATGGAAAACAAGGAATGTATTCAAACAGGAAGTAGTTAAAAAAACAAAAAAAAACAGGTGATACCACACAGTATACACAGTGTAATGAGGTGGAGTGATGAGAGGACATAATATGATGGTGGGGTCTCAAAAAGTTAAGGTTATAAGGTTTAACATTTCACACTGCTGTAAAATTGTAGCTTGTGTCATGAAGGGTTTTCCAGTTGATTTTAACGTGGATTATCAAATTCTACTGCCCTTGCTATTTTCTCCTGAGACATTATTATTACACAAAATGCAATTTTTGTGGTTGTGGCAGTCAGACAAATGCTGGAAATGTACTACAAACCAATATTTTTACTGGATCATACTTGTGCATTGTAATTAAGCAGTGAGTGCACTAAAGGGTTTCTTGCCAATTATAAAAAAAAAAAAAAAAAGGCAGTTGTGCAGGGAGTGTGCATGTAATTGAGACCATTATACATAGCTTATCAGCGTGTACCATTCATTTTTCCCAAAAAAAAAAAATCTCAGATCTAGTAAGTGTAAGGAAATTCGCATTCTGTTACACATACTGAAACATGCCTGGCAAATCCACAAATGTGGGAATTTGGCCAAAAAAAAAAAAAAAAAAAAAGTTTTTTCAAAGCTCACTGGAAACAAGAGTTTTCCTTACGGTCTATTTTATGGAAAGAAATCACAGTTGTTTTGCTTACGTATTTAGATGCCTTAAGCTAGATTGCCAAAAAAAAAAAAGAAAAAGATCGCCAAGAGGTTAAAAGCCTCTTCTCATGTTTGGCAGATCTGTGCACAAAACTTCTTGTATTCAGCAGTGAGCCATCTTTATTTCTTAACCTGTTAATCAAATTAGCAGCCTTAATATTCATCTGCTTGTGTGACATGTAAGCCACAGCCATGTATAATTGTTTGCACCCACAAGCAAGAACTTCGACACCATTTATTTATGCTTTTTTGAAAATCTAAGTTGATGACTGAATGCAAAATTACTACTTTGGGTTGTGAACCCAAAGAAAAAGGAGGTGGGAAGCTGGTTTATCAAACTTCAGTGCAAATTTACGGTTAAATTTACTGCTCTATTTGTATCATATCTCTACCAAAAATTTCTTTTCTGATATGTCTTAATGCTGAATACATTTCACAAGATTCACAAGAAAAAAAAATCATTTTTGTTGCTGCAATGTTTAAACAGTGTATGCATTCATTTACATAGCCCTTTACTTGTATTTGTAGTTTGGGTATTAAAGTTTCTCTGCTACAGCAAGTATGTCTGTTCATATATGCAGGATGGCTCAGGATGGCAAGGTCCTGGCTCTGGGAGTTCTGGCTGGAGCTGCAGGGATCAGTTTGGCAGCTTTTTGGTACCAGAGCCGGAGAGCCGTGGTGGGGGCGGCAGGGAGAAGTACCTATTATCTGTCAAGCAGCAGAAACACAGACCAGGTTGAAGGCGGTGTGGCATTGCAAGCAGGCCAGATGGAGGTCCTGGATCGGCTCGGAGCTCTGATTCAGTGTGTGTCGGAGCTAAAAGAGGAGGTGAAGGCCCTGAAGAATGCTCTTCCACACTTGCAGGACCACATCAGAGATGAGTTGACAGGGCGGAGTCGCAAGGCAAGTCCACTGAATAGAACCACGCCCACAAGGAGGAAGAGAGCCAGCGGGGTGGCCAGAGCACAGGGGCAGAGCTCAGAGGAAGCAGAAAGTGAAGGAGGGTGAGTGTTTAGTTCCCGGCTCTGAGTGTGGATAAGTGTATTATGCACTCTTTCAAAGTGATATTAATAAGATCAGGGCATGATGAACATTTAGTCTGATTTATTTCACTTTAATGACACAGTGGCTCTTCAGAAGTCAATATAACATGGCGGATTCACAAGGGCTGTTCCTCTGACTCCTGTTCAAGGAAGGTAGAGAAGTTTTCTGGATGTGGACAAGTGCTGAATTGCTGAATGTTCTGCGCTCACACACACTGCCAAATGGCAGGCATAAAGCAGTGCCTGGGGTGTGAGAAAGGTGTGTGTGTGTGTGTCTGGCACTGGCAGAATCTCGTACTGCACGCATAGTCAGCCTCATTCAACCTCAGCCCTAATTCCTTGATCACATGCCAGAACAAAATACATAAACAACAGAGGTCTTTTCATAACGCATCAGCCTGAAATACAAAATTTATAAGGAGGGAGCGTTATTTGATAATGCTTTTCTGTGTAATAGTTCTTCCTGCTTTGCTTTGGATGGAAAAGGGTTTATGAACCTGAAAGATCAAGAGCTTGATTGTTCTTAACCCAGGGCTCCACTTACAGTACATTGAATGTTAAGTGCTGAAAACTGTACATAGAAATCTTTTATCCCTCATGTTGATCTATATACCTTGTATGCTTTGAAGTAGACCACACACTTTTCTGTCTGTAGGTGCAGTGCTTGACTGTGCACAATGAAAGGCTTGATGATGAGAATTTATTCTATCTCAAATAGCCTAACAGACTCCAATTGGATTCCCTGTACCAGTTTAGCCCTTCATAACATTTTAAAATCTTCCCAGATTTGGGAAAGCTGGAAGAGAGGAAAAACAGTATATTCTAATAGAACATAAATGTATGAAATGTTATATATATATATATATATATATATATATGTGTCAGGTCCGGAAGTATTTGGACAATGACAGAGTTTTTGTGATTTTGCCTTTATACACCACCACTGTCCAAATATCTCTGAGGCCCTGAAAATGGAGGTACTTTGCTTGAAATGGCTGTAATTTTTAAATGGTAAATGCCATATTTTTGTGGAACCTCTTAAAATAAAGCTGAAAGTCTACACTTTGATCAGATTTTAATTGTTTTATTTCAAATCCATTGTGGTGGTGTATAAAGGCAAAAATCACAAAAACTCTGTCTCTGTATGTGTGTATATATATATATATATATATATATATATATGTATGTATGTTATATACAGTACTGTGCAAAAGTCTTGGGCACCTGCAAAGAAATGCTGTAGAGTAAAGACGCCTTTAAAAATAATGAAATTAAATGTTTCTACATTGAAAGAAATACTATAAAGAGCAGTAACCAAGTTAATATTTGGTGAGACAACCCTTTGCTTTAAAATAAAAATTAGAAGTGTCGTGTACAATTTGTGCAGTTTTATAAGGAAATGAGCTGTAAGTTTTACTGAGCATCTTGCAGAACCAGTCATAGTTCTTCTGGAGACTTTGACTGTCACACTTGTGTCTTATTTTTGCAGCAAAACCCAGCAGCCTTCATTACTTTTTTTTTTTTTTTTTTGGTCTGAAAAGTGGTCTCTTATGTAATATGCTGCTTTCTTTACTGACAAACATTTTTCTGTAACATTGAATTTTGTGCCTGAAAACTAGTGTTTGGAAATCTAAAATGTTTTTGTACTGACTCGATAAAGTAGACGTCATAAAATAAAACTCTGTAACAGAATTTGTAAGAAAAAAAAATAGGGTGTCTAAGACTTTTGCACAGTACTGTATATAATATTTCTATGTATTATTTACAGTGTCCCCATTCATCCAGAATTTCATTCCAAAAATGAGTAATGAAAGACTCACTTAAATCAAACAAGTTATTGAAGTACTTGCAAAAATTAACATGGCCAAAAGTATGTGGATACCTGATCATCACATCCATATGTGCCATAAAGTCGGAAGCACACAACTGAAAAAGATATCTTTGTATACTGTAGCATTAAGAATTCCCTTCACTGGAACCCTGATGCACTTACAAAGAAACAAATCAGAGAATGGATTTACCAAAGGGAGAGCAATATATTGACCAGTCATAAGCTGTTGTGCCAGCAGTGTATAAATGGATGATGTTCTTAATATCCTATTACACAATCCATCATTTATTCAGCATTCAGTCACTGCAGCACGTGCTTGAACATTTTTGTAAGCACTTTTGATCACATGGACTGTCATACAAGTTGATACCGAATCCATAAACCAGCTGTCCCTGTTTTAGAGAGTTATTCATTTGGCAGATGCTTTTTATCCAAAGTGACATACAGTTGAGCTGAGCAGATGAAGGATAATGGCCTTGCTCAAGGGCCCAACAGTGGCAGCTTGCCAGTGCTGGGATTTAAACTCACAGCTCATAACCTTCTGGTTGATAACCCAAGGTCTTAACTATTTAACCACAAATGTGTAAGATGTGCTGCTTCCACAGTGCTTAAAATCAAGTTTTGTTTTTTTTTAAGTAGTTGGAAGTTTAGCTCTCTACAACTCCATAGACTCATTTGCAGCAATTTTGCAAGAAGTGCTATTTTAACACTTTGGCTGACATTGTGTGCAGTGTCGATCGTACTGGAAATACCATAGTTCTGAAGTCATCACGTCATTAGTGCCCCTGAAATCAAAACCAGTGTTTTAGAGCATTTTATCTCTTAGTATTGTGGACACGAATGCAATAGTATGTCCAGAAAGAAATACCAAAAAATTGTTTTGGAGATAATCTCATATTAATTTTATAGTTCATCTCTTCCAGGAAAATAATTTTTTTAAAAATTAAAGACTCATTGAGTACTAGTCTTGTGTTCATCCAATTAAATGCTCTGGAGAATGTGTATATCCTGCCCCTGGGAGCGGGTTTTGCACTACAGTAGCAGCAAACATGGTTCGTTGGTGCCTTTTTAACTGTGTATCTTCTAGCAATCTGTTTCCTTTTCCAATCGTGCCTGGGCTGAGAAAAAAAATGGGTTCAAAGAGGGCAGTTTGTGCAAGTTTGGGGTTATATGATGGGCAAGTGGTGTATCTTGAACGCTTTTGGCTGTGGTGTAAATCAATCAAGCCTTCAACATGCCATCACGCTGACTGTTTCAAAACACAGAATCAAATTCTAGGTCTTAAGCCATTTCATGTGGACTTTAAGAGTGACGGGTGCATCGTACAGTGTATAGCTAGATTAATTTGGTTTTGCGTGTTTCCGAAACAACATGCACATTCATCTTTTGTCAAAACGTCATGAGATTAAATTCTGCAAACCATAGTGTGTTGAAAACTGTGCTTTTGGGTCTTTGTTAAATAGGTGGTCGCTAATGCAAAAGACACTGCAGATGTTCCACATACAAAGATATCATCATTTAGGCAGATGTATCTGTAATGTGGGATGTGTGGAAAGCAGAAATGGACAGGTTGTGAAAGGAGTTTCGAAAGTTAAATGTGTGTGAAGTAATGAAAGGAGTACAGGTGTGTAGCTGGATGATTGCTTGAACATGGAATGTTCCAACACTTTGAAAAGGATGAGTGTGTAAGGAGTAAATGGACAAGGTGTGTGTGTGTGTGTGTGTGTGTGTGTGTGTGTGTGTGTGCGCACGTGCGTGCGTGTGTTAAAGAGACATAAAGGAGGCAGGATATTTTGGCAGCATACTCATCAGTGAGAGCACTGCAGGAGCTTGTCGAGTCTTCACTTGATTTGACTTCATCTCCACACATCTTCTATTTCCTCCACTGCTCTCTTTTTCTCTACACACATGTTTAAGTGCTTGACTAAAACACTAAACCTTGGTATTGGGTGGGGATGTTGGCCATTTGGATAGTGTTAATTAAATACTAAAGCCCTCTGCCTGAATGTTCTCTTTTGTGCTTGGCTCAAGTGGGACTGTCAGTTTGAGCGTGTGTATTAAGCATGGTATGTCGGAATAAGAGAGTCATAACGAGGTACAAAGATTAGTTTATAGAACTCATTTCAGAGACTTGTTTTCACAGTTCTTTATGTTTATACAGTCCCCTCTGAAAGTATTGGAACGGCAAGGCCAGTTCTTTTGTTTTTGCTATACACTGAAGACATTTGGGTTTGAGATCAAAAGATGAATATGAGAGGATAAATTAGAATTTCAGCCTTCATTTCCTGATATTTACATTTAGATGGAAAACAAAAGCATTTGAATATTGTTAGAGCTGTGAATAAAAACCCCAAAACAGCAGTCAGTGACATCACCAACAACCTCCACAAAAAAGCAGAAATATAGAGGCCATACCACAATATGCAAACCACTCATTAGCAGTAAGAATCAGAAGATCAGATTGGAATTAACAAAGAGATACAGAGATGAGCCACAAAAGTTCTGGAACCAAGATTAACCTCTACCAAAGTGATTGAAAGGCCGAAGTATGGAGAAAGAAAGGATCTGCTCATGATCCAAAACATACGAGCTCATCGGTCAAGCACGGTGGAGGTAGTGTCACTAATAGACCAGTAGGCTCACTAATCTTTATTGATGATGTAACTCCTGATAGTAGCAGCAGAATGATTTCAGAAGTCTACAGACAGAACTCAGAAGTTATTAGGAAATTAGAGTTATAATGTTTTTCTCCCCCAGCAGAGGGCAACAAACCAAGAACTCTTGCCAGGCACCAGCAGCTAGAACTGATTGATGGCTCCGCTTGCATTTCATGAAAACCCATCTTTCCTTTACTGTGTAGTTATTAAGCAGCAACAGCACAGGAGTCAGACATGTGTCTAGCAGCCTCTCTAATTAAAGATCTCTTTCGCTCTCTGTGGGATTCTGGAGGATTAAGAAATTCCTCTCCCCGAGGCCCCTTTGCTGGCAGAGGCCCAGCCCAGCTGCATCCACCCTCTTAATCCCTGCATCCATTTCCACAGCTTTTTCTGTCTTCCAGGCCCTTCCAGGAATCCCTACCATACCTGATCCTTAAATTACGCCACTCACAAGGAGGAGCAGTGCTACCATACTCTGGGAATACTGTGGAATTTGCTATCATTTTTAAGAGAATCTAAACATTATTCAGTAGAGGCAGATTAACTGGCCACTTTAATAGGAACACCTGTGCACATGCACATTCAATGCAGTTATCCATCCATCCATCCATCCATCCAGCCAGCCAGCCAGTCATGTGGCAGCAGAGCACTGCATAAAATCAAGAACTTCATAATGGGGGAAAAAATGTGATCTCAGTTTCCGTGGCATGGTTTTTGGTGCCAGATGGGCTGGTCTGAGTACATCAGAAACTGAATAGGAACCTGTGGGTACAGTGGGCACAGGCTTTCAGAAGCTTAGGCAATATTTTTGCCAATTGTCACTTGTCCGGTTTTAGTGATTCTGTGCCCACTGAAGCCTCAGATTTCTGTTCTTGGCTGACAGGAGTGGAACCTGATGTTGTCTTCTGCTTTTGTCGCCCATCCAACTCAAAGTTCAACCTTTTGTGCATTCTGAGATGCTTTTCAGCTCACCATGGTCGTAAAAAGTGTTTATTTGAGTTACTGTAGGCTTCCTGCTAGCTTGAACCGGTTTGGCCAAGCGTTTCTACCTGCAGAACTGCCATTCACTGAATATTTTTTGTATTTTACACGTTTTGTACTCTAAAGACTGTTGTGTGTGGAAATTTCAGGAGATCAGCAGTTTCTGCCACAATTAAAGTCACTTCAATCATGTTTTCCCCCTTCTGATTTTTGATGTGAACATTAACCAAAGTTTTAGATGTGTATTTGCATAGTTTTATGTACTGCGCTGCTGCCAGATGATTGGGTTATTTGCATGAATGAGTGAGTGTAATAAAATGGCCAGGGAGTCAATACTTGCATGTGGCATTATAGAAAAGGAATAGTTGCTTTCGATGTTGGGTTTTGGTACATAGCAGGCTCGGGATGTACATGTGTGGTGAGAGAGCAAGATAGTTCTCCTGTCTCTCAAACTGAAGGTAAGTCTCTGACAAGTCTGCAGAAATCATTGCAAGTTTCCATGAATTACACTCATGGGAATATTCTTAGGAGGGCGAACAACAAGGTGACCACCAGCCAAAAACACAAACACGCACAAAGGCTGAAGCAGACACTTGATATGCCATCATTATTTTTCCATGATTCTTTATCATGTTTATTGAACCGCAGTTTTATCTACCCCAGACAAGAGTAAAAATTAATCTACATTTTCTGTCCAGGTTTATTATATTCAATTTTAAAATTGACGTAAAAACAAGTGGATTAGATTTCAAAACTAAGCATCTACAAGCCTGATCCAGTCTCAGTAACCATCATTCCGTCAAGCTCTGCTGTTTGCTTTTCCATATATAGCACGTCCGTGATTGTTCACCCTTACTCCTGTTTTGTTTTAAGGATTATCTTTTTAAACACCAATAATGGTTTGTTGTTTCAAGCATTTGGAAAGGTTTTTGCATTTGAGCCTGCTGCCTATCTCAACGAATTATGGAATCCCTGTGTGTTGATTCATAAAGTCTGTGCAAATTTTGTGTGTCGTTTGCCTGTGTGCAGGATTTCTTCAACAGTTATTTCTGTGTAGAATCTTCCTTGTTCTTGAGCAACCAGTGACCGCTGCTCACGAAGAATGGAGATACAGTGCTGTTGGATGCTTCATTCTGATTGGTCAGAAGGTTTTAATACATTTTCTATAACAGCAGCTGAGACAGTAGTGCTCGTTCTAATATGTTATCATTTGTACAGTAACAACTTACTTAGGGACTTCTATGGTGAACATTTCACATAAACAGAAATTAAAAACGTGTAATGATTTACAGTCAGGTCCGGAAGTATTTGGACAATGACAGAGTTTTTGTGATTTTGCCTTTATACACCACCACAATG
>CM075005.1:9867027-9896537 GCA_037576675.1 Pangasius sanitwongsei
AGCCAAAAATGTTAGAATTGTGTCGATGTCCCAATATTTATGGACCTGACTGTGTATATATATATATATATATATATCTGTGAAACAGTAGCAGCCCATATTGTTGAGTTATCCACATACAGTAATTGACAATTGTCCCCATAATAATTGTACACATAGAAAATATGTATATTCTGAATATTGCTATATTACAATGCTATTCTTTTGCATTGAACTACCAAATGTGATTTGGTATAAATGTGATGTGATTAGGATGTATAATATATGACCCTCACTAAATTGGTAAAATATATCTGTGACTTATTCTCTTTGTAACATCCAGGACTGAGACTGGTAACCGGTTTGAGTCATTTGCAATCAGCTGTCTTGATGAAAACAATAAATAAACTCATTCCTCCCCTCAATAGGAAGGCCTGATGTTTGTCTCTTGCAAAACAGAATTGTTTGAAGCTCTAGCTGATTATGGAAATCAAGAATAAGCTGAAAATAATACACAGAAACTAATGCACTAAGGGCAGGCTAATGTTTATTACTGCTCTCTCCTGCCTTTTCTCTCTCTCACGCAATGGACATCTGGAACAGGAAGTAATTACAGAGCATGCTAAAAGGAGGCCATCATTGCTTAGCTGTCAGCTCCAAAGGGAAGTGACCTGTTCACCTCTGCGTAGCTACTTTCCCCAGGTGGCTACAGATATGGACACTACTTCAAAAGGCAGAGTTAATCAGTGTCCAAAGCCAGGCCTCCACTAGCAATTTCCATCCAAGGCTACAGTTATGCTGTCAGTTCTGGCTTTGGTTTGTAATTAATATAAATGTTTGTACTTTTTAATGAGTGCATTTCAACTGATAAAAATAATGTTCATTGTACATGACTTTTTTTTATGTTTTGACTACACCCTTGACAACTATCACTGGGAAATCCTAAAACCTTTTAGATAAATGTTCTTTTCTTGCAGGTTGTAATGTATTACATGGCAATGCTATTTTTCTGTTTATATATCAAGCTTAATCAAAGGGTATAGTTTAGCTCCTATGGAAAATAATTTTGGTATGGTGAAATACTTTCACAGTACACAAACATTCCACAGTTTTTCAGAATTGACCAATATGCATATTATGGAAACAAATCCTGGACCTAAGCAATTGCAGACTCCATGTCACAAATGTGCTTCCTTTGACGGGATTATATTGCAGCTGTGTACTTAAAGATCGGAATGGAAGCAGCTGGTGATTTTTTGATATAGGTCTGTTACCGCCAAAGAACTGTGCTACTGTTTTTCAAGCTCCTGCACATATTCTGCAGACAATTTTTCAAGAACAGGGCATGTATACACCCTCACTGGCCACTTTAATAGGAACACTCATGCACGTGCTCATTCTTGCAGTAGTGCAATGCATACAATCATGCAGATACAGGTCAAAAGCTTCAGTTAATGTTCACATCCAACATCAGAACAAGGGGAAAAAACGTGATCTTGGTGACTTTGACCATGGCATGATTGTTGGTGCCAGAAGGTCTGGTTTTAGTATTTCAGAAACTGCTGATCTCCTTGTAGCTTCACACACGACACTTACAGAGACAGTGCGAAAAGCAAAAAACATGCAGTGAGCGGCAGTTCTGCGGGTGCAAATGCCTTGCTGAAGAGAGAGGTCAGAGGAGAATGTCCAGACTGATTGGAGAGGACAGGAAGGCTACGGTAACTCAAATAACCACTCTTTACAACCATGGTGGCTGTAAAAAAAAAACATCTCTGGAAGCACGACACATCAAACCTTGAGGCGGATACAACAGCAGAAGACTACAGCAGGCTCCACTCCTGTCAGCCTAGAACAGGAATCTGAACGTACAGTGGGCACAGATTCACCAAAACTGGACAGTTGAATATTAGGAAAAGTTCACCTGGTCTTTTTCCAATCTTCAGCTCTCCAGTTTTTTGAACCTGTGCCTGCTGATGTTTGATGTGAAGTTAACTGAAATTCTTGAATTGTATCTGCATGATTTTATGAATTGCACTGCTGCCACATGATTGGCTGATAGGATAATTGCACGAATAAGTAGCAGTACAGGTGTTCCTATTTTAGTGGTCGGTGAGCATATGATCCCCAGTGATGTGAACAAAATGGCATAATAATAACGTTAGAAAAATGGAGTGAAGGACAATGCACCATGTGATCTATTGTTAATGATTACCAAAAATAAGTTGTCATTTGTTGTATGCCTAGCTATGTGACCTGCATTCAATGTGTGTATTTATAGATGAAAGTATTATATACAAGCTTTATCTTCTCTATGCATTTGTGTTTGTCTATTTCTGTCCTAAGCACTCACGTTAGAGATATTAGATGTAATCGTAATGCCCAGAAAAAGCTGTCTTCACTGGTTCTACCGCTTATGCAAGGACGAGTGCATATGTGTGAGAGGTGTGCCTTCTTGTGCACATACCCAAGAGTAGGCCCTGCACTGCATCGTGGGAATGAACACGGGAGTTACTGGGTAATGCTGAAGTACCAGATACTAGCTCTGTCCTGCATGTCTCTCTCCATGTGTGCCTTATTTATCTAAAGATACTTATGTCTCCTCTCTTGTGCAACACTGTTAAATATTTCTGATTAGGTTAAAACTCAGTGTTGAGGTTTAACCTGTAGCGCCGTAAAAGGCAATAACATGGTTGGGGGATAGTGTTTGTTATGTGCAATGTTTTCAGCTGTGTTGTTTCAGTTGTCACTGCAACCATTTAAAAAACTGATATCGTGATCTACGGTCATTTTGCTTTTAAAAACTACAGTGTATACAATCTTAGTAGAGCAAGTGGAGCCTTTACATTTATCCTCTTTTTTTTTCAGCAGAGAGAGCAAGACATGGGGGTGTTGATATATCAGTAATCAGATGGCTCTATCTACAGTTGTCACGCACTGAGGACTGGCAGCCTGGCTGGAAGTCTCTGGCTGATCAAGAACAGGATGTTCTGGGAGACGAGATAAGCTGCAGTGCAGGGAAAGGTCTGTACTAAATGCTTCCCCCTTTCTTCTCACCACACTGGATATAACTGCTACTTATAAATAGTGCCATTACAGCCCAATTAAAAATAGGAGCGCACAAATACATTCATACATACACGGTCAGCTCTAGAAATGATTGGCTCCCATGGTATAGCTGGATTTTCTTTTTTAAAGATTGTTTTAGATTTGATTTTCTGTAAGTTTATTATAAGAAAATTAAAAATAAATAACTAAAAAATTTAAAAAATAAAACTTATTAAAGAATGTTTGATGTGACTAGAGAATACAGAGTATAGAATCTGAGACCACTCCTTAATACACAATCACTCCAGATCCTCCTAGGTCTCTTGTAAACTCTCCTCTTCAGCTCACCCCGCAGACTTTCAGTGGGGCTTAGCTGGAATGGCCATATCAGAAGTTTGATCCTGTGGTCATTGAAGCATTTTTGTGTGTATTTGGATGCATGTTTGTGATCACTGTCCTGTTGGAAGGTCCAAACACGAAACTTTTATGTCTCTAACCATCCTCCTCATGGTGCAGGAGGCAAATATAATTCTGTTCTTGCTGATGTTGATGAATGATGTTGATTAAGTGAATTATCATATTTATACCCCAGTGAAACAGGAAGTCATGGATGACCACTTAAGAATTCCTGATTACTCGGGTGAACATAAGAAAGGTAAAACATATGGGAATATGCTTCACTTTTTGTTTCTAAGAATTTTGAGTAACAACTTTATATTTGTCAGGCCCATGGTGCATCTATCCCAGGAACACTGAGTGTGAGTCGGGAATACACACTAGATGTGAGGACAATCTATCATAGGGTATTTTGCAGGTACATTCACACCTAAGGGCAATTTAGATAAGTCTACCTTCCGCCATGTTTTTTTCCATGCAGACACAAGCTCAAGATCAAGCCACAAGCCTCAAGCAGCAACATCATAATTTTAATTCAGTTCAACAGTCAGTATAATCATGTATCTAGTGATCATCCTGTGTTCTTATACAGTAAAAAAAAAAAAAATTTAATATGATAGTGTTAGCAAAGCCTGTAATATAAAATTCTTTACCAATAAACATTATCCAATGTACATATACGGAATTTTCAAAGCAGCCAAATGTCTGCGCTTACAGTAAGCAAAAAAACAACATACAGTTTAATTTCTAAGGTGAGAATTATGAATTAACTAATAACCAATATCATGTTTAAAATGTTAGGAAAATTAATCAATTAATATTTCAGTACACTTGTAATTGCACATATACTTTAGAAGATATCTACATAATTAAGTAAACATTACAGAGACATATTTGTATGTTGAAGAAAATAACATACTAAATAATAGCCTACTTTTCAGACAAAAACATAACATAACACAAACTTAAGTGCTTTTTCAGTGAGAACGTTGAGTAAGGAGTATTTTTTTAAATTAGAGTTCCTAACTACGGATGGGTGACAAAAGAAAGACCTGTAGCTCTGGATTGCTCTGGATTTTGCTGGCAGGGTTTGGACCCACTTGTCCCCTTAAAGGGAAGTGTCACTGCAAATCAATACAGTGATTATGACTGATCACGTTTATTGTATGATGAAACATGTGGCCTTCACAGTCACTAGACCTCAACTCGGTCAAACACCTGTGGCAGATTTTTCGAATGATGTGTTATACAGCGCTCTTCACTTCGATCAGCAAAAGTACTTGTCAGTCAACACCAGCAAGACCAAGGAGCTCATCATCGACTTCAGGAAAGGTGGCGAAGCTCCTGCTCCATTCTGCATTAATGGAGACATGGTAGAGTGAGTGCCAACCAGCAAATCCTCCAATTGTCCAACCTTTCTATACAACACCCATAATATACGTCATTGCTGCTACACACACGCGCACACACACACACACACACATACACATACATCCATGCTACTATCCCTCTGAATAGTAATTGAATTGAATACTGACTCATATGACTTGTTGCATATTCCACAATTATTACACAATAATGTGTCCTTGTGCCCTGAGGAGTGGGGTCATCCTGGAAGAGACCACTCAGATGTTTCATCATACGATAAATGTGATCAGTCATAAAAACTGCATTGAATTGCAATGACTCTTCCCTCTAAGGGAAGAGTATATTTTATATTGTATACAATATATTGTATACTATGTATTGATATTATTAGTAACCATATCTATCATACCTTTGGTGGGGAACCACACACTGAATCCTGTTGTATGTGTACAATGACAATAAAGGTATCTAATCTTGTCTTATCTTATATTAATTGAGCCAAGGCACACTGAAGCTGTTCTGGTGGCTTTTAATGGCCCAACACCTTACTAAGCCACTTTATGTTGGTTTTTCCTTTAATTTGTCACCTGTCTGTAGACACCATAGCCCCTTTTAAATATGGTTCACTTGTCACTTTTTAACATCGACCTAATAAAACAGTATTGTTTAAAAGGTTTAAAGTTGTATGAGATGGTCCAGATACAGCTCCTCCTTTTGATGAACTGCCACAAATTAACTAGACTGCACAAAATCATAAATATGTCTGTTGGGAATTAAATAACTGACATGCTTATGGTAGTGGTAAGTCAGAGCTGGTTATGAAAGATTGAAGGCTTTGTATCTCAGGACTGACAGAGAGCCACTATTGGGCCCCCTAAGACTGAGCAAGGTGCTTAAACTTTACCTGCTTGGATTGCATCATTACTCAATTGTAACTGTTTTGGATAAACATACAAAATGTATAGATGTAAATGTGCCAGTAATGAAATTTGAAATTTAATGAAATTTAATGAAAATTTGCCAACACAGCTGCTAAAATTACCTTAAAGGATCCATTTTGTCACCCATCAATGCATGAGTTGTTTATTGTATATCCTGTACAAATAATTGTACACTTTTGAAAGAAAGAGAAGATTGGCAAATTGTAATTGTCAAGCATCTTTGTACAATCAAAATTGCACAAAAAGTCTTTCCCATGTGACACATTGGACCTAACATCAATGACACTTCTGTTAGTACAGTTAACTCATTTAAAGAATGCTGTGCTTTACATATATAATTTTGAATATGATCATCCAATTTCTCTGGAAAATTTGTCTACTAATGTGTCATTCCTATTACATATAACAGCATAGAAATATATGAACATCTTATTAAAATATGTTTTTAATACAGCAGTTAGCTCAGAAATGTATATATAATCTTAGTTAGTTAGTGATTAAATTATGAAGCTTACACTTATTAATAATGGCCTGCAAATAATAATATTCAATTTTGCATAGCACAAAATATTAAAGCTGCTAACTCTTGACCATTGAAAACAGAAAGTAAAAAACAAGAAAGAATAATTGGAATATATAGCAGTAAACATATAGATTGAATATATGTGCTAGTCTCTTTAGCTGTAAATTGCAGATATGAGGTTATTGAAACGAGGACAGCTGAGCCACTGATCTGAACTTTTCCTCGTTGTAATGTGTCAGTGCATTTATGTTCACACTACCTGAATGTCATTGTCATTCAGCTTAAACTTTAAATCAAAATGGTTTGCCTGAGTGTAGTTATTTCATAAATATATTATGTTCTTATACACATACAGTAGATTTTACCTGATAGCACAGAGTTGCTTCATTGTTCATTGTACTTTACACCACCTTCATTTTTCATAAATTAAAATATTTACCCTAGTTAAAACCATAGGTGTAGGTTTGAGTGGGGATGGGGAATGTTCCCCTAATGTTTGTAGGGGAGTAAATTATGCACTGTATTAATGGGTAAATTGATGCTGTGTCCCTAATGCCCATGTTTCAATTCATGCACCCACAAGGACTTTCTGTTTGCTTGGTAATGAATTTACTTTGAAGATATCACCAGAATAAGGGCTTTGGAGGAGAAGTGCAGGGTTGAAAGCATCAACTGGAAGCCTGAAGTCAGCTCCCATCTTGCTTTAGTTTATAATGTGTTATATAGTTAAACCAAGTGACAACCTCAAAGAAATACTAAAAAATTATTTGCCATCTGTGTTCTATTGAAAAAAGAATAAATCCTACATAGCCTCTCTGCATTCCATTTGAACCAGTTAGTCTTGGGGTTAGGTTTGCCACAAAAGGAAAAAGGTTGTTGGCTAAATTATTACAAGGCTCTAAAACCATGATGCGGAGGTAACAGTGAGAATTTTCACTGATTTCCTGAATTATATTGATCCAGAGATGCCTTGTTGGTATTTCATATATATACACACCATCCACTTTAATAGGGACACCTGTACACCTGTTCATCTATGCATTTATCCAACCAGCCAATCATGTGGCAGCAACACAATGCATAAAATCATGCAGATACAGGTCAAGAGCTTCAGTTAATGTTCACATGTAACATTAGAATGAAAAAAAAAACAAGTGATTTCTGTGACTTTGACCGTGGCATGGTTGTTGGTGCCAGATGGGCTGGTTCGAGTACTTAAGAAACTGCTGATCTCCTGGCATTTTCACACACAACAGTCTCTGGGGTTTACACAGAATGGTGTTTTTTTTTTTTTTTTCTTTTTAAATCTTGTGAGTGGAGGGTCTGCAGGCTGAAACAGCTTGCTGATGAGAGAGATCAGAAGAGCATGACAAGATTGGTTTGAGCTGCCAGGAAGGATACAGTAACTCATGTAATCACTCTTTGCTACTATGGTGAGCAGAAAAGCATCTCAGCATGCACAAAACATTGAACCTTGAGGTGGATGGGCTACAACAGCAGAAGACCACACTGGGTTCCACTCCTGTCTGCCAAGAACAGGCCTCTGAGACTATCATGGGCACAGGCTCACCCAAACTGGACAGTGGAAGATGAGGGGGAAAAATCACCTGTTTTTTTTTTTTTTTTAAACAGTTTTTTTCCCTAATAAAGTGGTTGGTGAGTGTATATTATTTAATTCAGTGTATTTAACTTTGAACGCATTTCTTGCATTTTAACCAAAATTTTAATATAGAATGTTTATGAACTGATCTGTTAGTGTGTATATAGATATATTATGATGGGAGTCGCCTCTTCAATGTCTTGCTGGATGGGTTGATCACCCCTAGTGGAGATTTTGTACCCTGTTACACAGTTAGATATCTTCAAACAAAGGGATAGGTGCTATTAGCAGTGTGTTCCCGCAAAAAAATGAAATTAAACCTACACCACCGGTTAAAATGTTAATTTAATCTATAGAGTTTTTAACCATTTTTGTTGGATACTGGTTGTGAGCTTTCAGCTGAGCCACTGTTCATAGTTCATTCACATCCTGCTCATGAAGATGTGGTCAGCCCACTTTCTCCACCCAGTGCAGTCAGTCACGCAGGGTTACTGCTACTTGGAATGGGCTGGGCTTTAGCGTTAGCCCATATATGAAGTCCATAGTGGGTTGTTTCTCCACTTCAAAGTGACACTGATGTGTCAAGAGTGTTGTGAAGAGGAAGAGCTGCATTTTGGACAGTTCCTCTCCAATACATCTCCTCTTTCCCATGGAGAAGATCAGGACATTGCCAGTCACATCTTTATTTAGTTCCCCATCCTCATCCAGGAAGCGCAGTGGGTTGAAGATCTCAGGATGATCCCACTTTTGGGGGTCATGGTTCAGGGACCACTGGTTGACGAAAACCACAGTGCCTTTGGGAATGGGGTATCCATTAATGGAGGTGTCTGTGGTTGTGCTGTGGGGGATTGTCATAGGGATAAAACTGCTGAACCGCATCATCTCATAGATGAAGGCCATCACATATGGAAGATGTGGTTGGTCCTGGATGGAAGGTAGACGACTCCTGCCCACTACTTTGTCCACTTCTTCCTGAAGTCTCTTCTGAATATCTGGATACCTAGAGAATGGGGTGAACCAGGCTATGTTAGTGGGCATAACATGTTATGTTTGTTTTGCAGAACTTTGTAGAACCAATTTAGAACTTGTGTTGTACTCCACTACAGAACAAGCAAAAGGGGAAAAGGATAGAACCAGTTTTGCTTATAAAATGCAAAAAAAAAAAAAAAAAGTTCTCAGGACACACAAGAAATATTTATTAATAATAAATATTTTAAATTAATAATCAATAATAAATATATTAAAAATAATTGTTAATATTTGATAATTCTGTAGCAAAGTGCTTTTGTTTATATCTGTATCAGTTGAAATAATATACATAAATACTTTTTATTAGGTGAATTAAAATATTACCGCATACAGTGATATCCAACTCAGGGGCCGCACTGTATGCTAATGCTGACCGAAGCAAATTAATTAACTCGTGAAGAACATGACCATCAGCATATGAACTGAACAGCCTGATAAAAATGCTACTGTGCCATGTTCCATAGCAAAATTTACTAATAGTGCACAAAAGCAGTGCATCATTGTTTCATTCTCTCAGCATGGTGGACCTATTGTAGTGGTCCCTAAACCCACTCCTCCTGGAGAATGATATTACTACAGGTATTAGTTTCAGCCTAAATCTGCTATCTGTGTTCCCAGGACTCTGCTCTGTTCAAACTTGTATGTTGGATATGTGTTGGAAGTAAAACGTGCAGTACAGGAGTGCAGCTCTTGATGAGGATGTCTGGTGAACACTGCTCTAGTGTGTTCTGTTCGTCTTGCTATGATTGGAGAGCTCTTGTTTCAGTGTTCCCAGCAGGCAGGGGTTCTGTAGCCTCCTCCTCCGGTTACTTGACTACAACCTGGCAGCTCTGCTGCAGATTACGCAATGTGTTTGGCGCGCACTGACACGACAAAACGTGCAAAAAACTAATGTTGGTTAGATTCTGCTTGTCAAACTTCACACTTCAAAGGCATTAGATTTCAGATCAATTTATTTAGCTGCATTTATTTAGCGACTCAGTAAAATACTGCACAGATTTGTGCCTCATTTGTGAAATTGAGTGTAAATTCAGATTTGTTTATTTAATTCATTTTCGACTTTTTTTTTCTTTAAACCTGTTTCCTGTTTTGTTGACTGTATTTAAAGTGCCTATTCTAGGTGTAGTTTACCTCTTTTTATTTTAAATAAGTTTTTTAATTCCCTTTTCTTTTTTTCTTTCTTTTTTTCCCCCTTTTTGTTTCATTATATATTTTTTTATTATAGTACAGTTCACTTGGCCTACGGCGCCTTGATGCATATTGACTACGAAAATCTGAATAGCTGAACAGCATTTTATGCTTTTTTTTCCAGTTTTAATAGAAATAATTTCGAATTGATTCCCTTTCTGATTGTTTCGCTGGAGTGCGCGAAAGATATTTCCTCCCTAATAAACCTAATTCAGTTAATCAAGTACTGTATTCGAACACCATAGACCAACATTTGCAATAAGCTAATGTTATTAGCTAAAACAATATGCATAATTACAATAATAAACAAATGAATGAGAAAATACTACCAAAAGGCAGCAGGTCATTTACCTCACGAGCAGCAGAAGAATCCACTGCAGCGCGGTGGAGGTGGTGTCTTGGCTCGCGCCGAAGATGTCCCCGATGGTCGGGGGCACGTACTTCTCATCCAGTAAGACCCCGGGTGCCCCAGTCATACCGCGGTCCAGAGTCATGATGAGCGCGTCCGTCATGTCCCGGACGATGCTCGGCTCCATGGTCTTCCGGTGCTCCACAACCTTAGCCAGGATGAATTCGTAGAACTCTGCGTTGAGTTCCTTGAACTGATCGAACAGTGTTTTGATGGGGTTGGGAAAGAACTGGAGCCAAGGCATAACGTCCACGATGCTGCCGGCGCCCACTGTCTTCGTGAACTTGTCGTTACGCCCCACCACTTGCTGAAACTCGGCGTCGTCGTACGAATAGCGTTTCCCGAAGCACAAGGCGCTTATGATGTTCGCCGTGGACACCACAAGGTAGTGGTGGGGCTGAAAGTAGCCATGCGTGCGCGTTTCGCGCATAAACAGCGAGATCAGCTCTTTGACTTCACTCACGACGTGGCTCTCGATGGCGTTCTTGGTGTCCGGGTTACCCGTAGTGAACTTGCGCACGGTGGCATGCGCCACCCGTCGGTGCACCTTCCACCATTCGCTGTAATTGCCGAAAGCCATGCTCCGACCACCCGAGACGAAGCGGAACGAGGAGAAATCAGGTCTGCCGGCGAAATCCACACCCTTCTGTACGAGCGCCTGTCGGATAGCATCGCCGTTAAGCACCACCACGGGCCGGTTGCCAAGCTTGATCTGAAACACGTCGCCGTAGTGCCGCGCCATGCGCGTGAAGTAGATGTGCGGGTAGCTGCCGATTTGCGCCGCATTACCGACGATCGGCCACGGAAACGGGCCCGGTAAAGTCCGCGCGCTCCAGTGGCGCACCAAACCGGTCATCAAGTGCACGGCGACCAAGACTGCAAGCCAAAGCAGCAGAATATTCTCCTTTGACAGCTGGAGGAAGTCCGTTATAATCCCTGGTAACTCCATTCTAGGGTCTTTAATAATAAAAAAGAAATAAATTAATATTTGCTTCTGATATTTCACAAAGTCTCATTTTGTTTGACATTTATATATGTCTGTTATGCATTACCTGGTGCGCAAAGCGACTCCAAAGTTTACAAACCACGCTTGTCAAATATGGTCAGTATTATAAGCATGCTTTGCCATTAAGAAAAGGTTGTTAGATAGCTAAACTGTAAAAAAAAAAAAAAAAAAAAAAAAAAAAAAGTTAGACTTCCTGCGGCGTGGGGAGAGCAAATGTTTTTTCAGGGACAGAGTGGACGCGAAGACGCGAAATTTCACGGGTAATGCTTTTGTGAGGAGAAACATTCCTCTCCGAACGCATTGTCGAATAACCCTAGCAAATTATATCCAAACTCTTGCTAAGTAGCAATAAAAAAAATTAAGCCTATACTTGCAGACATCAGTAGATTTATTTAGACACGGCGCACACTCAGTCCCTACAGATGCGCAGATCGCAGCTCCAATAATGCAGCCCAGAGCTGAGTGAATTGGTTGTATGGTATGTACCATATAAGATTTCACCTCCTCCTCCTCCCCCCCTTTGCTTCACTCGCTCCCTCCACAAGTCCACACTCACGCACAGAAAGATCAGTGAAACTCGAGTTGCCAGTTTGGACGATTTACACTCCCTGGCCTAATCACGATGTTAAACCTGTTTAAACCAAACTAGAGTGTAATTTCCCAGTCTGTCTTTCTACCTGTCCAATGCAGTTTCGCACGACAACTCCAAACCTATTAAAGTTGGATCGTAAAAGCGCACGATCTGGCAACGCGGGTTGGATGCTGTTCACTGAAAGTTAGCGTGTTCTGTGTGTGAATGAGGCGTCACTCAGCAACGCAGATCTTCTGTTACGGCAATGACAGCACAATAAGGCCTGTGAGCGCGTTAAAAATGGGCTGACATGAATAAAAAAAAAGTTCAGAACGCTCTCCTTTTAGCTCAACGTCGAGATTTTAGGCACTAATGCCTTAGACATGCTGTTGTTTTGACAGTCTAAACAGTGGGAGCATGCGCTTTGACTTAAAGACAACCCACATTTATTCACCCACTATTCCTAGGAATAGAAGCAGAGACACTGGAATAACGTCAAGGAATTTTATGAATCAATAGCACAAAAATCACTTATATGCATATGCGTGCGTGTGTGTGTGGGGAAAGTGTGGGTGTGTGTAAATGTACAAAAAGATAACATGTGCGTCCATTTTTTAGTTGATATAGTAAGAATTTTGCATTATGCCACTGAGGTTATCCACATAAATTGTATCAACATATGTTTCATTTGGGTCATCATTAAGGTATCAATCTTACAACAGGCAACTATTTGAGTCTATATTATCACTATGTATTATAGAAATTAATGATTATGCTACTTACACTCGCAGAACAATTTATTAGGAACACCTGTACGCCTACTCATTCATGCAGTCATCTACTCAGCTAATCATGTGCCTTGCGTCAACAGTCCAGGTTGGTGGAGGTGGTGTAATGGTGTGGGGAATGTTTTCTTGGCACCAATCAATTATTGCTTGAATGCCACAGCATTCAGTATTTAGAGCACTACTACTACTACTACTACTACTACTACTAATAATAATAATAATAATAATAATAATAATAATTTCCAAAACAAAATGCAAAGGAAGGTCTAAATAGACCTAAATGACTTCTTTAAAAATTGCATGTTTTCTATAGTGATAATCACAGATTGAATTGAAACAAGATTAAGAGTCCGATAAGAGAACCATAAATTAAAGAGAACCAAAAATTAATAGAATTTATTAAAAAAATATGTTCCTCTCTTTTTAATGAAGCATGGACTATTATTATGTAAATTACCCAAATTACCCAAATTCGAGCTATGAGGTGAATATTCTTGAAAATGTTACTGTTTAACATTGCAGAGGTGTCTTCTTAATATTATATAATATTATAAATATTATTTATTAATAATAATATTTTGAATATTTAATGTATTATATAGTATATTTATGATCAATATTATGTTTTATTATAAGAAATAATATTTCATAATGGGGGGAAGCACTGCTATGATTAAAAGAACAAAACATTCACACAGACATCCAAATGACTTCAAATGTTCAATGCTCATGTTCCTCTTACATCTATTTGTGGTTGTATATTGATCACTAAGTTTGACGGCATGTGGCCTTAAGTACTTTATTACTGTCTTTTATTTATCCACTGATAAAAATTAAGAATAATATGAATGCACGAAGATGAGATCCTGCCTGCATTGGTAAGTGCTAAAGCTGTATTCAGTATTGTGGATTGCTGTTTTCTGTTTTATGTATTCTGTTTTATTTTATTTTCAAACAAAACATGGTCAAATCGTAATTTGATCATAAAATCACACGATGATCATCCTTCATTTTGCCACTAGGAGGACACTATCCATTTATTCCTGACAGAGTATATTTATTGGGAGTTCATCATTCAGCACACGCAACAGGACTCTCCAAATTAGTTAAGGCGCTTGATCAGTATATGTACAGTCCTGTGCAAAAGTCTTAGACACCCTCTTTTTTAGTACAAGCTTTGTTATAGATTTTTATTTTATGACTTCTACATTATTGATTCAGTACAAAAACATTTTAGATTTCCAAACATTAGTTTTCCAGCACAAAATTAAATGTTACAGAAAAATGTTTGTATGTCAGTAAAGAAAGCAGCATATTATATAAGAGACACTTTTCAGACAAAAATACATAATGAAGGCTGCTGGGTTTTGCTGCACAAATAAGAAGCGAGTGTGACAGTCAAAGTCTCCAGAAAAACTGTGGCTGCTTCTGCAAGATGCTCAGTAACACTTACAGCTCATTTCCTTATAAAACTGCACTAATTGTACCTTTTTTTGTGAAGGATCGTCACACCAAATATTGACTTTGTTTCATTTATTACTGTTTACTGCTCTTTATAGTATTTTTTTAAGTAGAAACATTTAATTTCATTATTTTTGAAGGCATCTTTGCTCTATAGCATTTCTGTGCATGTGCCTAAGACTTTTGCACAGTACTGTATATATACTTTTATATAGAAATAAACTTAGAGTAGTAGTCAATAGATATGACTTGTTTAGCTTTCAGCCCTAGATGATCTTTAGTTAAGATTTAGAAAACATATCAGTCAAACATATCGAAGCAAAACAGAAAAATGTATCTGTTGTTTGTTTTGTAAATGATATTGAACAAGTCAGATATTGTGATAAAGGCTCACAATACTCTTATTGCTCTAAAACCAAACAAAATTTATTCAGGACATTTAGGTTGCAAAAAAAAAAAAAAAAAAAAAGGTTCAGAGTGGGACGTTGGTATAAAGAAATCACACACTCCACCACAAAGTTCTACCAAAGCTTAGCTATGATTCCTGGGTACACTGTATACTGTATTAGCACAGAGTCATGTGCGGAAAACTCCACAGCAGCTCCGCGGCTGTTCTTCAGTACCACGGACAGCGCATGCGCTGAACCAGGATCACCATTTAGCGCGGAAAGTAATGACGTGTCTTCTGGAGACACAGAGACGCAGATACACTTTTTTTTAAAACTAGTTTCGTATTTAAAGTAAATAAACTGAATACATTTCAGAATATTAATTTATTTTAAAATATTAATTTGGTATTCACTTTAACATCTCACTGGGTATCAGTATTTTTTTCCCCCTATAGTTATCTCTAGCTATAAGTGAAGGTTTAGATTTAGTTTTAATTAAGCAGGCTTTATGTTTTCATTTATTTCTTTGACATTGTTCAAGGCATGTGTTAAAAGCTTTGTGAGACTTTAAGGCTATAGATAGATCTGTCAAAGTCACAATACACAATAGCACCAATGAGTAAAACATTTCTGAAAGGTTATTTGTTCATTCAGCGCTCATGCGTAATACAAGCATAAGGGATGATGATGCGACACCAAGATTAGTAATGAATTAATCATTCATAGTTTCCATATTCTTCAGATTAGTATATTTGCACGCCTTTAACATATAACAACAGGGATATCAACCAAGTATTCGATAGTACTACCAAGCTTGGAATAGGATATGGTTGAATTTTGAGTAGCCTAACCTCACCCTGTAGTGGTTATGCTGGCGAGAAGGTGTGTGTTGGTGTGTGTTACTGTAAAGGAAGAATTTGAATACTGACAGAGAAAGCTCGTTGGACAGTTAGATGTTTTGCAAAACAGAAAGCACTGACGCATGGATTAATAATAGTAATAATAATATTATTAATAATAATAATAATAATTAGCCATACTTAATTAATATGTGAGAGACCATCGGTATGTCCTACAAGATGGCAATCATATGCCCCTACATTAACAGAAACCCGTAATTCCCTGAGCATGATACAAACCATGGCACTGGGCCTGTCAAACTTGGCCCCTCTCATTTAGCTGTGCAGAAGGATAGTCCCTTTTATGATGTCTTTTATCTTGCCTATTACTCCCACACTTCCAACATGCTCCCTAGTGAGTAGTTTTCTTTGAAGTACAATAACCTCCCTTTGGCTAGGATCTTCTGTTTAGGACATTTAAAACCTACAGGAGGTCTGTAGCATTTTAAGAGCATCCTGAAGTAGTCATCAACCATACCTAACAGTATACACCTCTGAGAGTTAACTAAACTAACTCTTGGGTAACAGCACCAAGTGGCACGCATTAACATACTGTCTAGCTATTTGGCAGTGCATAAAAATGTCTTCTGAATACATTCAACTCTCAAATCCCAGATGCATGTATAAAATGTTCTGAACAACAAGGGACTTTATTACGCTGCCTCTGGGATTGTGTAATAATACAGAATTTTTGGAAACAAATAATTGGAACTATTTCTAAATTCTCTTCCAAGATATTCCCTTATGCCCCAGGCTGTGTATCATTGGCCTATATCCTGAGACATTAGTACTTAAGAAACATGAAGGTAATTTGCTGGACTTATGCTTATTTAAAACTAGATGTCTGATTACCATATACTGAAACAACATATGTGGACCATCTTTAAAGATTTGGCTGAAAGGGTTGAAAGGGCTGAAAGAATACTTGAGAAGGAGAGTTTAGTTTTATTCCATTATTTATTTACTTTTAATGATTTAAAAAAAAAATGATTTCAGCTATTTCAAATTTCACAGACCGGTTAAACCAGTCAAACCTCAAAGTCTTTTTTACTTCTCTAACACATTTGATCTGACTAACCAGCTAATAAATAAGCCCTTCCATTGCACCCTTAAATATATATTATTAAGGTTTTATAAATTTATAACAAATTTTAGAACCATTGTTTTTGAACTTTTGTCATCTAATGATGTACAGTTTACTTCCAGGATTCCTCCTGAACACTGGTTATTTTTACTTCCTCCTGTTTTATTCATTATCTCTCAAGTTGTTCTTTTGTTTATATTGAATTTTTTTGTGTGTGTGTATATATATATATATATATATATATATATATATATATAATTAATTATAAACATTATATATAAAACCCTTTTTTAAAATTTCAAAAAGAGCCTTAATACTTATATCAGTTAATATTTCCCTGTTGAAAAGTAGGCAAGCCTTGTCTTTTGGTTTTCCATCTGAAGCGACCCTTAAAGGTATGTAGAAACCTACAACAGAGCGTTTCCCTATTAGAAAGCCTTAATGTTGCAAAGAATATGACCCTTTAAAATATGACCTAATAATCCCTTAACATTTATGCTTTGTCCTGAACCCTTCTTTGCAATCTTTTGTGTTGTTCCTTTCCTTTTTTATACTGTTTTAGCCCTCAAATAAAGAAAATTACTTAGAAAGATAGACTGTAATATTTCTTAAATCATTTTCTCTTCAACTTGTGCCTATAAGGAAACCCAAGAGATTTTTTTTTTGCCCTGTTTTTTGCCAAAGAAAATTGTTTAAAAAACTTACTGTTAGGCATTTGACAAAATGCAAGAGATTTCAAAATGCTCTTTAATTTCTAAACTATTCATGACCACTAACTAAGCTTTCAAGATTTTCACAACATGTTTGTATATTTAACACTTCATCATAAACCATATGATGCATGAGCAGTACATTTAATACAGTATTGTTATTTATGAACATAAATTAATGGATGTGTCAGAGCCAAAGGGTTAAATCTGGAACCCTTAAGGACTCTTCTGTTGTCTTAACTATTGTTAAGACGTTCATTAAATAATTAAAAGGGATGCTAGACTGAAGAAAATCACTACTGTTATAACCTACATTACACTTGTTACATGTCAGACTAGCACTCCTTTGTAAGGTACAGGGTTAGCAATGGCTTAGTTTAACTTATCTTTTTAGAACTTTTGCATTTTTCACATATTTGCTAGCAGTCATGTGAGCTTGTCACGCAATAAAGAATCAGTGGTGAATGATGTGTATTTCACACAATTGATGCCTCCTCTGCTTATTGTGTGTCGACATCCTGCAGGCTCAGTGCAATTAGTTAACAAGTTCACAGTGTACCATCTAAAGGTGGAGTTATGGATCAAAGCTGGAAACTGAAAGCACATCATAGTTCCCACATCAAGAGCCTTTCTGCAGTATTTCAGATTTTACATTCTTTCAGCTGTGAAGTGATTGTGAGTGTGTGGCACACAAAACAAACAATGTAGAAAAGTATGTGGCTGCCTACTGTATTGCATGGCATCACCGTAGGCTGGAGGGGTAGAGGACACATACACACACACACGCACACACATTTCTCTGAACCAGATCTATATGTAGCCTTTAAATCCTTATCTCGAATAGAAGCAAGACACACCAAACACAGACACACACAATGTTTTGTCTTAGAAAACACTAATACATTTCTTTGCATACACTTTCTAATAAACTTACACTGTCACTATCATGAGGTTTTTTTCTGTATGGCAGTTATAATTCATCCAGATAGAACAACTACAGTTTGCAAACTCTTTTCTGTTTTAAAACTATATTCTAACAGAGAATGCGCACTCATCTGTGCATATTTTATTTTGGCTTATTGTGGTACTTATATCTCCTTTGCGTCATTTTTTTTAATTGCAGATAATTACACCCACTTCCAGCTCATCAAAAAACACAGTGACCGGTGGTTCTCAAGGCAGCCACCAAAGTAAGATCATGAATGTCTGGGAATATTTTTCTGGCTTTGATCTAAAAGTATCTGAGGGATTATTTCTTAATGTCTGGCCAAAGTTACAATTTAGGTAACAGTATCCTGTCAGTGGCATTTATTTCAGTCTTACTGCAATCCAAATATCTGCCCATTTACTTACCCAACTTTAGCAAAGATTTATGCTTTCCACTTAAAGTCAATTGTTTTACCAAAATAAAGCAGAAAAACAACAAATTGTCAGCCAGGACCTTCCAGATGCAAAAATAAATAAGCATTTCAGTCAAGAGTCTCAGATCACTGATTGATAGATAAATAAATAAATAAATAGCAGAAGTCTTTATTTGACACATCTACATTACAGAACAGTGAAATTCTTTTCTTTGCATATCCCAGCTTGTTATGAAGCTGGGGTAAGAGCGCAGGGTCACCCCTGGAGCAGAGGGGGTTAAGGGCCTTGCTCAAGGGCCCAACAGTGGCAGGTTGGCGGTGCTGCGGCTTGAACCCCCAACCTTCTGATCAGTAACTCAGAGCCACTACCCTGGTGGTGATAAATAGGTAGATAAATAAATAATAGAATTAATCAAATGAGTAAATAAATATAACAAATATAAACAAACATAGCTGAATGAATAAATAGAAAACAGATAAATAAATTACACTTTTATATACGCTACACACAGGAGCGTATATAAGGTGCTACAAAATGTACAAACATTTTTCTAACGCTGGAAAAGAGCAGTAGGTCTAACTCACCTCGGTGTTCTTAGTAGTGGACCTTAAAATATGCTCCTCTGAAAATGCTAGATATCTATTTTAGCTTTCAGCAGTTTGTTTGCTCAACACCAACACCCCCTACATTCCTGTTAATATACCCGTATTACCCCCATATTTATAAATATTTATTATATATGTTAGCAATTTCACTGCAACTCCCTCAGCCCGATGTTGCACATGCAGCATTGCACTGCACATACAGCTGCACACATCTGCACTCTTTTCCACATAGTTCATACTGTTGCTGCCATCTATCTTTTCTATCCTTTATATTAAATTTTTATATTTTTATATTTGTATACAAATAAATTCTGGTTATTTAAATTCTATTTTTATGTCACAGGCAGTGGTAAAAAGCATTGTACTGCATGCCGTGCTGTGTGTGTGGTTGTGTGTGTGAATCTGCTCAGTTCGCTCTCACTCCAGAGAGACTGAACAAACCGAGATTCCTGTAATTCAGTCTAAACGAACCTAATGGAAATGAACCGAGGAGCCCAGAGGATCCGATCAGCTTTAACTCCGAGAAAGGTTAGTAGACCTACGACTAGTTTGTGTCTCGGGTTTAAATCTGAACCAAACACGCACACAAAGCCGCTTCTTTAAGCATGATATTCCCACTGAGGAAATGACTCTATTACCATAACTTCTGTTTCTTTACATTAAAATGGTCATATGTAAAAATTCACGTCTAAGCAACGATTTATAAAACGAGAACTTGACCTGAAAACCGCATAAAATAACTTCCAAAAAAAATTCCAGCCTGATGTATGAACTTTCCCCATCACTGTAATTTAAAAAAATTTAAAAAATAATAAAAAAAAACTTGAAAAAAGTTTAAATGACTGGTTTTGCTGTTAGATGAGCAAAAATCCATGAAAAAGTCAGCACAACTATGTTTAATACACTTATTCAACCTAACCAAAGATTTTTTTTTCATAAACTTAAAAAGATTAGATTTGTGAACAATGCTTTGCAAGTTCATCCAAAAAAAAAAAAAAAAAAAAAACCTCTGCAAACTTATTAATTTAAGTCAATCTCATTTATAGGAACTGCCCTCTCATAGCCTATAGGAGAAAGCAAATGCCAATTTTGGATTAAAATCTAACCATTTGTTTACTGAGACAATGAAGAAAAATGGTTGTTTAGTGCTTTTTAAAAGAACATACAGAGCCCAGCTTTGCAGCAGTTGTGTAATTGTAATGTACTATGTGACCGTGTGCTGCTATAATCAGAGCGCGCGACTCTGTGAACTGCACCGACTTTTATTTATGTAGCATGTGCAATGACTCCGCTGGCATAAATTCAAATTATAGGTGGTGCAAAACCTATAAATACATAAAATACATAAACACTGCGTCGGCATCTTAAACAGCTGAGACTGTATAGATGAAAGACTCAAATGGACCTTTATGGGAAGCTACATACCATGTGGCCTCAGATGTTTAAGATGCAGACGCAGTGTCCGCATACTAATAATAATCATCCTGCAACATGGCTTAATGCTAATAACATGTCTTTGTGGCTTAAACCGAGGAGAAAGTAAAAATAAATCAGTTCAGTTAAATGTGCCATGATGACTAGCTCTTGCCAAGAAAAGCTGAATTCATTTACTGTTCCTTAACAGCATCTGTTCCGTTCCGTGTGTGGTTGACTAAGTGTCGATGAATGAAACAAAAAGTGAGAAATACGTTGTCAAGTACAAAATATGTCCTTTTGACGATATAATATCTCGTTATTACGGGAAAAATATGTCGTTTTTACGACATAGTATCTCGTTTGTACTGGAGAAATATGTCGTTTTTATGACATAATATCTCATTATTATTAGAAAATATATCGTTTTTAACGACATAATATATCGTTTTTACTTGAAAATATGTCGTTATAACAAGAAAACATATCGTTTTAGCGACATATCTCGTTACAACATAATTGAGTGGAAAAAGTAATATGTATGTGGCAGCAATGCGCCACCATAGCAAAAGGCCCAGACATTTTGCTAAAAGATGCTAAATAATGGCTGTGTGAACTCTCTTGAGGACCTGGCAAACCCAGCACTGAGGGAGAATGCACCTTATAACACTGCACTGATTCTCTAGCTAATGATGATGACTTGAACAGAGTAGAGTAGAGTAGAGAGTAGAGTCGAGTAGAGTAGAGAGTAGAGTAGAGAGTTGAGCAGAGTAGAGTAGAGACTAGAGTAGAGTACAGTCGAGGAGAGTAGAGTAGAGAGTAGAATAGAGTAGAGTAGAGAGTTGAGCAGAGTAGAGTAGAGTCGAGTAGAGTAGAGAGTAGAGAGTTGAGCAGAGTAGAGTAGAGTAGAGTAGAGTAGAGTAGAGTAGAGTAGAGTTGAGTTGAGTCAAGTCGGGTAGAGAGTAGAGAAGAGTTGAGTCAAGTAGAGAGTAGAGTAGAGTCGAGTAGAGAGTAGAGAGTTGAGTAGAGTAGAGAGTACTGTAGATTAGAGAGTTGAGTAGAGAGTAGAGTAGAGTAGAGTTGAGTCAAGTAGAGAGTAGAGTAGAGTCGAGTAGAGAGTAGAGTATTGTAGAGTAGAGTTGAGTCAAGTAGAGAGTAGAGTAGAGTCGAGAGTCGAGTATAGTAGAGAGTACAGTAGAGTAGAGTTGAGTCGAGTAGAGAGTAGAGTAGAGAGTTGAGTAGAGAGTCGAGTAGAGTAGAGAGTACAGTACAGTAGAGTAGAGTAGAGTAGAGTAGAGTTGAGTCGAGTAGAGTAGAGTAGAGAGTACTTTATTAAACCCCAAGGGGAAATTTGGTGTCACAACAGCCACAACACAAGAGCAACAAGAAAGACTAAGACTTTACAGTTCACAAGACTTTAACAGTGCACAATAAAATCACAATATACCACAAGTAAGAAGGAATATACATATAAATAGCTCTCCAAGTTATTTACAGACAGATTGCTGTAAGATGTTCTCTGCCTTGGGGTTACTGGTTACAGGTAGCTACATTTCTGAAGCTGGCTCCACTTCTGTTAAAAGCCCATTCATTTCAGACACACTGAAATTTCTCTTCTTTGATGCACATTGTGTGAGCGTCTGTTGTAGGAAATATTGATATGCAAATTAATTCCGTTGTAGTTGTAGGGGAGAAACTGGTTCACATGTCACCAATTCCACGAAAATGCTTGTTTTATAAATTACTCCGTCACACCACTAAGTTGTGTGACTATATTCCACCGTACACCCATTATTATGTGTCATTAGTACACAAATGCTGAGAACAAATTTAAAAAGAAAAGTCAGTGCAATGTTCTCTCAGGAGAGCAAAGCCAAAACCTCTCTTCCACCTCCTTCAGCTCATTGAGAATCCCTGAGAACCATCTGCTTCGTTTACCTACTACTACTACTACTACTACTATTATTATTATTATTATTATTATTATTATTATTATCATCATCATCATAGACTGGCACAGTGTGTAGCGTTGCCATTTCACAGCTCCTGCACTGTAAAAAATTGTCTGTAAATTTAGTGTCTTATTCATTATATAAAATAACACATAATCCAATGCTTATTTGGCTAATGCTTTTATATAAATAAACACCTTCCAAGTGGCAGTGCTTGGATTTGAACACACAACTTTATACTCTGTAACTCAAAGCCATAACTACTGAGCCACTATGACTAGCTCAACTTCTTTGCATTGACTCAATCTCTTCTACCACTGAATTAATTTCATGCTAAAAGATTGCATTGAATCAATACAAGCTAGTTGAGCTAGCTGTGGTGGCTTTGAGTTACAGTGCTGAAGGTCATGGGTTCAAATCCCAACACTTGCAAACTGCTATGTTTTGGTCCTTGAGCAAGACCCTCAACCTTCAGCTCAGTTGTATCCTGCATCAGTTGTAAGTTGCTTTAAAAAAAAAAAAGCATCAGGGAAATGAGCAAATGTACTGGATTACAGGTTGTTATTAATAATATTATATTATAATAATATATTATTTAATATTATGCAAGATATTATAGTACTTTTACGGTAAATATGTTTACAGTTGTTTATTGTAAATGTTTACAGTACTGTATTACTGTAAAATTTTTAGTCAGTTTTTTTACAGTGTGGGTTTCCGGGTTGATCCTGAGCTCAGGTTACTATCTATGAGGAGTTTTGCATGTTCTCCATTGGCTTTCCTCCGGGTTCTCTGGTTTCCTCTCACCTCCTAAAACTAAGCCGGTAGATGGATTGGTGACTATAAATTTCGCACGTAAATGAGTGTGTGAATTTGGGTGTTGCAAAGGAATGTCCCATCCAAGGTGTATTCCTGCTTTGCACCCAGTGTTTCCCGGATTATAGGACAGTCCTTGCTTAATGTGAACGGTACGACCATTAGTATTTTCTTAAATAAGAAATACAGAAGAAATACAGAATACAAAAAATTGATCTTGAATTCTCCTGAATTCTGTCTCTGTGTCTCAATATAGGAATGAGAAATGTATAGGCATTTGGTGAAGTGTAATTCCATTATTATTAGTAGTAGTAGTAATAACAACGACAACAACAACAACAACAACAACAACAACAACAACAATAATCATCATCATCATCATCATCATCATCATCATAATGGGGTTTGTTGTTCTTATTCTTATTGTTCCTTTTATTCAGAATTGAAAAATAAAAGTATAATAAAATATATATTTTTTATAAGCTATACAGGTTTTCAGACTCTCTGTCCTAAATCCAGCACCAACATGTATTCTTTGAAGTGAATTGAATTACCTTCCAGTGAGAAACACAATTACTATTTGTAGTTTTGAACTTGTAAATAGTATTGTGACTTACTGTATGTCATAAAATGGTACAATAGTCCACATATTACCATAATCTAATCTAATCTAATCTAATCTAATCTAATCTAATCTAATATAATATAATATAATATAATATAATAAAACATAATGTAATGGGTAATATGTATTACAAATTATTTTTTAAATAAATTGCCCAAATTTGTCTTTATTAAACATATGAACTACATCAAGTTTTTGTATAGAGTATAGCAAATTATGGGGGTTTTGTATATGTGTGTGTGTGTATGTGTGTGTTACTACATTAGTGATACCATATAAGTACAATAATTTTTACCTCTGTTTTTTCCTTGGAGATATGTCATGGACCAGCTTGTTTAATAAGACAGATCCTTAGCAGCAACAGTAAGGTATTTGTTCCTGCCTGAGTGCAGAGAGAGAAAAGGAAGCAAGATATACAATCACAGTCTGAGGATTGAGTGAGAGAGAGAGAGAGAGAGAGAGAGAGAGAGAGAGCGGGGGGGGAGGGTGGCGGAGGGTGGAGCGAGGTTAGGTGTCTACCCTCAGCAGACTCAGCAAACACTTAGGTATGGTTAGTTTAAACAATACATTTAAACTAGGTCAGAAAACACACCTAAGCCTAATTATTTAATCTTAATGATAATTATACCTAGTTGTTTTAGAGTATAGCTACCCAAGCTCATAGACTTGCATATAACCATTAAATTAACTGATAATATACAGTTCAAACAGCAAGGTTAAAGGTTTTTCTAAAGATTCATTGTCTTTTTGTTTCAGTATTGTCAGTTGAACAAAGTGTGGTATGCCATTTTATTCAGACGTGACAAGAAAACTCATAAATTCTTGTGTTTGCTTGTGGGTGAATGCCGGTATTTTTCAGGGATACACCTCTACATTGCATGTAATCCTCTAACCATGAATAATGCTGAGTCTGATAATATGGTAATGTAGCAGACCTTAGGCTGAAAAGATAGTGATCTAAGAAGTTTTCCACCTAATAATGCAGTCACATTCATTATTTAAAAATATATTTGTTTTGCACTACTTAGTAATTATGTATTTCAGAGGCTAAAAACTGAGCTATAATTCCAAGCTAGGACGTAGCCATTACTATGATTTATGGGTGTGATTAAAGGAAGTGCACATGCACATTCAGAAAAGTGGTGTGCACTAACAACTGGCTAATCTGTATTACTTCGACAGTTTTGTGGACTTGTGGAAATAGACACATGGAGGACACAGCCTTGGGGCATTTGAGCCGCGTGCACCAGTCACGCACAAGCAATTTATCAAATTCTTGTGACACTCAGTCACTGCCTTGCGTGCGACTGACAGGACACACACTCAGCAGGCCTCAGACCTGTCTTCCTTTACAAGTAAATTGTTTTACAGTGTTCAGTACAGTCAGTATAGGGGTGATTCTACAATACTACTTTCAAAAAAAAAGTATACCATGACTATTTAATATTATGGTTGCACATAATCCCATCTATGGAAAAATAGATAAATAAATGAAATAAACTTTCATTTATGAGATATTGAGCCCTTTGTTCCTAAATTCATCTATTTCTTGCAGTCCGCTTTCACCAGTGACATGCTTTATCTTCAGAATAAACGACGCAAATAATTTATATTAAAAACATTCTAAAGTAGTTTCCACCCATTTCTATTAATAACATTATGATTTAATGCTTTTCCACTAAATCTGTGTACATTAAGTTACCTTTCAAAAAAACCCTCCATATAAATGTAATGAACATCTGCTGATGTCATTTCCCTTTGTGGCAGATATTTCTGAATGACCCCTAATGGAGTTTTCGCTCCTCTTCTTTAACACTGAAGACTGCCTAATCAAATAGTAGATTATTTAACTGAACTATGTAATGCAATTATTTTTGATATAGATGCTTCCCATATTCAAATGTACCTAATGAAGTGAAAGGTTAATTAAGCCAAATATAAAAGCAGTACATGGTGAAAGTTGCTCACAGTTTGTACTATTTTAAGTTTGTAAAATATATTTACAATTTAATTGCAATATTATAACAGGGTGAAAAGTAATTACATGACATGTTTGTCATTTACTTGGAAAGGGTTACATTATACCTATTGAAATATATATGAAAGCATGTTATAGATACTGTTTCAGAGGTATTTGAAGGAAACAAACAGTTACACTGGTACGACACTTATACTCATACTCTTCTCACATTAATATAGGCAGGTGATCACTTTAGGGAGATCAAAGCTGTTTAGAAATTCTCTGAATTTTGCTTTCAATTGCTGTAACACCATATGAGATGATTTGCATAATATGACATGACTATAACCTTGTTTTGTGATGAAAAACGTTCATAACGTCATTCACTCTGTACATAACAGCTGTTATAAACCTTAAATTTAATATTTTGAAATATGAACAGGTACTTTTTTTTTTTTACAAGCAGGCATAATAGACACAGGAACATTCCCAAATACCTTGTACTTAACATATGAAATATAATGTGAATCTTTGTCCATAATGGAGTTGACAGAATAATTAGTCAATGATTTCTTTTTCCTGAAAGCATCTAAAATGTGATTTTAGATTAAGCTTTTAATGTATTTTGTTAGTTTATGTATTAAAAAAACAATTATTTCAGTCAAAAAGCACAATGATTATTACACTTTATGACTGATGTTAACTGTAGCCGTAACTGTAGAATCATTGCAGAATAAATAAATTAATCGAATTAAACAGAAAATTGAATATTTAACTTCTAACTTAATGTTTTATACTCTCTAGATTTTATGAAATGCTTCATTGTATTATACAGTCGAAGAGTAACGCGATGTCACAATCTGGATCTGGATCTGTTTAAGCCTGATAACATTCATATCTGTATCGAATTTAAAACTGAAGTAGGCATGGCCTAAACCAGAAGGGTTTTTTTCTTTTTTTTTTTTTTTAAATTAAATATGAACCCTACCACGCTGGCCCAACACTGGAAAAAACCCAGAGATAGAAACGCCAGCAGTGTCAGCAAGGTGTATGAATTCTGGCTCTGAGAGTTTCTCAACCTCAGCTACTTCTTTTGAGTTCACAATTGGTCTCAACTAGAGACGTACATGTTTTTTTAAATCCCATTTCTGCAGGGATTCTACAGCCTAATATAAACCACCATGACCATGATCAGGCAGTTAGTAAGGATGGGCCGTTTCTTTGTCTGTCTTTATATAGTATAGTTTTTAGTATATTTTATTCATCTTTGTGAGCTTCATATATGAAGCATGAAAGTAGAAACCTTCCATTCATGTCACTTTTTTGATGTATTCTTCAATCTCAATAAGATTTCTGGAAAGCATTCTAAAAAAAACAAGTAGTGCACCTCCTATTCCTATTTGTTTTTTTATCTGTACTTTTTGTACTTTATCTGTTCAAACTGAATAACATTCATATTTGGTTACATCCCTATTATATAACTGCTTGCATTTCTTTGGAGCTAAATTTGTAGCTGTCTTATCAGACAACACACCACAGGCAATTGCTTTACGACTACATGGGAAGCACAGCCTCTCCTACAATTTAATTCAAATGTAGCACGTAGCATTGATGAATATTTTTGGGAATATCAAATATCTCACTGCACTATCACACTATCGCACTCTTTGTTAATTTAACAGAAATTTCTTTTGGTGGACAGCACAGCCTGTGTGAAAATGTCCGTAGAAGGCAGTAGACGCACCTCTGATAGTAGACGCTCCACTGATGCACGACTTCAGTGAGATCCTATGACAGATTCAGGTACACTTTGATTTAATTCAGAAAATGTCCTGTCTCAATTCACTTGTACACTGATTTGGAAAAGTGTCTATCAAATTCAGGACTATAAATGTAATGCGAACGCTAGTTAGCACTAAAAAACAGAACCCTTGTTCTTGTCACTCAGTGACTCCAAATGTCAGCTTATTCCACAACAACCCCCATGTTTCCCAGAAAATAATAAAAACCCTTTTCAACTATCCTAATGACCTTGTGGCCTTGTACTTCTCTCTATCAGGCCATTCCCTTTTTTCTTTGTCTAGCCAACTGTTGCAGAGGCCCTTGCCAAAGCGTAGTCAGTAGCCCGTGAAGGCGTCTCCCTTTTTCTGACCCTAAGATGGCATTTTCCCCGGAATTCTGAATTGGTGTCGAATTTTCTTTCTCCTTTTTGTGACTGGGGGTAGAGGGAACCTTTGTAGCAAGACGAAGGCTTTGGAAAGAATGGGAGCATAGTCATATGGTGGTACGTGATCAATCGCATGAGTACGCTTTCAGTTTGGGAAGCTGTAACTGAAGCCCCTATTTCCCATCACATGAATTCTTTTTTCATCTAACAGCCTCACTGCCATTGTGATCTGTGGACACTGGGTACACAGTTTAACAAGAAAGCATAATGATGCAGTACAGAAATGTGGAGTACTGTTACCATGGGGAAAAAATAGAAAAAAAATCTGTATTCATGGTACTTTTCTAGTCTAAAATCAAAACCATTAAACATTACTCAAATATTCATGATGAAGTACAACATACACTAAAGAAAATCTACAATTATGAATAACCATGGCTCCGTGAAAATTACACAATAGCAAACAAATAGGTCAGGCATTTTTAATCCCAATTTTAAAATCATCTATTGCATTTCTAATAATGTCTGGAATGTTATAGATTTTAGGGATGAAGTAAGACCAAAAAATAGTCTTCCGCCAGCTGCAGGTGATCCTGTCTCAGCTTAGAGAAAATGGAGAAGTAAAAGAATAAACCTTTTACTTTGGTTTCTTTATAAATAATGAAGATAAAACAGATAAACCGCATGATAAAACACACCAAATCAGCATCTGGCTTGTTTAACTTGAAGTCCAGCCTAACTATGCACAAAAAATAATGCTTTATTAAGATTAAAAATAATTATTTAGAAATAACTGTGCAGTTCATGGTTAAGTTGCTAATGTAATCTAAACCTTAAATGTAGAACATTATTCGAAATAGAAATAGAAATATTCTCTGTACCCTTTCAAATTAAGTCTTGTCCAAGATACACACACAGTCATTTTCTTTAACACTCTCCTCTTAAGATGATAACAAATACAGAAGTTTTTGAACCATTTTAATTTTCCCATTCCAAATTTCCATATCTATTGTGGTTTAATCTTTACTAAACCCCTGCCTGCAAATGCCTCATCAGACTCACTCCCTGGAGCACAGATAATGTTTCTCATTCATCCTTGAATAGACTTCTTTAGACAGTGTTAGTGACGCTCATCTCCTAACCCCCCGGGGGGGGGGGGGGGGGGGGGGGGGGGGGGGGGGGGCGGGGGGGGGGGGGGGGCGGGGGGGGGGGGGGGGGGGGGGG
>CM075005.1:9896637-9910511 GCA_037576675.1 Pangasius sanitwongsei
TCACCCCCGTGTTCCAATTTAATTTTTATCATTCATTCTTTAATATATTTTTTTTTATATTTTTTCTTCCCCCCCCCCCCAACCCCCCCAAAACCCCCCCCCCCCCCCCCGTGTTTACCCAGCCCCTCTGGTAGAGATCAGAGGTCAGCTGAAGCTCAAAGGGAAATGCTGCCCTTACAATCTGTAATTCAGCTGCAGTGTTTTCACAAGCAGGTAATGATGATTGACAGCCATGCTTGAGTGGTAGCAGCCTCCATAGGAGCTAGTCACGCAAGGCCAGCACAACTGGGGAAAGTTCAGAGCAGGAGGAAAACTTGTGCAGTGCGCTAACAAGCTTTCATTTCTTACACTACCTGAAGCACGTGTGTCAAACTCAAAGCCCGTTGGCCAAATACTGCTAGCCGTGTCGTTTCATTCAGGCGCATTGAATTTATAAAAAATATTATTGAAACAGCCCTTGCGTACCTACTACTAAACCTTTTCTGATTATCTAGAAATTTCACCAGACCCATAGTATGGTGCCCGTCTGCCTTCTGAATGCACCACTATACACACTGCTCACATCTCACAGTGTTGAAATTTGATACAAGAAAGACTGTGTGTTGAAAAACAATTCAGAAAGGCATTGTGTGTTGGCAGTGGCATAGCTGCGAATCAATTTAAATTTGTTAAAGTTAAAATAAAATAAAGTTAATAACATTGTCATAAAATACCTTTATGACAGTTCTACGGAAAATGATCAAAATAACATGATGATGACCAAAAAAAAAGAACTACCCTTTGTTTCTAAATATGGAGGGATGGTAATGATGACTTTCATGACTTTTTATGAACACCATTACAGCGCATGTATGCCATGATAATCAGCTGCACTGTATTTGTGTTATCATAACCCCCAGAAATAAGCATAAGGGGGTTCTGCTATGCCTCTTGGTATTGGCCTTTAGTGTAATACATTGATTGATTTCACAGGCCTATAAATCTGTTGAAAAAAAAATTTGATGGGGTGCAATGAAAAGGGAAATAGATAATGAAATCTCCCATTCTACTTTCAGAGCCTAGGTTATTGGTATTAATCAAAAGCAGATGAAAATGAATGAAAATGTTTAAAAATGAATGGTCTTAGATCATGGCCTTTCAGGTGCTCACAAAAATGTTAATGTGGCCAGTGCAGAATTTGAGTTTGACACCCCTGTTAACTTTTTTATTCTTCTATCAAGCCATTCAATTGAGAATGGATGATAGAATGGCAAAAATGTATCTTCATTAATACCAGCTAAGCACTCATGATCTGTGTCCACAAAAGACGGTAGAGAGGAAATATGCCCATTGGAAGCTTAGCTACTTCAGCAACTTCAGTGAAAGTAATAGTATCTAGTTATGGTAAGTAATATTACATAGTTACAAGAGTAAATTTGGACCTGCTAATGGCACTTTTATAGCTTAAGGCATTAGTAAAGCTAATGATCTAAATACAAATCATAGAAAGATAGATAAATACCTGGTGAAGTTGATGAAAATGACCAGAAATGGCCAATGACTGTCTTCAGTGCAGTTTTTCATAATGGAGCACAAATGTAGCTCTGCATCAATAGCTTATTTGATGCCTCAGTAAGTTATTTGATAAATTAATGAGGTTAATACATGGGGTAAAATCCCATGTGACATGTTTATAACAGCAAACATATTTATCAGTTCTTTAATGTTGTAATATGTGACGTAAGAGATGCTTAAATTGGAATTGGACCAAAAAGAAAGCAAAGCAAGAGTATAAATTTTACTAAAAAGTGAGAATATTCAACTGTATATTCCCATGCTGAACATATATAAAGAATGAAGAACTGATAACAGTGTACCCAGTCCACAGTGTACCCATGAGTTCAATGCATTAATACCTAATGTGTTAATGAATATTTGAGTAATATATAAACTATGGTTACTCAATAACTTCTTCGGAGCATAATGACTTGTTAATATATGATCGTTTAGGTAAATGTTGTACTGCAGGACAACTCATGGTCCTTAATAGAGAAGGTGTAGAGAGGATTATATACAAGAGCACTGTGGGGTTTTTTAAATCAGTGATATGATTAGAACAAAGTACATGCTTCCTGAGTTTAAACAGCAACAAATGAATGCAAAACATAACTATATAAAAATAAGTTCATGATCTCATGAGCTAATATAATGTGCTTATTTTGTGTAATATGCTTTTTTTTTGTGTTTGCATTTGGTGTGTCCTTTTGTCTTTTTATATCCTGGTAACTATTTAAAGGATATTGCGTGACAAAGTGCAATTACAGAAAGATGAAGGTGAAGGTACAAGAAAAATCCCCTCACACTGAGATACATCCGTGGTGAAAGTCCCCTGCAGCTAATCATTTCTGAGGCACAGTATGTTTTGTAGTGTATTGTTTCATGGAAGAATTAGTATCATTTCCTTTGGGCTTTTCGTTGTTGCTAATATGCAGGTCATACCTAACAGATACGTCACTGAAACTGAGCATGGGACTGATCCTAGGTTGGAATTCACAGAATTACAAAGTGACCTAAAGTATTTACATGAGGGACTATTTCTGCTAGTTTCTGCCGCCATTGAATGTAGTTACAAGATCATGTCTATTCTCTACAATTTTAAACAATATTTCTCACTTTTTTTCTAGTGCCAACAGCATTCTACTTTTAATATAGATGTATATGTAGTGGGGTCCAAAAGTCTGAGACCACATCATGAAAAACTGGTATTTTTAATACCAGATAAACAGAATAATAAACAGAAGGTTTTAGAAATTTAGAATATTTAAAACAAAGAAAGTAAATGTTCAATATCTTGAATATTTAATATTCAAATTTCTGCACTATTTCTAGGTCCCTATTTAAATGTAAGCACGTGTGATATTGACCATGTTAACTGTTTTGTACAAAAGGTCAGATTTTCCTCATGCCTTATCTCTTCTATTGAAGCTTGTGTTTAGACGACACTCCAATGGATTCAATCTGAAATGGATCTTAAGGTTTTGCACAAACTTGTGGAGTCCATGCCAGCTCGAGTGCACACTGTCATTAAAGCAAAAGGAGGACATATCAAATACTAAGAAACTCTGAAATTCATGTAATTATTTCAAAGATTATACTTTTCCCTCAAACTGTTGTGAATATTATAATTTTTTTTAATGAAAATTGTTGTATTAAATTAGAAAATAATGCAAAATAGAAGCATTTCCACTAGTGCTCCCAGACTTTTGGACCCCACTATATAAATAGATGTACTTTATTGATCCCCAAGGGGAAATGTGGGACCTTTAAAATCTTTAAATGTCAGGTGTAGTCTATCACAGAATGGTCCTGCCAACAGACATGCAGGCACGTACGATCCCCTCCACCGACATATTCCCATGATTCCCAGCATTCCCAGTGAAAACAAGTTACTTCCTCTCCACCCACGTCCCCTTTCACCACAATAATAAATAGATGGCTTCTGGAGGGCAATGGGAAGTCTGTCTCCAAAATAAACGGCACACAGGAAGAAGGGAGGAAGGGAGAGCTATATACTTTGGAGGAGATGCAGGGGATTTTGAAAGGGAAAATGAGAAAAATTTCACCAACAGTCATCTATCAATATCTAATGAGATTGTATGTAACCTGTCACGGATATCGTGTGTCTAGCCAACAAGGAAACTTTCTAGTCCATTATTATTCCATTGCTAATTTTAGACCAGCTATTATATGACTTTCTGGAGGATATGATCTATTACAAATGTGCCATTACGTGAGATAAGATACTTTGGTGGTGTTTTTTTTTCCACGGTGTTGGAAATCTTTCCTTTCCAAAGCTTTGTCACTGTTATTCACTTGATTGACTACCACTAATGAGGGTTCAGCTTCACTGCCTTTAAAATCCTCATAGAACCTCCACACACACACATAAAGCCCAAACAGACTGTGAGGTGTGAGGAGCTGAACTGCTCAACCATGATGCTCTCTGTGTTGCCACAACATAGCCAGGATGTCACAGCTTCTCACTCAGAGATCATTATGGACAGATGTCAGACATGATTCAGACTGAGAGGGATTAGGACTGCAACCCACAGTGTTTTTTTAAAAAAAAAAACAAAGCCAGCATTCAGCCTTACACTCTTATAAAAACAAAAATATGAAGCCAGCTAAAAGGATAATTATATATATATATATATATATATATATATATATATATATATATATATATATATATATATATAATTATGAAGTACCAACCTGGACCTGGAGGGCCACTGATACAGATACTGGCCTCTGAGACTACATTTACACTGTTTGTAACTTTTTTTTTTCAGACAGAACGGACTTATGTGAGAATATTTAAATACATTTCCATTACCATGTTTTTAATCATTTGTATCATTCAAGATCAATCATCACCCATTCAACATCATAAAGTACATGCTAATTTTTAAATTTAAAGTCGCTGCACAAAAAATGAAAATATTCATGTACTGGCTTCACAAAGTAAAGCAGTTTCTCCATACTCATTAACATAGAATTAACAGTGACATCCACTGCCCTATTAGTGAGACAGATTTAATATTTAATATACTGTAAGTAGTACTGTAAATAGAATTTAGATTTATAATGGATAGTGCTAGTCAAAGAAATATTTTCTGACTTAGAGACATGTGACTTCATACACAAATTGGTTGGCAAGTAATATGACTCTAGAATGTTGTAACTGTAAATCAAATATATGAGATTGAAATACATTGCAGTCTGTTTTATTTTGTATTAGATATGTATTTACAGTATATCTGTATTTCAGGAGACTATAAAGAATAAGACATATTAACATTATCTTTTGTAATGTCTTATTAAGTACGTTGCATAATTTTGTAGTTAAAGACTTTTAACTAAAGTTAAAGGTTTGTGATGCAGAGATATCACTGGATGTTCCGTATCTTCCCTGCTCAATCCTTAAGCCGTTTTTCCTTGTAAAACAAAAGAGAAAAGAAGAGCTTTATGAAAAATAGTGAAGTATATGTTCATGGTGATTGTGGATGGGCAATTGACTTGCCTAGTCAAGAAAGCTATGCTTTTCAGCTGGGATAAACTCTGTAGTTGTTTTAGTAGCTTATTTAAGGTCTTCAGTTTCCCCTCACCATTAGGCTTTCAGCTGTTTTCAATCAGGTATTTGGTTGTAATATTAGTAATAAAGATAAACTCCACAGGAAGTCATGTGTGTCTGTGCCATCATGTTTTACACAAGAGGTTTGCTGTGAATCAAGAGCAGTTCATTTTCCCTTCCATTTCTCTGTCCATCACTCCCAGGTTGACCTTGATTTAATCTTTCTTTTAAACTTTGTATCCTAGAGCTCCCCATGCTATTTTAAGAAGTTTGTATCAAACTGTAACTCAACATTTCAGTTACTGACACCCAGATTTGAGTGGTATCTTTTCGTAAACCTTTCAATAAAGACTCCATGCATTGATAAAACAATAAAAAAAAATTATTATTTAAAAAAAACTAAACGAAAATATTATGTCACTTTATTTTTTGAAAACAAAGTGGCTACATTATGTCCCTCATCAGTGGTGGAGAATGTTCTCACTGTTTACAAAGATTCAAAAGTGTGTGTTAATAATAATCAGAGACCAAACACTTCATTAACCATTTTACAGGAAAGGTGGGCTATGGACCATTAGCTCAGCATTTGTTGGACTTTTTACGACTACCTTTGCTCTATGTACAGTGCTGTAGGAAAGGGAAGAATGGAAGAAATGGAGATGCTTTATTTGTCCTTGTGGAATTTTATTCATTTATTAACTTTCATTGAAGCTTTTTACACACCAGATGGCTGTCTAATTATTCTCAACCCTTTATGTACATTTTGTTAATGTCAGAGTACATGGATAATTTCAAGCACTGCATTGGCAAGATACTATAACAATATTAATTTAATATTAAGCACAGTGGCGTAGTAGCTAGCATGCTTGCCTCGCACCTCCAGGGAATTGTTGGGGGTTTGATTCCTGCCTCCGCCCTGTGTGTGTGGAGTTGCATGTTCTGCCCGTGCTTCGGGAGTTTCCTAAAGGTACTCCGGTTTCCTCCCCAGTCCAATGACATGGGTTGTAGGCTGAATGGCATCTCTAAATTGTCCGTAGTGTGTGAATGGTTGTGCGATTGTGCCCTGCGATGGGCTGGCCCTCCGTCCAGGGTGTCCCCCGCCTTGTGCCCCAAGCTCCCTGGGATAGGCTCCAGGCTCCCCCGCGACCCTGTGTAGGATAAGCGGTACAGAAAATGGATGGATGGATAGTAATAGTATTTCCTTTGTGTTCAAGATTAGACAGAAAGAATAAATCAGCAGACTGTACCCAATTTGTTTGGGTTTTTTTAACAGCAAGGCCACGAAGAGATCTATGCTCTGATAATTTTGATAGATGTCTAATTAGATTTATAATTTGTTTTGTCAGTTAGTTTCCCCCCGGGTCCCTCTCTTGTGTGGCCTGTGAGTTCTCAATAGGAGGATAGAGAAACACAGCTGCCTTTTAGTGGCCCCCCAACACAGAGAGCAACCCTGATTCACCTCATCTCACAAGTTCCTGCTTACTGTTTCAGAACCTTTAGACAGTCATTTTAGAGCCAATTTAGATACTCTGGAAATGGTATAATGTATTGAATATTTTTGTTTCCTATTAATTTATTTGCAATATATCCAGTCATTGGAAGGACATATGACATACTATTTGGTTTTATTATAGATGTAACCAAAATTCTAATACATTATTTAAGAAGGAATAGCTAAACCTTTTAAACAAATACAAATACAGGAAGTACAGGAAATAGGAAGCACATTTTTTGTGAAGGCTTGTCAGAAAGCTTCATTGGGCAGCTGATTGAGAGTAAAGTGCAATGGGACTGAGGATGCAAAACATGGGATGCAAAAAAAAAAAGTTGCATGACCAGGATGTTTTTATTTTCATGCAGTTGCTAGCAAATTTGAAGCTTGCAGGGAAAAGAAAGACCACATTCATTAACTTGAATGTGCGATGCTGCGTGTTGCATTTACAGCATTCACTCATTCATTTATTTATTCTTAGTAACTGATGCAGTGGTTCAAATTAGGCTACTACTTTGTTTATATTTTGAGAAATATAATCAACTAAATTTGTTAGAAAATATCACAGGCAGATACAAACAAAAACAACTGCATGAGCTGGATTAGAAAACAGTCCTGCGGACATCAGTCGAGACCAATTATGAACTCAAGTGATTTGGCTGACAGCCAGAATTTGACAGTTCTGGCATTTCTACCTCTGGGTTTTTTCCAGTGTTTTGCAATGTTTCTGGAGATATAGTGGTGGGGTTCACATTTGATTTGAATAAAAAAAAATTAAAAACTGGCTGGGTTTTGGCTGCCTGCAGAATACAGATACATATTCCAATATTTGGATCACTAATCAGATACAAATACAAATAGTGGTATTGCTTTACACCCCTAGTTTCCATATTTCATGCTCTAGTCTTGAATTAATTACATATTATAACTACAGTAGGACTGTACTCCACTAAATTATTAAAGGACTAATATATTGCTAATCTTAATCTTAAAAATCTTAGATTAGCAATATAGTTTCACATGTGTAAAGCCAGAAAATAGAGAGAACATTGAGTAATATCCCTGTAATGTTCAGACAACAGGATGCAATAATGATGTGTTTCACAAGGTCTTAGAACATTGCATAGCACAGTGAGATTGGTTAGACAGAAGCTAATACTACATTCAAATGTGGCCACATTGCTCCTGTGTACTAGAAAATTCCACATGAACAGCCCTCTCTACTTGTGTCCACTACTTCAGAAGTTGTAATTGTCAGACAGCTTCAAATTCATTCAATTATGTCGCGTTGTGACATAATGTTTCTCAGAATGGCAGAATCCATGGAAGTTAAGTTTGTATTCAAAGCTAAAAGTAATTCCAGTGCATAGTGCCTTAGATAAGTATGGCAGAAGCTGGGCTATGGTTGTCCTGTGAACAGCTTCTTCCATCTGAGCTGTGAATCTTCTTCAGAGATACCCATTGCCTCTAGGTTGCTTCTCTGACTCTCCTTACCTAGTCACTGAATATTGGTGGATTGATGGGACGTTCACCTTCCAGCAACCAACAGGCAATGGGTATCTCTGAAGGAGGTTCACAGCTCAGATGGAAGAAGCTGTTCACTGGACAACCATAGCCCAGACTCTATAAAGTTGGGTTTTATAGAAGACTGGTGAGACAAAATCTACTATTGAAAAGGAGCCATATGAAGTCCTAGAAGAGAACCTGTTCCAGTCTGCAAGAGACTTGAGACTGGGGTGGACATTCACCTTCCAACAGAACAGCAAGACGACATCAAGCATACTGCCAAAGCTATAATGGAGTGCTTTAAAACCAAAAACCTGAATGTGTAAGAATGGCCCAGTAAGTAAATGCCCAGGCCTCAATCCATTTGAGAATCTGTGGCAAGATATGGAAATTGCTGTTCACCAACAGTCTCCAATAATCCAATCAGTCATTTAATCTGACAGAGTTTGAGCACTTTTGCCAAGAAGAATTGGCAAAAATATCCGGATCCAGATGTGCATAGCTGATAGAGACACATCCCAGATGGTGGTTCTAGCAAGAATTGACCCAAGGAGTGAATACTTATGGAGCCAGCAAATGTCAAATGTCATTAACCTTTGTGCTTTTGTGTCACAAAAAATATTTCACACGTTCTAATGTTAGATGTAGTGTATAAATCTGATGGTAAAAATCTCAATTAATTCCAATTAAAGTTGAAACTCTACAAAATGCAGAAAAGTTGAAGTGTGGGTAAATGTTTATGAAACGTATTGAAATTTATTACCAAGACACCTGGTAGAAATGTTGATTTCCCCCTTCAGTTTTCTCTTGTTTCCCCTCCTACTTTGCCTAAACATCGTCCTTATAAAAGGTGCTAGCTAGCTAAATCAGTCATGACCTGAGTCCAATGCGTAGTTCCACATCAACAGGGTTTTTAATAAGTCTATGGGCTCACACCTCTGTACATTCAGAGGAGTTTTATGAATGACAGGAACTTTTCTCTTGTTTCCATTGATAAAAGACATGTGTGTACGTGTGTGTGTGAGAGAGAGAGAGAGGGAGGGAGAACAAGTATGTGTGTGTGTGTCAAGCAGAAAGAGAGAAAGAAAAGGAGAGAACTTGTGAATGTGTGTATATTAGTAGACCTGTCGCATTCTTTGTAGTTTACACTGACTTATGTAACCAGGTAATGGAAGATGTATCAGTGTCAATGAAGCATGCCAAACTGGATTGGCCAGGTGGGAAGGAAGAAACACGTGAGTTCTCTATAATCTTTTGCTTCTCGCACGCATACCTGTACACCTCCCACACTGTCCCTGTTCAACCCCCAAACACTATCAGATGTCACTACATGCTGCAAGTGCATCATTAGGTGTTCATGTGCAGCCAACCCTCGATATTGTATTCACTACATCTTCTGAAGCACAATAAATCTGATAGAACAAAACTGAAATGCATTAACTCTACACACTCCACAGACCTGATAAAATATTGCAACTATAGATGCTGCAAAGATGTGTCATCTTCTTACACTATGTGTGTGGGTCTGGGTCTATGTGTGCCTGTGGGTCTGTCCATTTCAGTTTGTCTACCATCTTATGCCTATTAGCTCCAAGCCTGTTTCTAATAATCCAAACTTGGCCTGCACTGACTGTAGGCACTGAAGTGTGGTCTTCTTCCAGGCAAAAATCCTGGCAAAAATACTTTTTTGTAAAAATATATTACTGTTTGCTTTTAATATTCAAATGGTTGCTTTCTCTAAAATATATATTTAAATAACAATCTAACAAAACTACGCACACTGTAAGAGGCAATATTTACAAGATGTCATTTGTTGCCTTTAGAAAATTCACATGCTTTTTTTCATATATTTGTATAGCAATAAATGATAAAAGAAAAGTGTTGTATGTCATAATACATGAAACATTAACACATGATTCATATAGACACTATAAGTGCACTATAAAAAAGTGTACACTACAGGTTGCTGTAATACTTTCATGCCTACATGTGTTTGTTGTATTGCTTGTGCAAGCCTTGTAAAAGTTAATGCATGCACAGTTCTCTGTTATTCCAGAAGATTACTTTAATCTGATGATGTAAAAGTACATAGTATTCAGTATTGTATCCTGATGCTTAAAACTGGATTTTAAAGTGAGTGCAGGCATTCAGAAGATGACCAAATATTCCCATAGTCACATGACAAAAGCCGTTGAGTTAATCATACCACACTACTTTGCAGCTTTGTTGTGGGTTTTTTTTTGTCAGTGGACATGTAGGGTTAGTAAGATGAGCCATTGTACATTTATTGTTGCAGCACACCACAGGCTCCACCCCAGCTGCTCTCTGTTTGACTGTCTTCTCACGAAAGACCCATGAAGGAGAGGGAGGGAGGAGGGGGAGAAGTGTTTGTGTGTGAAGAAAGACAAAAGGAGGAGGGGAAGGAGTTTGCTGTTGCTTCTTTCCCCACAAGGTTGCACCTGGAACATGTAGCTAGCATGCTTTGCTAGATAGATTAAGAAGATTAAGGCTACATTATTTTGATGGTTTACGTCAGTAGGCGTAAGTCTTTCTAAACAATTTGCGCAACCTCATATCTCAATTTTAACTTATTTATCTATTATCTATTTTGCATTTCTTCAAAGTTCTGTGCAGCGACATTTGATTAATTTTTGTTAAACACCATATGGATCTATTATCAGCCTTGTATGCATATGTTTTTAACTGATTTTAGAATATATACATGTATTTACCTTAATGGTTTAATAAAATAGTCACCTAGACTGTACACAGGACATGGATAAAAACTTTGGAAACATCATATAAAAAGGTACACAATTGCAAAGGCGGTTACATCAGTGAGTCACATTAGGTGGAATCGTAATTAACAGGATGTTTCATTAATAGAGGAGCTCTGACTATGGGCAGCTTCAATATATTAGACTGAAGAGCAAGCAAACTAAAATAGGCTGAATAATGTGTGTCTGGTTTACAGACACATTGGTTACATAAATGATTAAAAACATAGTTTTGTGATGTTGCTAAACTATGCAGAGAATGGATACAGCACCTCAGGGGGACAATTTTCAAGAAGAAGTGATTTTATGTGAAAACAACTACCTTTCTGTGAGCTGCAAAATGCTGCTGTTTTGCATAGACAAGTAAAGAACACGAAACTCGTAATGGAAAAAAGTATTAAAGTCTGATGAGTTGTTTTTTTACCCCTTTTTTCCTACATCCGGATGTGTTTACGTTTGAACAAAGCCAGAGGGTGCCTTCAACCCACAGTGGCAGTTGCCAGCTGTCAAACATGGTGGTGGATCTTTAATAGTAAGGGCAGCCATTTTGTGGTAGTCATTAGGTCTGATGATTGCTCACTAATGGCAATATGAGGACCAGGTGCAGCCTATAGTACAACACTGTTTCCTTACAATGATCCCATATTCTAAGACGGTAATAGCCCCATGCAAATGGGGCTAATAATCAAAATAATCAAGAGTAGTGTCTTGAAATTGCAGTTAAAAGAACCAAAGTGCTTTCCATGACCTCCCCAATCACCAGATATAAACATTTCTGAACCCTTATAGAACACAGGTCTTGAGCACAGGGGTGGCCTTGCACCTTATAAGTTACAAAATATCAACATTGTATTATATGTTTCCATTAAGCCCATTCACTGTATATCACTTCCACGGAAGGATATAAATCTTAAAATCTACATTGTGCATTTAAAGGCACAAATGTTGCCTTGTGTCAACCACCAGTAATGCCTTTCAAACAGATAGCCTGCTGTTTTTAATTTGCCACAAATAATAGAAAAAAAGGGTTAAATGTAATATCAACGTCAATAATGCATTGGTGTTCAACTCAAGAAGTGATACGCATTTGCTCTTGACATTACAACTAAAATGAGTTGATGTTGCCATAATTTATGCTTACATACAGTATCATGACCTGAAATTTAAAAAAAAAAAAAAAAAAGTTACTTTAGGGTAACCCCTTAAAATCCTGGGTTATTATTCAGTAAAGCATATTATTCTCTATCATGAATTATTCAGTAACTACAGTGGAACTAAGAGGAAAGGCATGTAGTTACAAGAGTAAAGGATGTAAGTCTGGACCCGCTGACAGCTCCTGTAAGCTTTATGGATTTATTATTCATTATACCACATCTCAATTGGATTCTTGACCATAGTCCTGGCTGCAAGGCAAACCACATGTTCATATTAACATGATTGTTTCTAATTCATTATCGTTTGTATTGTAACAACTGACAATAGGGACTTGCTTGGTGGGTATTCTAAGTAAACTGATTTTTTTTTTTAAATGTGTGTAATCAATGATTGTTGATAGGATGAAACTTTCTGTGAGGCGATGTTCATATAGCATTTATGGAAAGAGTCTCCATTGTCAGTACTTTAGTTTTACAATCAAAGGTAAAACTGTAACTTTAAGTTTTCCAAAATGGGAAGTTCTTCAGGACAGAAGGCTTTGGTTACATGACAAGCTGCATTTTTTAAATTAATTTAAAGAGAGAGGGGGAAAAAAAGAGAGAATGACTTTATAGCTGTTATACTGTAAGTGATGACAGGAACTTGCTTTGTGGACGTTCCACAACAATAAATGTAACTATAAATGGATAAAAAGTATATCTTTTATCTAATAAAAAAATGTTAGCCTTTGCCAAATTGTTGTGGTATTAGAGGAATAAAAAAAAACTTTGGAACATGCTGTTAATGGAAGAATAATTGATTGTGGTAACACATCAAGTGGTCCATATTCTTTTATTATCCAATAACAGTACATCAAGTTGTAGTTTAGTCCTAACTCAGTCGTGTATCTGTTGTTGTTTTTTAGCACAATATTAAATTTATCTGTACATACTGAAATTAAACATTCTCTTTTTTCACAGCACATTGAATTTATTTGCAGATAATGAGTAGATACACAGGCATATATGCACAGAGAGCCCTTTGTAAATGAATATTTCTTTCTAATAAGCCCACTGAAAACCCTTATCTAGACAGGCCAACACCAAAACATTAGCAGAAATTAGCTTGATGAGTGGCACAACAGAAATGCATTCACCTTCTGGTTGGGAGAACATGAGTTTGAATCCTGATTCCACAACCATCTGTGGCTGGGAGTCCAACAGAGGGAAATTGGGCATACTCTGTATGTGGATATAGGAGGGATGGCATTCTATCCTTCCCCTGTCAATCACAGCAACGCTAGCCACTTGTGGGTGTCTGTGACCTCACTTATGCGAAAGATGGCAGATAGCTCTTACCTCAATGTGTATTACACTGCCCTGCGACACAGAATGAGCAGCAGTTTGAAAAGATGTGGTTGGCTGGCTTCTTGTGTCTGTGAAAGAAATGAGAAAGATCTAACAGTACAGCTCCTATATGTTTATTTACTTCATTCTGGACAGTTTGGTTTCATCTTTACTTGAGGGGCTAAAGGGTAAAACCTCTCATATGGTAGTCTACAGGGGTGGGAAATAAGTATTCAGACACATTTGTTTTTGTTATTTAATACACCTCCAGTGCATATATTAACTTCAAATTTACACACGTCTATTGATATTGGAATTAATTTAAATAATGAAAACAAAAGTGCCTGAATACTTATTTCCCCTCACTGTTTATTAGATATGTGGTGTATAAGGTTATTTTGGTAAGGTTTGGTCCCACCATCTCTCAGAGCACAAGGAAGACATGCGTCGAGACTCTTCTCGGTTCTGGCACCAAGGTGGTGGAATGAACTTCCCTTAGATGTCCG
>CM075005.1:9910611-9960294 GCA_037576675.1 Pangasius sanitwongsei
GATAGACTTCAAAGCACTATTGTAAGTCGCTCTGGATAAGGGCGTCTGCCAAATGCCATAAATGTAAATGTAAATAAGCAAAAACTTCCTGCAGAAAATGGCCTTTTGTAAGCACTACACCATGTTACCTGTGATCATAAATTTTAAGCAAAATCAGCTGTCAGTGGGTGGCAGTTCAGCTCCTTTGCACACAGGAGACCGACTGACTCAAATACTTAAAACAGACAGGTGAAATGTCTCACATCTCCAGTGCATTAGCATTATTCTTGTGCTGCCGGCTGAACAGACTTGCTAAGTGTCTGCTAAGAAAGCAGACCGAGACTAAAGCTGTGAAGTGTGAAGGTCTTTGTGTAAATAAATATTGGTTACCATAGCACAAACCAGGCACATACACGACAGTCATGAGATAATGCAGACGAGAAAGAACTCTCTGTCTTACACAAATTAACAACTGTGTTTTTTCCAGCTATTTATAATGTTAGTTCAACTTTTAAAGGCATCTCGAGTCTGAAGTGATCAAGCAGGTCACATAGGGTGACATTTCTTTTGTTCTTTTATTTTACTCTAACGTTCCATTGTGGCTGTTTTGTTAATTTTATACAATATATTTGTAGCTTTTCTGTCACGGCCCAAAGTAACCCTCCCACAGGATCAGCAGTATGACAAACAAAGCGTTCTGTAATTATCAGCTGCTTAATGTTAGTGCTGACAGATCAGCACAGTGCCACGTAAGATCCTCCAATTTAGAGTGTTGTGATGAATCTAGCACTTTTGCTGGGACGCAGTAATGAACTTTTGCTTTGATTTTGTTTACACATTGCTAATTGATGTTAACATGCCAAATGCACTTGGGTCTGTATTTACCTTTCTGGACTTCATTTGTCATTTTTCACACTTTCTTAAGTGTTCCAGACCAGCCCTACATGAGTTTTCCTACTGGTTTAAGCATCTGATTTATTTCGGTGATTTCCCTGATTTACATTAGGGATGTAAAAAAATACAAATGCATTATTCTGAATGAATACATAATGTGTTGTAAACAGATACTCATAGGAGGTGCGCTATTCCATTTTCTTTTATAAGCTTGCCAGAAAGGCTCACAGGGCATCTGGTTGAGACTAAAAGGTGTGCATTGAACCTGGGATCCTGTGATACACGACAAAAATGTCGTGCAAGCAGGAAGTTTTTCTTTCATGTGGGTATAGACAGCAGTCCGATATTCAGCTTGCAATATACAGAAAGAACATATTCATTAATATGAACATGCAGCACTATGCAATGGATTTACAGTGTTCATTCATTCATCTTTTTTAAATTAGGCTGCAGCTCTGTTTACAATTTCGGAAATACAACCGAAATAATTTGGTTAGAATGCATCACAGGCAGGTACGAACAAAAATAATAACTGCATGAGCTGGATTTAAAAAACAGTCCTATGCACCTCTGTAGTTGAAACTGGAGTGATTTAGCTGAATTTGAGGAACTGAGGAGCCAGAATTCAGACACCATGCTGACAACGATGGCATTTCTACCGCTGCTTTTTTTCCTCTAGTGTTTCCCCATGTTCCAAAGGCATAATGGTAGGGTTCATATTTAACTCAAAAAAGAAAATGAAAAGTAAGAAAGTGGTTAAGGCCACACCCACATCAGGTTTAAATCCAAACACAGCTTGAATGCAATTTTCCAAATAGCCAATCAAGTGGCAGCAGCACAATGCACAAAATCATGCAGATACAGGTGAAGAGCTTCAGTTAATGTTCACATCAAACCTCAGAATTGATCTCAGTGACTTTGACTATGGCATGGTTGTTGGTTCTAGACAGGCTGGTTTGAGTGTTTCACAAACTGCTGATCACATGGGATTTTGATGCACAGTAATCTTTAGAGCTTACACAGAATGGTGCAAAAAAACTGGGGCGGCAGTTCTCCAGGCAGAAAAGCTTCTTTGATGACAGAGGCCAGAGGAAAACAGCCAAGTCATTCTCCTCTGACTGAGACTTGGCAGTTGAAGACTGGAAAAATATTGGCTGGTTCATTGTCCAACTTCGGTGAGCCTGTACCTGCTGTAGCCTCAGATTCCTGTTCTCCGCTGACAGGGCTGGAACCTAAAGTGGTCTTCCGATGTCGTAGCCCATCCTCCTCAAGGTTCAACTTGTTACGCATTATGAGATGCTTTGCTGCTCACCACAGTTCTAAAGAGTGGATGCTATTTGAGTTACTATACCCTTCCTTTCAGCTCAAACCAGTCTGGCTATTCTCCTCTGACCTCTTTCATCAACATTTCACATTTCATCACCTCAGTTCTTCACAACCTGCATTGTGCAACATAACCAAAACAAACTGTTTTGTAACTGTTCAGACCCAGGGATTTTAGTAGCACTGCATTATCTAATCAGAATGAGCACAAAGGAGCTTGATGGTATTTTGAACACATATTTGATTTATTTTGGGAAGTCTTTTGCCCTCATCGCCTAGTGATGATTGTATTGCTCTGTTTGTAGGAGACTGTGTGAATATATGTTTGCTGTGTTTTGGTTTGTTGCTCTGGTGTTTTTGAATCAAATAAAAAAGCAAAAAGCTCTCAATTGCTTAAGGAGTACGCTATGGTGTCATTTTGTCTGTCTCCATTATCAATATGGTACATAGTATTTTGGGAAAAACAACACATGGTATACAAATAAGAAGAGGAAAATATGTGCTACTGATTTGTTTTCAGAGGCTCTAGTATAGTTTACAACTGAGACTTTATATTCACACACAAATTAGCCATGACAGCATGTACAGCTGCATTGTGTCTAGATTAGAGAGAATCGGTGAAGGGGGCAGGACCTGTCACAGAGGAAGAGTACATAAAATCCAAGGTCTTGTTTTTTGGTTGTATTATCTGGCATAATACCAAATGGATTTGTGCATTCATATTAAGTATTAAGTATTGAGATGTAAGGGATATTAATGAATGAGATTTAAGGACATTAATATAAGGGTCATTTTCCAAAGGCGATCAACCATAGTTTAAGCAAATTAATTAAATTTATGCAAGACAGATAGTGTTATTAGATTTAAAATAAATAAATAAAAAATACAGCCACTACATGCAGGCAAATTCCAAAATGCTGCAATTCCTACACATTTAAATGTGACAGTAGTCTGTGCATAATTTCAAATTCAATTACATGGAGTACACTTTCACTGTTCAAACTTCAAGACTGAGATTTTGGAAGTATTTACTGAAATGCAAACACTTTATACCCTCTTTTCTTTCCCCTCTTACACACGTTTAATGCTTTCAACTTGTACCTTTTTTTTGAAGTTGGCTTATGCGATACCTATCAAAGTTACAGCTGTTCTGCCTTTTTTGCTGCTACCAGCTTGTAGGAAACTAATATTTTATCACAGCTGAGTCATGTAGACGGCCCTTTTTTCTGTGTCTTGTGTCATCCTGCTCTTCATTACACAGTTAACAGTGACTAATCGAAAAAGGCACCTTGGTCCACAGTTATTCAGCATGTTAATTTCAACAATTTCCTACTGTAACTGCTGTGAATTAGGATTACTCTTCTGTGACATCATTTTTCCTGTTGCTGTTTGGATGCTTAGCATTTTGCCCTGAAGGTTTATCAGTACAGAGCTGCACTGTGCTGAAAGAAAAAATGAAATCTGGTAGCTGAAATACCAGTTTCATTTCCAGAACATGTGGAATAATTACAAGTTATGCTGTCTTCTATTGCAGAAAGAAACACAAACACAAACATTTACAAAACCAGTGCACATCATCAACAAAGCAAATGATAAATGCACATATTCTTCCTGTATTTTTATTGCAAACTTACATTCTCTTATAATGAATTTTCAATATCAGAATTACTTATTTGTCAGCAAGTATTTCAAAGAAAATCAAAAAACTAAAAACTGCTGCTTGCAGTAGTATTTAACCCCCAGCTTCTGGAAGCTCCAAATGAAAAATGTTGTCTTAATGAGGACACAATTGACTTCACCTGTGAAATATTAATACAACTCCTGTTTTCTGAACAAAAACAACCTCAGTTGAACTGTTAAAGTTGCTAACTATTGAAGAGACCGCCAGTCTGAAGGAAAGGCATGAAAATGAAGGCTAAGGAGCATTCTAAAGTTAAAGATAAGGTATTAGAATTTCATAACTAAAGAATAGAGTGTAAAATTATATTTAAGTGTTTGGACATCTCAGTAAGCACTGTTGAATCAATAGTGTGGGAGTGATGGAAACTGCATCACACCACCCAATCACTACTTAGACAAGGCTGTCCCTCAAAACTTAGCGCAAAAGCAAGACAGAGACTGGTGAGGGAAGCCACAGTAAGGCTACCAGTCACTCTGAATGAGTTGCAGAGTACAGTGGCCAAGAATGGGCTGAAGGTGGGCCAGACACCATTATTGAGGACCGTATAGGAGATTGGCTAGACAGGATCCATTGCTCAAGAAGAGCCATATGAAAGCACAAGAGTGACACCATACCATATTTAGGCAAAGCTCTATGTGTGGTGCAAACCTAATGCAGGCCATAGCTCAATTAATACCATTACTAGAGTGAAATATGGTGGTGGCAGCATCATGCTCTGGAGGACTTTTCATCTTCAGGACCTTGGCTTCTTGTCAAAATTGAAATGAATATGAATGGAGCAAAATATAGTGGGATATTAAATGAGAACTTGCATCAGTTTCCTAAAGAAAAAATGAATACTTTGGAGAAACTTCACCTTTCAGCAGAACAATGGTTCCAAACGCAAGGCCAAAGCAATGCAGGAGTGGTTAAAAAAAAAAAGCTGAATAGTCTACAGTGGCCAAGTCAAAGCCCTTAAGACTTAAAGCTGTTATTGCAGTAAAAGGTGGTTCTATCAACTACTAGTCTGAAGGGGTTGAATACTTATGTTTTGTTTTTTATATATATCTGCTGACAAACAAATTTTTACTTTGGAAATGTACTTTAAGAGCATATTGTTTGCAATAAGAATACTGGCTGCAACAATCTGTGTAAGTGTCAATTGTAATCCAGATGAATCTGATGACTTTTAAGCAGGTTAAATACTTTTGCAAGGCACTGTATTTATTTGGTGAAATCCATGAGCTGGTCTTATTAAATTGAATCCGGTGTGATAGTCTCACATATTAGTAACCTCCAAGGACAATGTACAGCTTAATTAATTAATCATATCATGTGCATCCATATGTCATGTGTTTGATTTATATAGATATTGTTCAATAAATCATTTATTTATTTATTGTGTACATGATCTATTTTTATGTTTTCGGTAAATCAGAGGGCATCTGGCACCTATGTAGCTTTATGCTTCAGAGAGTTGTGTTTTGCCTCAGTACTTAGGAATGCTAAGAAAAAATATACAAATTAAATTACCGCATAAATACATCACCAACTCTAAATTGCACACTAAAGTAAATAAACAAGAAATAGCTTCTTGAGTCACTTCCTCTCTCAGTTAAAAACAAGTGTTATTTCCTTAAAAAGAAAACTGGTCATGATGCAGAGTGGATCAACAGCTTCTTTGTTCAGCTGCTACACTTTGACCGCAAGTATGAGGAGGTTGTAGGTCATGTTTCTATCACTCATTTGGGATGGGTAGGAGGGATGACAAGCCATCTGTCATCAGAAAAGTTATCAGTGTCCTGCTCTCTTGACCAGGACAATGTGGGATGGCTACTGGAATGAACTGATAATTGAAAGAATCCCAGTGCCTTTAGCATCAACCCCAACTCTTGATCTTTTTTCCCCTTTGATCTTGCCTTTCTTTTCTACTCCCTGTCTTTGTTTCTGTATCAGTCACAGACTCAAAATGCCACACTAAAGCTCCCTGGTTTCCCTTTTTCCATCTATTTTTCATGGACACTCATCTTCACTCTTACTGCACTTATATTACAGCCCCATTACTCTGTGGCCAGAATAATTGTTAAAGCAACCACCTGACTAGATATAAATATTCATATAATTAATAGTGATTTATTTATATTAATGACACATCACAAAGTGTTTTATTCCTCTTATACCACAGCTGTTTATCAGCAATTGCAATTTTTTCATTTATTAATGAACACCAATCCTTTTTTTTATTAGAGTTTAATATGGAACATCTCTGAAACAAGTTTTTCCTTTTATCAGTTACATTATTGAATCTATACTATGCACAGTCATTCCCTTACCAGTCTCTCTTTTTTCTTTCTTTTTCTAAACAAATGCAGCTTGTCATATTATTGAAAATATTATTTGACTGCAAAGTGATCTGTCCTGAAGACTCTCCCATGTTAGAAAACGTACTGATGGTTACAAAGAGCTGACACTGGAGAGCTGACGCTCCTTTCATAAATGTTAAATAAACATCTCATGGAAAACGTCACCATATCAATGATTCTAGGTGTGTCTTTGTTAAATAACATCAATTTTGATGTAAAAACTTTCTATCAAAAAAATTACTATAGATAATACAATAGTCCATTAATGTGTTGCAGTTAAGTTAAAACCTTTAGATTCATATTCATGCTTTTAGACATATAGCCAACTAATGTCATATGTTTTTGTGTGGACTGGATAGTGTGTCTTCCAGAGCCACAACAATGTGTGCTTTCACAACCCACAATCTAACTGAACCCTGGTAACTAAACACAGCACACTGTAATCTCTCAGTCCCATGCAACCTGAGGTCATGGTGAAAAGTTAGAACAAAAGAACAGTTTTCTGTCTCACTGTGGACACATAAAATTGCTTTCCACAGTATGTCCTCCTGTTGTTGTCTCTTTGGTGGATGACTAGCTGTGAACTAATAGCATGACATGTTGAGCTGATGTCACTATGAGGCCCAAACAAAAAAAACCTGTGTGGAAATCACCTAAAGTTCTATAAACATGAGTGCTACATTATTTTCTGTAACGTCATTTTGTGGTATCTGAACAGACTGTATTTGTGAAGTGTGAAATTAGTTAGTTAATCTAGTTCTAACTCATCAACTCTAACTCATGATATTGACAAAAGCATTACATTCTCATGTTTCAAAATCTTGGATTTGACCAAACAGACTCTAGCATCGTCAGTATTCCTCCAGTTATATGTACTACTCTGATAGAAGAAAGAAAGACAACTTTGATGGTAGATGCATTTTTTTTATGTCTACATTCTTTTTTGTTTAGGTTTGTTTAGGTTTTAGGTTTCCTTCTAAAACACTGTGACCAGGGCTTTATTTGTTTCTGTGAATCCATTTATACTAAACATACTTTGCATGCTACCACTGTTTTCCATATGGAAAACATTCATTCAGGCTATTAATGTAAGTACGAATTCAACTGAACAGTCCCAAAAGGAAGGAATCGAAAGTAGGGAAAAGACAACAAATGTATCCTAATGTGACAAGAAAAACTCGTCAATAAAAGCAAATTGTCAAAAAATGATATTATCATGAGTGTTGTAGCCACAGCATTTTTTTGTTAATAATCTCAAACTACATACTTTGAAAAATAAAAGTTTGTAATGCAGAATTTAGTTTGCAGTGCAGTCTTAAGGAACAAACCACTTCTCCTATTTCTCACTATTGGGTTTTTTTTTTTTAGCTGAATGGTCATGAGATGAATGGTAATGCTCCTGAGCTCAGTGACCGTAAATCCTCTTTGACCGCCTCCTGGGTATTTTTGCTTTTAAGCCATCTGATGACATGTTTGTTAATGTCTTCATTTGTAGGGTTCTTGAGAACAGTGTCTACATACTTAATCAGAATGTTGTTGGCACATTGTTTTACAGCCACCCATATGCATTCGGAGTGTTCAGTGTCATTACCAGCTGCTTGGCCTGAACTTGCAACTCATGGATACAACTGCCAGGACTATTTCATGACTATTTCATGGTCATCTGGTACAAACAGTGTTCACTAACTATGAACACTGTTTGTACCAGTAGACATGTATGATATAAATGATTACTTTGAATTACTTATTTTTCACTGCAATGAGTTATGGCAATAATATACTAACACCGAAAAGGGAATTGTTGTTTCCTGCATCTATAAAATTCATGTGTCTATAAAATCAGTGTGTTATTTAAAGTATTTTGACCGTGGGCATGATGACACCTGTTTCCTTTTCCTGGGTTTATCCTCTATAAATAATGCATTCACATACATTTATGAGTTGATTCAGTTGGTGATGTATCTGTACTTGCATGTTTCTTATGATCAGTCCAGCCCTGAACAGCTGGAGGAATACTAAACCTTGTTTTCCAGGTGGGGTTGGTGTGTACCACAAATTAAATCTCTCTTGGATCATCAATCTCCCAGTGCCAGCAACCCAAATTCTACACCCAATTAGTCATAAAGGACACTCTTACTTTCCCAGTACTCATTTATTCTCAGTTACTCCCATCAGGATGCTACTGGGCACTGGCCAAGACCATTTATATGAAAACCCCTATTATGAAGAAACTTGCTCCTTAACAGATCCCTCATATTGAAACTAATTTACACTTCATTTTTTTCATTCTATCCTTTTGTCTTTTCATCTTTGCTTTATGTCTTTTTTTCTGGAAAAAAAGGTAAAATAATTAACCCTACAGGGTTCTTCAGTTTGTCCCTTTGGGGACACTTTTAGAGTGTTTCCTCATCATGGTTCCAAGTAGAATTCAAAGTTTGATTCTACATGTTTGTTAAAATTAGTAAATACATTAATTAATCAATTTGAATACAGTATTTAAATGATCAACAGGGACTTACCGCCTAAAGCTTTTCTCTGCTCCCAAAATACCCGATCTAATCCAGCTTGTGAAGCACTCCATAACTCATTATCAAGATGTTGTGGAGTTTTGGGAGAAGACAAAGGTTGAAACTAGGTGTGCTAGTCTGAAAAGTCATTTATTACAAGTTTTCATTTAAACCTCATTAAATGAACTTAATACATTTATTATTAAGTTTTTAATCTGATGCATAAATATGAATACATTATACAAAATTTTATATAATAAATTGATCATTAATTAATTATTAATATTTAATCAATTAAATTAAATTAAATTGAAATGCTGCACTACGTGTGTATAAGGCAGCAGTGACTCTGTGGTTAAGGCTTTGGGCTACTGTTCAGAAGATCACTGTAAGTCACTTTTGATAGCATTCAGGCTTTGTAGCCTAAACATGCATGCATGAATGTGTTTGGAGACCTGGCTTTAAAGAGGACGCTAAGGAAAGAGACTGCTTTTCTTCCACCAAAATCTCTGACTATACCTGTAAGCAGAAGTTAAAGAAGAGCCCCTCATGTTCATTGATTTACTTACCTGAAATTCTAACTTCTTTTGATATGCACCAATAATCACTCACATGCCCTTATTACTGCTGTGGGTCTGTGTGTGTTCAGAACAGCTCAGAATAGCTCAGATGTGACAGATGCTGTAGGCAATGGGTGCAGAACTAATGGGCAAGGCAACCTCGCTAGCCATCTGTCTGCACTTTCCAGGTCTTCATCAAAACACGCACTTGCTCTTCCCTTCCTGTTGGTGGAGGTGACCACAAGACCAGTTCATTCTTCATCTAGGTCCTCCACTTTAAAACACTTTTTCATTGCCTAAAGCATCTGACAAACAAGCCACTGAGTTGAGAACAGACACTAACAATAAAGCCAAACAACAAAGACCACATATCATTCTATTCTTCACCTCAAATGCCTTAAAAGCTTCTTATTGGCACCCTTATTGAAAACCATCTCTTATCACTCATGCTCAAATTATGCAATGTATCAACCCCACAGGTCTTGACACGCATATAACAACAAATCAGATAGGCTCAGTAGTCAGCTGTAAAGTGAACAAAAAAGGCGCAGAAAGCTCACTGCATGCTTCCACATAGCATGATTTCTCTATGTGAGGAGGAATCTTTTTCAAAAGAGCAATATATGTTTACAAAGTAAAGGTGGTATCACTAAATCTTACATTAATTGATATTGGTTGATTCTATATGCATCTTCGTGTATTCACAGTTTTTTTTTTGTATATACTCACAGTTTGCCTCAACAATAAGGGTTCGACTTGCTATGGAGTTTATAAGTAGACTGTAGTTCATGCATTCTAATGTATGATAAAACTTCAAGGCCTGTTTTAGTCTCCAGCACTAAATATGATGGCCTGTGTGATACTCAAGTCTCAATAAATAACTGGATACCTTTTACCTATTTAGGTCTTATTTATTGACATTGATCTTGATATATTAAAAGGCATTCAGTGTGAGCTGAAGTTGCACAATCCCAGGATGTGATATTTGGTCCTGTTATTTGTCTTTCCTCCTATGTTTAGGGTTTCTTATATATCTGAGGCATTTGAACATAGCGCATGTGCCTGCAGCTCCGGCCACCCACCAAGATAAAAAGGAAAATAAGTAGCGTCTGCCTGCAGAGCATGCAGAAAAATATCAAACATTTCCCCCACCGGGTTCAGTCGATGCCCCTCGCTGCCACTGCACAGGTGTCACTGAAAAGCGTAGATTACATATGAATTGTAAACATATCCATTAGAAGGAAGGCAGATTGGAAAGCAGAGCTGTTTGCAGTGATCTGCAGGATCCAGTACCTCAGGCAATGGGCTGGTTTTTTCGGTAGCTGAAAATAGGTTAACAAGCTCTCACACACTCCCTGTTTCCTGAAACCAAGGTTTACAGAACATTTCTAAAAGTGACTGGCATTAATAGAATAGCTTTCACAGGGCTTGGCATCTGGGTTATGAGCAGTATCCTTGTGCGTGAGAAATGACCAGAGTTGTCACTATGAGTGCAGTATGTACTGACACATTTTTGCGTGTGAACCTTTGGCACCTGGCCAGGTGTGTGAGCACGCTAGCAGGTGAGGCTCAGCTTACATAAAGTACATGAGCTCTCGAGGAGGGAATCAGAAACTTGCAGTGGCCTAATTTCCCTGCATCTTTCAGAGGCATTACATTCAGAGATAAATAATAAAATTTTGTGTGTGCCTTTATGTAGTCAACATGTGAAATTCAGTTTGTTAATTACTGATGAGGGGTGGAATAGCAATAATACATTAATATGAAATACATGTTCATGTTTTTTCATACAGTATATGATATTTTATGTTTTTTATATTTTCCTGTTTTCATGTGCATGTGCATACTATGTGCATGCCTGCAGGAAAGATGTGGACTAAACACATTATCAGCAGCACAGTTCTTCAGGGATAAAAAAAAAAAAAAAACTTCTTTCAGTCAGATTTATCCAATCCTGCTGCTTACTTACTACTTACATTTCAGCTCTTCTTAAAATGTCTGTCTTAGCTATTAAAAGCAGAGTCCTCTAACTCTTTCCTCCTCTGTGGAATGCCACACACTAGCATTAAACTGCACTTATTCTGCGGATGGCAACCAAATATTGCTTATCCTATAGACACTGAAAGCGAGCTGTGTATTTTTTTAACAATTCTATTCAATTCAATTCAATTTTATTTGCATAGCGCTTTTAACAATGGACACTGTCACAAAGCAGCTTTACAGAAATAAATGGATTCACAAAAAAATATATTGTAAATATGTGAATTTATCCCTATCCCCTAACATGACATCAGTGGTGATAAGGTGTTTAAATACCAAGGATATTTAGTTTGCCCTTCACTTTATCCAGTTCTAAATTTAATGACTTGACGCCCTTTAGTGGTCAGAAACGTGTAATGCAACGCCAATGGGCACTACATTCAAAGGCTATCAAAAGTGTACCTAATTACCCTGAAGCATTTAAATCACACTGGTCATACACAGAAAATCTAAAGAGAGAAAATCTAGAAATAAAAGAGAATTTAATCATATGGGCAGATTTTGATCTATAGGTGATGAATACAACACAACAATAGGCACAAATGGTTAAACATACACTATATGGCCAAGAGTATGTGGACGCCTGACCATCACCCCCTAATGTGGGCCTTCCCCAAACTTTTGCCACAAAGCTGGAGGCACATGACTATCTAGAATGTCTTTGTATGCTGTTGCACGTTGCATTAACATTTCCCTACACTGTAACTAAGGTGCTTAGCCCAAACCTAAAAAAATCCGAAAAAACATGGTTTGCCAAAGTTGGTTTGGAAGCATTCGAGTGGCCTGTAGAGAGCCCTGACCTCAATCCTACTGAACATCTTTGGAATGAATTGGAACGCTGACTGCACACCAGGCCTCCTCACCCTACCTCACTAATGCTTTTGTGGCTGAATGGGCACAAATTCCCACAGCCACACTCCAAAATCTAGTGAAAAGCCTTCCCAGAAGCGTGGAGGCTATTATAGGAGCAAAGGGGGGCTGAATCCATATTAACGCCATGCCTTTAGAATAGGATATTCAACAAGCACAATATGGGTGTCAGGTCAGGTGTCTACATACTTTTGGCCATATAGTGTATCTCTGGTATCACTTGAGAACTGAGAGGATTAGTGGATTTCAGCTGGTAGGTTGAAAAATGAAAGGGCCTGCACTAAAATGTTTGCCTTTTCAAAAGATAGTTTAAAAAAAATATCCTTGCACAGAAATTTGTGAAAATTTGTTATCCTGTTACCCCTTATGTTTGAGATCATTGAAATCAATGTACCCCTGTACTCCTCAGTGCGGCACACAAACGCTAACTTCTCACAGGAATAATGAAAATACAGCACCACCCAACAAATTAGCACCAGAATTGCTAAACACTTCACACATATTTCAATAGAAGCATATATAATTCAATTCAATTCACCTTTTATTGTCATCATACATATACAGCAGTGTGCAGTACAACGAAATACAGATCACTAGCCTCAGGTGTAAACATATAACAAGTGTTAGTGCAAATAACATAAAACAGAAGACATCCTCTAGCACTGCTCGACTGGTCCCACCATCTCTCAGGGTACAAGGAAGGCATGCATCAAGACTCTTCTCTGTTCTAGCACCTAGGTGGTGGAATGAACTTCCCCTAGATGTACAAACATCTGAGTCACTGGCGGCCATCACACGTTGTCTAAAGATCAACATCTTCCTGAAGTGCTTATATTAGCACTTTTATGTTTATCTATCTATCTGTCATATGTGATAACCACACATGGCTATATGCATGTGTGTAAAAAAAAAAAAAAAAAAAAGTCTTGTCTGTGTGCTTTTTACAGAGTTTTCAGACTGATGGTATTCTTATTCCGTGACCTAGTGAGCCAGTATCAGGATGTATTTACAGGATATATACAGTATAAGGGCGTCTACCAAATGCATGTAATGTAAATGTAAATGTGGTGAGTAGCAGCTTTACACAGGACACTGAACACAGTACACAGAAGGGAGGGGTGGACAAACACACGAAAAAACCAACAGTTTGAGGGCAATGTGCAGGTTTAGTCTTTCACAAATACACGTTTTCCTCTTTCAAAGGCTGACCCAATCCGAAACATATAGCAGCTAGCTTACTTGGTAAGCAGTAAAAAAAAAAAAATAATAAAAATAAAAATTCAACTCCCATGATGCTTAGCTAAATTCACTTCCTATATTTCGCAAGATCACCTGCTCACGTCCTGCTCACGTCATCTCCCTAGTTCCGCTTCCTGGATGTTTGAATGGTTTGTGCTGTGTTATTATTTTCCTCAGTAATAATACCAGCTCGGAAGATTCCCTGTTCGTCATGAAGAAAGGAGGAATATCAGCCATGCTGTTTGACCTGGACAACACTCTGGTGGACACAGCGACAGCGGGACAGCTGGCCTTGCTCAAGGTGCGAGTTAGAGAATGAAACCAGGGATTGAGCGAAAACATGACACCCAGTTACTCAATATTTAAATAGTACAAATTAAAGAACAGTATTACGCATTGCGCTTTAACTCACGGTTAATTCTGTAAAAAATAAATAATAATAAAAATTTTTTTAATTATTTTAAAAAATAATAATGTAAATAGTGTTTTTAGGATAGAGCTGTGATTATGGTGGAAAGGAAGGGATTGTGGAAGTTGTAGTTCAGAGCCATTCAACTCCATCACATGCCAGAGCTCTTGAACTCTCTGCTATAAGAACCAGATAGTAACACTTGTATAACGCTTTTTGGCTTTTCTGTATACTTATTTTACCAGTCGTTATTTAGAATTTACTCTTTATTATCTTCTTTTTTTTTTCTAGGAATTCTATTTTGCGCTTTTATTTTAGTTGCTCTGATGTTATGTAAGTTTATAGTTATCATTTTTTTGTTGCATAAAATGTACAACTATATTACTTGCATAAAAGATGTTATTTATTAAAAACATGTAATATAATAACAATAATAATAATAATAATAATAATAATACCTGCCCATCTGCTACCAACATCCATGCCATGATAAAAGTCACAGAGATCACACTTTTTCTTCATTCTGATGTTTGTTGTGAACAGTACACAGCTCTTGACCTGCATCTGCATGATTTTATGCATTGTGCTGCCGCCACATGATTGGCTGATTAGATAACTGCATGAATGTATAGGTGTTCCTAATAAAGTGGACAGTGAATGTATGAGGGGTGTAAATTATATAAAAGCAGGTGTTTGAAAGTGACTTCTACTATGGCTGGCTTTTCCAATAGACGTAACACAAAGGCCAGTATTGCAATATTTTACAACACTAATTGTAGTTTCATCTTCATCCAAAAGTTTTAATTACCTAAATATTAGCCATAATATCACTTATTAAAATGTTTATTATAAACCTGACAGGTATGTGAGCTGTTGAGATCTAAACTGAAGGACGCAAACACCAGCGATATTTGTCAGAGGTTTGCCCGTAAACTTCACGAGGAAAGGTTTGATCCGTCTGCAGGCATAACGATAGACGACGTTCGGATAAATCACTGGCACGAGGCCCTGCAGGAAGCAGAAAGTGTGGATCCTGGCCGTGCTCTGGCCTCAGATTGCTACTACACTTGGAAGACCACACGTCTCCAGGCTCTAGCATTATCTCCTGAAGTTTTAGCTTTGCTGCAAGAGCTCAAGCGCTCGTACAAACTGCTGCTGCTGACGAACGGTGATGCCCGGACGCAGAGGGAGAAACTGGAGGCAGTGAGATGTGAGGGACTCTTCAGCGCTGTGGTGGTAGGAGGAGAACATGCTGAGCAGAAGCCTGCAGTTTCCATTTTCACACACTGCTTCGAGCTGCTGGGAGTGAAGCCACAGGACTGCATCATGGTGGGAGATTCACTGGACACAGATATCCAGGGTGGATTTGATGCAGGGGTTCGAGCTACAGTGTGGATTAACAAGAGCACAAACACTCTTCCAGAGAACAGTGTGACTCCTGATTACACCATTCCCTCTGTGCTGGACTTGCCTAATGTTTTAGCTAAGCTGAAATGATGTGGAAAACCTTTTTATAACCTTGACTAATTTTGAATAAACATAGACACTATTCCAGTGTTATAGAGTTGTATGAAATCCATTTTTTCATGTTTTTTAATAATACTTTTATTGTAATAATCACAGACATGGGGTCAATGTGACAATATCATATCGATATTGTGTCACGAGTCCCAATACCCTTTTTTTAGAGATCCTCAAAAATTGCCATTTTACTCACAGTGATGGATTAGCTGGTGTTCAGATGTAAAAACGTATCTTCTTAACTTCTTTATTCAAAAATAACTTGAACGGGAGGAAGAATTAAACTGTTGTTATTATATGTCGATTTTAATTTCTTATTGTAACAACTGTTGTTTTTCTTCAGGTGAATTATATTGTGTTGCATATTGTATAGTGAAGTATAATATAGTCTTCAGGTATCACAGTGATATTTTTGCCATATCATCCACCTGCAATCACACGTTTCTTAGCAACCAGCAATCTACTGCAGATTTTTCGTTTAAGTGATTTGACGAAACCACCATCCACTTGCCTCTGGGGCCACTGATAGATGTGACTAACGCCATGATGTAAGAAGAGCCTTTTTCATATTTCCTATCTATTTTGTACAAAAAAGAAAAAAACCCTTTTATAGGCACTTTGTTGTGTTTAAGTTCTGAATGTCTGTTTTAAACAATTCATGAAAAAAAAACAACCATATACAACAGTGTCTCAATATAAAAATAGCATTATATCAGTTACCAATGTTGACAAGTATAGTCTTCACATGACAAGTGTGACGAGCAATAGCCATGAGCATAATAATTGATGCTGCATGTATAAATATAGACAGTAAATCTACTTCACATCTAGTTTAATCTTAATGTTCATTGCTGCCAGTTCAGCCACAAAGTAGCGGAACACGTAGGGGACAGCCACTGTGTCGATGGCATCGCTCTTCTTGCACAGTGAGCAGATAGTTTTCCTGTGGCGTGTGGCTGACCAGTGCGGGGGCGGCTTCTCCAGCAGTGGAGACAGCAAACTGCCACAGCGCACACACACCTGAGCCACGGATCGATCCGAGCAGTTAAACAGGCGATCATGCAGCAGGAAGGACGAACCATGTGCCAGCAGGGCATCACGCTCCATCTCTCCGAAGCGGATGCCACCTTGCACGTTCCTCCCTCCAAGTGGCTGATTGGTCACTTTGTCCCTCGCTCCCGTCGTCCTCACCTGGAACTTGTCAGAGACCATGTGGCGCAGGCGCTGGTAATAAACCACACCTACAAAGATGTCAGCCTCCAGCTCCAGTCCACTCAGTCCAGAGTAAAGGCGCTCAGTGCCGTAATAATTGTAACCTGCCGCCTTCAGCATGGTACCAAAGTGCTCGAGGGCCGAGTTGTGCTCAGAGAAGGTGAACGGCGTGGCATCATGGCAAAGGCCGTGCAACGCTGCCGATTTGCCAGCCATGCTCTCGATCAGCATGCCGATGGTCATACGTGACGGAAAGCCATGTGGGTTGAACAGGATGTCAGGGGTCATGCCACTCTCGCTGAACGGCATGTCCTCAGCCGGCCACAGGCGACTCAGGATACCCTTCTGACCATGCCTGCTGGCAAACTTGTCTCCAATGGTGGGGTTGCGTGGTACTCGCATAGTAATGCACACACGCTTGAAGCGGCCTGTTCCTGCGTCATTGCTGCACGCTTTAATGTTATCCACCACACAAGTCTCCTGACTCCTGAGAGAAACAGGGATACATTTTTTTTTTTTAGATTGTACTGGTGTTTTGAAATAATGGTCGCTTAAATTTAGCTTCTCAGTGAGAAAATAACTGCATGATGACTGACAATGTAAAACAATTTTAATTCACAGTAAATGATAGTGATAACATACTTGTAGAAGATAACATGGCTCTGGCCTGTGTTGAGGTTGATGTAGCTGTAAAAAGGATCTCCGTAATTCAGCTTGGTTCCTATAGGTGGCAATCCATCTGCATCCAGCCTGCCAGACACTTTAGGGTCAGCCGGTTTAATCCCAAACACCACGCCGTCCTCACCTTTGGCCTTCTCCGACAGGTCCACTATCTCAGTCTTATAGACAGAGCCATGGGCAAAACCACGCTCCCATGATGACTTGTTCACGATCTGGACAAGAAATGGTAATTAACCATGTGGCACACCGATGACATAAGTTATGTTTACCGTGTTTAGCTAAATCGCATGCAACTAACTACAAAAACTACCAGAAAAAGATCAGTACTATCACAGTGAAAGACAATCAGTGCTGACCATGGCATCTTCCATGTCGTAGCCTGTATAGGAGATCACGGCCACTATAGCGTTTGTGCCAATGGGGTAGTTGTCGATGTTGTAGTGGTCATACATGAGAGGACGGACCAGAGGACTCTGGGGGGTCTGTAAGCGGTAAAGCTTATTATCTGAGCGATCCTGATAAGAGTGCAGTGGGAAACCCATAGTCTGTTTACCTGCATACAGAAAGGTGAGAGGAAAAAGTGGAAAATTTTAACATTAAATATTTTTAGACATCAAACTTTTTTTTTTTTTTTATATATTTGGAACACTTCAGCATAAACACTGTACTGTACTAGTATAACAGTGTCAACGTATCAATAGAAAAGGAAATTCATCTCAGGAAGCTAAAGCTAGCAGACCTGGCATGGTAGAGCAAACTTACCCATCTGGCACTGGTACATATTCCTAGGACTCTGGTTATGGTCGGAGAAGGGGATGAAGTTGGCCACCACACTGAGCATGCTATGGGGGAAGAGCTCCTGATGGGTGGTGACACCATGCTCTATCTCATCCTCAAATATCCCTACATTAAGGTAAAGCTGAAACACAAAACACAAATGCTGACTCAATACCTCATGCTTCCATTACAAATGTTATACACTTCATATTAGTTATACCACAGCACTGTTAAATTCTCAATTCTGATTGGTCAGAAGGCATTGATTAAATTTCTATAACATAAACTCTGACAAGTGATGGCTGGAATTCAAAACACTGGTTTATATTAATGTGCATTTTCCAATATGTTACCATTTCTATAGTAACAGGGACTTCTATGGCATAATGAAAAACACTATAATAATTTAAAAAAAAAAAAAAAAACACTAATATAGTCAGGTGTTCTGTAAGGAGACATTTATGTAACATTTATGGATGGAGTCTCCAGTGTGTCAGTAAGTTTTCCACAATGGGAGAGTCTTTAGGACAGAGGACTTTGCACTTTCCGGTTTCTAAGTTGACAAGCTGCATTTTTTTCCTCATTAAATTCAACTGCTAAAGGAACAACTGTTTTTAGCTGCGATAATGCAAGAAACTAACTTGTCTTGTGGACGTTCCCCAACATTACATGTAACTATAAATGGATAAAAATGATAAAATTGTAATCATTGGCAAATTGCTGTGGTATAACAAGAATAAAATACTTTCGGACATGCCATTATAGGAAAATAATCAACTTTGTGGCAACAGTAGCTCCGCTTCACACCAGGTCACATCACACCACCTTGTCATTGATTATTTTCCTATACTTGCTGTGTTTTATTACTTACTGGTGCTTGGTGGATTAATGGTGGCAGTAAAGGCCAGTGTAGCCTATCACTACATAAAACTGGTGATCGGTTATATATCATGTGAGTTTGACTGAATGTTGACAGACCTGTTCGAAGGTGCCAATGAGCTCCTCTTTGCCCAGGGAGAGGTTGCGGACTGGTCGCACCATGCGGCATGGTGTGGTGAACAGGTACAGGCTTGGGTACAAGCTTGCTTTACCTGTTTGAGGAACTAGCACAATTTCAGTCCATGGAGGAATCTTTTTCTCCCTCAGCACCTATAAGAGGAGACAGGAAACAATGTGTTTGACAAAAATAAATAAATAAATAAAAACGTAGATCTTACTTACTTCACCTCAATTTTTCAGTCATTACCATAAAAGACAAATCAAGCCAAAATTTCCACGGGTGTTGTATTTCCACTCAAAATAAACACATCATTAAAGTATACTGAATTCTAAAGTGATCAGTTGAGACGTTCAGCTAAATTTCTTGATGTGCCTGCAAAAAAAATCCATGGAAGTATCAAGTAATCCAGATTCTATACATATGTAATCTGGACATACTCACAACCACAAATTTCCATAAATAATATGTCCAACCCCCAAAAAGGATTTACAGTAATAATAATAATAATAATAATAATAGTTTCAGTTAGGGTAATGGTATGATGGCACAGATATTAGCATAATATTATGGCAGACAGATATTACCATAAATATGTAAAAGTGTCACTAACCTTGAACCTGCGGAGAGATTCAACCAGAGAGGGTGCGAGATCTTTCTCAACCCAGCCAATCATGGTGCCATCCAGTATAACAGGGTAGCAGCAGGAGTATGGCTGACCAGGAGTTCCATCCACTGGAGTAACACCTGGCAAAGTACTCAATTTTAATCACAATGCAAATCATACATTTTTGTGTGTATATGATTGTATGTTTTTTTTACTGAAAATGTCCATTTGTATCAAATATATGCCCGTAAATATAAATTAATTAAATAACGGGGAAAAAATGTAACATTAGGACAATGTACTGCTTCAATTAGATAATGAGTAAGATGAATTGAAATTAAACATGCTTTTATTCTGTTATATTTTTAACAAGCCAATGAATTTTCCCCCCAAGTTCCAGCAACATACCTCAAACTTCCCAAAACACCAGGAATGCTAATCTCTTGACTGTCCCTCTAGACAACTATATTAATATCGAAAATACTACTATTACTCCTTGAGCATCTCCAGCTTCGCATGTAAATCTCAGGACTTGGACCACATGTAGTACTTCAACTCTGGTAGTGCAGATATTTTGGAGAAAATGTGCCCACACTGTTGATTACCTAGTGAGCAGAGCAGGGCGGGGAGCGTAGTAGTGGGGTGAACAGGAGCCACAATCTCACAGTGGGCCGTGAGGTGGTTCATCAGCCCACATGGTGCGCCGTCAGGTGTGTGCACAGGACACAGGAAGCCCCAGGACTCAGGTAACAGCTTTCTCACTGCTGTGGTCCTCATCTTGGCGAAGGCCGCTCCTCTGTGCACACACCGGAAGTGCGACAAATAGCGAATGAAGTTGAGCTTGTCAGCCACCACGCACAGACCACTGGCCTGCAGCATACCCAGACCTGAGGGCCAGAGAGATGTGTAAATCAGCATGTTAACAAATAAGGAGTAGTTCAGCAAGACTGAGCGTTCACATTTGAGTATTACGCAATGATACCTGTCTTGGAGACGAGGTTGCCTGTAGCAAGCAGGTATTCAAAGGCTTTGGTAAGGTCAGTGCCCATGTTGAAAATTTTAGCCAGGTTATCTGAGGTCAGTCCCCCGACTCTCTGGCTCCTCTTATCCAAGGCCAGTTTCACAGACACCAGCCAGCCAGTCATTTTCTCCTGAAAAACACATACACAAAAATGATACATTATAAGAGAGGTGTACTAGATGTAATAGGTGCAAAGGTTAGACGGTAATTATGACTGAATCAATACAGGCATCCCTGTTTTTGTAATGTCCTGTACCATCACTCCTGTCAGCCAAGAACAGAAAGCTGAGGCTACAGTGGGCACTCACTGAAAATGGACAGGCAAAAATCCCCCCTGCCCCATTCTGATGCTTGCAATAACTGCATCATTTGGGATAAGGTCTAGTGATTGACTTGGCCAGTCTAAAACCTTCCACTTTTTCCCCCCTGATGAAGTCCTTTGTTGTGCTGGCAGTGTGTTTTGGGTCATTGCCCTTCTGTATGATGAAGTTCTTCCCAATTAGATTGGATGAATTTCTCTGTACACTGGCAGACAGAATGTTTCTGTAGACTTCAGAATTCTATTCTACCATCATGAGTTAAATCATCAATGAAGATTAGTGAGCCCCTTCCAGAAGCAGCCATGCAAGCCCAAGCCATGACACTACCTCCACCGTGCTTGACAATGAGCTCGTATGTTTTGGATCATGAGCAGATCCTTTCTTTCTCTACACTTTGGCCTTTCCATCACTTTGGTAGAGGTTAATCTTGGTTCCAAATCTTTGTGGCTCATCTCTGTATCTCTTTGTGAATTGATGAGTGGTTTTCCTTTTTCATCTTGTGGTATGGACTCTATATTTCTGCTCTCCAAGTCTTCTTCAAAGGGTGGAGTGTGATGCTTTCACCCCTGCCCTGTGGAGGTTGTCAGTGATGTCACTGACTGTTGTTCTTGGGTTTCTCTTCACAGCTCTAAATGCTTCTGTCATTAACCGGGTTAGGAGTTAAGGTTTTACTTTTTGCATGATTCTCCAGTTTTTAAAATGTTTTTATGTTTCTTTTTTTCCCCCTTATATTTATACTTATATTTTACTGCATCAAAAACAAAATTATAGACTATTTAGTTCCAGCTCTGTACGTCTCCTTATTAATAAATGCCTGCTAGACCTTAAAGGGTAAAACCTTTGCAGGTATGTCATACACTAACTGTATACTAACTTCAGATGATAAATTTAGTATAACAGGAATCACACCATAATATCTGCTGAACACCACTGTTGTGACACAGCAAGCTCACCTTCAGGAACATGAGATAAAGCTGACCAGGCGTGAGGACCTCCTGACACATCAGACTGTCTGGATTCTCCTCCATACACTCCTGTTTGGCAAAGGCAAACAGCTTTCGTGTCATCAGGCAAAGCATGTAGAACTTCTCAGTGTCAGACTTCAGGTGAATACACAGACACTCGCTGTGGACAAATGAAAAAAGATTTTGTTTCAGACACCAGAAAACCAAACGCATGCTTCATTAATTATCCTGAAGGAACAGCCAGGGCCAAAAACGGCACCTGTTGCCATTATTTAAATGACTAACAATTCAGTTTATAACCTATAAAAAAAAAAAAAAAGACTTACTCCAGAAGAAATTTAGCACACTGCTCATGTGTGTACCACTCTGGCAAGTTCAGCTTGACCCGAAAGCGTTCTCCCAGATAGTCGAGCACTTTCACTCTGGTAGTGCAGCCCTCCTCCATCACCAAGCGCAGCATCTCTGACACACAGCTCTTAAAGAAGGAGTTCTCCTCTCTGCCCTTTATCAGCTCCTGGTAGATCTGGTAGTCTGAGAAGTCCACTAGGGCCTGTGAGCCATAGACAAATTACATTGAAAAACAGCTTCATACAAAGATATATGGAGGATTCCAATAACTGGACACTTCAGACACTCTCATAACACAAAAAAATGACAGGTCTATGGGAAGAACATCACTACGTTTACAGTATATGCTTCTTTGTACAATTCCAATTTTTTGTTCAAATTGGATCTGTCTACCATTATGGGTCACATTCATAACTGCCAAAGACCCAAAATCAGATCAGTGTCACTTCAACCAGGTACTGTGAACAAAGCCTGTGTTTTCATAAGAAGTGTAACCATCAGCATTACCTTAAGAGCAAAGCCCAGAGGAAGGAAAAACAGTTCTTTATGATAAATGAAGTTGAGCATGACCGTTCCATTGTCCAGGTAGTGAAGGTTCATGTTAATGGATGTATGTTCATCTCTCACGCAATGCACTGAAATTCCTGGGAACACAGAGCTCAAATTAGATTATATATTTCACATTAGGGAAATACTACAAAAATCTTTTACATAGATAGATATACTGTATTGATTCCATGAGGGAAATTCTTGTAATTCTTTTCCAAAATAGCTTTACAGACTGCGGCATGATCACCAATGAGCTAAATACAGTTGCCTGCAAAGTCTCCATCACACCATGTAAAAAGTAAAATGTACTTCTATTTTACAATTTATTTAAAAATCAAATATGTTAAAAATGTCAATGTATCCAACATCAAAATAACAATCCAAAACATAAGGAAGGAAAATACAGGGAAAAATAGGCAGGAAAAAAGTGACACCTGACAGGGTTATTACAGAAAAGTCAGAGAGAATGGAAGGTCAAATACAACTATGAAGACCCGAAGGCTTCTCAGAGAATATGGAAGAGGTCAGACAGAGTTATATGCAAAGGCAATGGATGGGTTATTAAAGAGTATCTCACATTCAGAAAGAGAAAACTGAGATTTTTTCCCCCCACTATGAATATCTTAACATAATCTATATGACCATATTTGTTACTTTGGAACATCTTTGAAACTAGATCCAATGTTTTGTTGGTATAAATAATATTTGTCATATTCATTTGATCAGAAGGGAATGCAAACTTTTCCATTCAAATCTATGTTAGCACAACGTTAGCACTCACCGTACTGAGTGTAGCCTTGACCTCTACTTTTAAACTTTGGTCTTGACAAAGCGATGGGGTAGTTCCTCCTAGGCATGATAAGCATGCGGATCACTTTCTCGATGCCGTTCACTATGAAGTAGCCTCCCATTTCCTACAGGACAGCAGTGGAGAAAGATGAAGGAAGCATCACGCATACACAGGACAAATGTAGTTTTCTCCAGGAATGACACTACGGATGTCTGCAGGTTTTCCTGTTTAATAAGCAGATCAAAACTCTAAATTTTACCTCTGCTTCTTCATGGTGCTCGATTAGCTCTTTAGGTGAGAGGCCATGGAGATTACACAGTTTGGACTTCACCATGATGGGCACCTGTCCCAACGACTGCTTAATAATTCCTTTAGGGACCCCGTTGACTGACCAACTGACATCCGCCTGCGCTCATAATCACAAAAGGTGGCATACAGTAGGGCTCATATCACCAACACAATGCAACACAATCATGCTGAGATATTTGGGTTTATTGTGCAAAACGTCAGCCCGTCCTACCACTAGCTTTCCTCTATATGTGCACCTCCTTCCTCTACACTCAGCAGGATAGACACGGAGATCCTTGCAGATTCCTCCTTTGGCCACGGTGGGGTTGTGGATAGCAGCTTCCACAAATGATAGGCTGATTCTGTCCCCCTTATGCAGGAACTCCAGAGGAGGAATGGCCTGAAGATAGACAAATGGAATGATGTAAGCAATAGAACACAATGGGGCATGCTGTTAAAGGAAAATAATCAACAGTGGGATGGTGTGATGCCATTAACAATGTTGTAGCAGCTATATATATATATATATATATATATAATGTGTGTGTGTGTATATGTGTGTGTGTGTGTGTGTGTGTGCAGCCATTGTGAGTGCATCATAATGTGAGGTACGTGGCCATGCATTCTGGTATGTGGAAAAGGAAAAACAATAGGCAGAGGATGTGGAAGGAGATTTAAAGGTACCACTTGTAGCTGACTCTCTACATGTCTCACTCTGTTTGTACAGTATCTTTCATTATCTCCACCCCAATCGTCTCAGTCACAAGAATTGCTGCTTAATCAATATGAGAGCTCTTAAGTGAATTCTGAACTTCAGTAGCTGCTTAATAACACATTGATTTCTTTCTCCACTGCTAAAAAGGACATTCAGCTGTAGTGAATAGAACTGTCACATATTCATAGATGTACAGTGCACCCGAGAAAGGAAATAAAACCGCCAAGAGAATCTCCAGCTGTATCCAGTCTGGGCAGGTATTATTGGTAGCTCATTTTAAACTTGTCCCTGGTTTACTGTTGAAATGTAATGCACGTTGTCTATTGATGTAATAGGATCTGAGTAATAGGGCTGTCAAAAATATTTATTTATTTATTTACTTACTTACTTACTTACTTACTTATTTACTTACTTGTTTTTAAGCATTCATTGACTATGAATATTTGAAACAATATTGATTCTATACATATCATGTATGGTGGCAGTGTAATACAATACTACTATCTATATCTGTGCTTCAAATATCCACATCTGTATCTGTATTTGGATTTAAACTCAAAGTGGGTGTGGCCTAAACGGTCTGAATTCTAGCTTCTCATCCTCAGCTACACCACTTTGTCTCAACTAGGGATGTGTGTGAGACTGTTTTTTAAATCATGCCAGCGCTGTTATTTTTGTTTGTACTTGCTCATGATGTTTTCTACCAGGTTCTATTTCCAAAAATATAAACAAGCTGGTAGCCTTAATTTAAACCACTGTGACTTGACCAGGCAGTTACTAAGGATGAATCAATGACTGCTGTACATTCATGTTGATGAGCATGATCTTTCTTTGTTCCGCAAGCTCCTTATCTCTGCCATATCTGCTCGTGTACACATAAAAGTGAAAAGCTTCTGCTCATGTGGTGTTTTTGTTGCATTTCATGGGATCTTTGTCCCTCTTTTGCCAGCCAGATCTGTTCATTCCAAATAAAATATGTTTATATGGTTAAATTCATCACTGAGCTAATGTTCTGTTTTGGTTGCTTTGCTAAACGTGGCGAATGTAGCAGACTGTTGTATACTCTTATAATACAACTGGGTGATGGAGGTGGTGTGAGTACTGCAGTAGGCAGTATGCAGTGTGACTGATCTGGTTAAGGGACCACCCTTTTTCACAAGTACACATTTAATATAAAAACAAAACAATGCAGAAATATTCAGTGCAGTTCTTCTTGTTGTGGAAGCTCCTTCCTTTTTTGGGGTAAGAGGGGGCGAAAGGAGTATAAAGGGTGTTAAACACAGAGGTTGAATTAGTCTCTAGTGTGGCTCTGTTAAGACAAGGACAAGGTGACCATGTGACCCTGAATTACCAGTGAATGTACAGTATTACAGAGAACCTGTCATGGTCAGTGCTCCTATCTTTTTATCACTTTATTTCAGAAACACACCACAGTGTGTATACATTCCTTTTTGTTTCCTGCACTATTCATTCTCACTGCAAAGTCATGGCCACCTTCAGCCATTTGCCTTTATGCTGACAAGCCACAGTGCCTTTATTAATAGCTATAGATGGGAAAGATGGTGATGTCATATGGGTTATGACCAACCAGGAGAAATTGCAAATATTTGCATTAACTATTTATGATCATTGCTTGAAGTAGGCCTGTGTCGACTACTCCAGTCAGTCAGACGGTGTGGATAGATTATAGTGTATTAGTGTCTGTCTCAGTGCAGTAAACTCTCTGCAGTTTGATTCTGTATTCACAGCATACAGCATAGCAGGAATGCTTGGTCCGGGGCGCACACAGTAGTTTTTAAGCCAATATTGCAAAGTGAAAAAGTCCTGACCCATTCACGTCTTTTTTTAAAAAAAATTGGAAACAATTCAGTGTACAGACTGGACAAAGTGCAGAAATTGGTCACTGCAGTTGATATAAGAAAGAGATTGAACTAGGAAATCTAAACATCAGCTCCATAATTATTGGCACCCCTAATAAACATGGGTATAAAAGGTTATGTAAAAATGTATTTGTGTTTAATTAGCTTGATCTCACACTGAAGATATGAGCAAAGTATAACCTTTAACTGAAGTAAATTTATGCCAGTAATCCTGCTGTACTAACTATAGGCCAAGTGACACTGATTTGTTTCTAATTTGCATATTCAAAGATTCTGTATTCCTTGATGAGGATAAAAGTGTGGATACTTCAGTGCCTTTTGTCTGTTGTCTATTTCCAATATCCAATGTAAGAAAAAAGACCTGCAGAGCAGGTTGACTTTGAGTTGACCTTTAGTATGAGGAGTTTGATTAAATGATAGAAACTAAGCAGACTTTGACTTTGACTTTGACTGATGTAGCAAATATATTTTCAAACCTCTTTCCAAACCTCTTTGTGTTCATGTGATGATGACTAGTCTCTCTGGCCTCATCACCGGCACTAAAGGTACTGTATATGTCCTATACTTTGCTTACCCCCTACACACTGTTTTATAATCTAATTTACCAGAGAGTGACTCTGTACTGTAGATGCTAATGCAAAGTGTGTGCATATGTTAGTGGTGGTGAAAGCACATCTACATTTGGACGTTGTACTTTAAATAGCCTTACAACATTATGAGGAAATTAGAAAGCTTTAACATCAAATCTACTGCTTTCAGAGTTTGTAGCTGTTGTTTATTAAAAAAAAGTTATATAACAGATCAAAATACGCATGATATTTCAGAAAAGTGTATTTGTTTCTTGTTTGTTGCACTGGTATACTGTTTGAAGAACTTTTGTTTGTAGGGTAAGAAGAGATGGTTAGCTTTACTCCCAGAGTAGACTAATACTGTACTCCTTAATTTTTTACTGTTTAATAATTATTCCGATCCAGTTTATTTTGTAAATAATAGAAATAGTCGTCTTTCTTTGTCATATGTGACGTTTGTTTCATTGTTGGGTGTATTGTTTCATCAGCCTGTTTGTGTGGAGAAAATAAAATAAATTTTGGTGCCAGAGTTGGGCCTTATGACAAAATAACACTGATATGGTGATAAGTAATGCACAGCAAGTCACCATTATAATCACCTCAAATATCACTTACAAGTAGTTGATTTTAGTAGTTGACATTAAAATATATTCGTGTATCATTTGTCCCGCTTCTCTGTGCTAATTTAAAGTGCATCTAAAATGTATCAGAATTGCAGAAGTGTGGAGAAGATATTTCTGTTGAATTAGTCATTTCTGTGGAATTAAACCATAACAAACTATATTATATAAACTAAACAATACTATTTATTATGCATTCAGTGGTAGAAAATTAATATTGAATGGTTGATAGACACATAGTGCTAAATCCTGACCTTATACTCCAAAGTATCTTTTTCAGTCATGTTTGTTTGGAACATGATGTCATGTCAAAGCTTTGAGAAAGTTTGAGGAAAACATAAAAAAAAAAAAAAAAAAAAAACCCATAAGCTTATAATTACTGTAATTCTCATAGGATGTGAATGCAGCAATATATTTTTAGACATTAAATTGTCATTGAACTCAGAAGTTCTGAAGGCGGCACTGTTGTTTAGCTCTCTATATATTGCGTATCATGAAAATGTCTTTTAAATATTGTGATATTATATTTGTGCCATTTTGGCCACGCCTAATTGGCACCTGCCTTGCTTGTTGATAGTTATCTCAGCACTTCTTCTTGACGACTAGAACTGTGGGCCAATATTCTTTTGATGTCATCTTGTTGCTCTCTCTCTCTCTCTTTTTTTAAATTTTTTTTAAATGATTCAGGGTGATAGTGGGAGGCGATGTTTGACAATGATTCACATTTGAATGTAAATAGTCACATCACAGATCTGAGTCCAGCTCACCTGCACTGTGTTTGGTCTGTAGCATATCTTATGACTTTGCTAGGACCAAAGCTCACTGTCCCAGTGTGTATGTCCCTGACATAGCTTTTTAGCTTTTTTAAGCTTTTGTATCTGGCTTTTTAAAGCCAGAGCTTTCATCTGTCACACCTCAACAATGCTTTTAATTAAACAACTGTTCCTTCGTTATCGACTGGGAAGGAATATAATCGGACAGGTTTTTCTTGTTTGTATGTCTCATCGGAGCTGTTATCAAACACTCCCATTTGGTTGACAAATTATAAATCTCTTTGCACCATCTCCTTTTGTTTCTAATCACCAGAGCAGAGAGAGAGAGAGAGAGGACGAAGTCTGAATGTTAACATGAATGCCGAGTGAAATTAGACATTTTTCTGCTGTTGTAGCACGCTGACAAACAGCAAAGAATGGCTAAACACTGTGGAACAGCACATTTTGTGACAGCTCGGGTAATAAGTAATTCTGATGGTCAACAGTTTTTTTTTAAAAAAACAAATCTGTTATGTGGCTTTATTTCTTTGTACGTTTATATGACAAGAATTCGGCTTGCTCGATCAGTTGTTAGACTCACTGACGACAGGCTAAAAGGGTGTTTATTTTTCAGTCACATCACTGTCATGCAGAGCAAAAGCAGATCATTATTTCTAGTGCTCTATTCCTCAATCATTGCTTGAAATTATTGGCACACAAACTGGCTGCAAATGAGATCAGTCTTCCTCTTCACATTTTTTACTCAGTTCGTGTGTGCCATATTAATCTGATTCTGCATCTCTCTGCCTTTTTGGGTCTGTCTTCATCCCTTTTTTTTTGTTCTCCTTCACCTTTCTCCTATTGTTTATCCTCCATCTTACTCTCTCTATACTCTCCCTCCTCCTCTCCTCATTCCTTATTCACTCCCACAATCACAAATGTCACTTTCTGCCCTCATTCTTATTATCATTAAGACACACACACACACACACACACGCGCGCGCATGCGCACACACGCACATGTGCGCACGCACACACACGCTGCAGCATCTGCACATGTGTAAACATGCTCATTATGGAATAGCTAAAGGTCAGCTCACCTCTCCCCCCTTTCACCCCACATTCACTCCACAGTCAGAGGAAGGTGTGAGAGGAGAGTGTGCAGTGCTCACATCACGACTGAGTAATGGGTGTAATTATATAAAGGTTCTGCTGAAGTGTTAAACCCCACACAGTGGTGTACTACTAGTGGATTGTGCTTGGATGAGTGGACCGACCAATGTTTCTACCATTTTGTAGGTTTAACCGTTATGTCGTCAGTCATCGAATAGTGTAGAAATAACAACTAGCATGGGATGTTAGAGAACAAATTTAATAGTTCCTAGTTAAATCTTTTAGCATATTCACTCATGACCACAGAAAGCACTGTGGTTTTATTTATTATTTTTTTAAATTTTAATAATTAGTTTGCTACAATTGCATGTTAAACTATTATTTTCTCTTTGGACTAAATTATGTTTGCCAAATGAAACAGCCATATTTTTCCCCAAACATAATCTTTAAGACTAGACAAGCCATATTTTAATGGTAAAATCCTCATGTCCCTCAAGTTGTCATTATGGTGATGAAAAGACACATCTCCAAGCCCCTGATGCTGCTGATGCTTAGTTCTAGTTGTATATCTAAACTGATTTTTCCAGCTGAGAACTGACTTGGTTGTGGTCAAAATTTGTTGAGCTCCATCACCATCACATTACTACATTACCAACATCAAAGAGCTGTCGAAGAGCTAACATTGTAAACTAATCCTAGTTTATAAGTGAGAACTTGGGACTTTCGAACTTCTGAATTGGACAAATCCATTTGCATGTCTGTCCAACAGCAAAAAAAAAAAAAAAAGGACAAGAAATAGTAGTATATTTTCATGCAGACTTTCACGTTTCTCTGTTTTGTGTTTGATATAAGATCAAAGTCTAGCAGTAGATATTTAGATAATTGAAAGGATTTTTTTTTGTGCCAGATTTTTGATCAGACTTCGCACTTTTGATGTTTTTTTTCTTTTGCAGTGCTTTTAACGGTGAACTATGCCATCATTTTGCAGCTACTTTTAAAATGACTGAAGCACTAACCAAACAGCTCTTCTTTGGAGGTTTTAAAAGCTCCTCGAGAGCTTTTTATATTGACACAGAACGCAAACAAGGTCTAGCTTACTGTGAGCATTCATTTTTTTCCCAATCTCAGGCAGTTTGAGTGAATGCTTTGAGGTGGAAAGTTGAAAGTTCTGAGTCAGAAAACATCCCAGTTCCCAGTAGTCATGAATGCAGCACAGTGTTCCCTGTACAAGAAACATAGTGTTTGTGAGGTCTGAGGCTGTTCAAAAATTTACGCATAAACTCTAGTTTTATAACAGTCTTGTTCTTGGAACTTTATGCAAGGTTAACATTACAAGAAATAGTAGTAAACAGAATAAACTAAAAATAAAACATAATAATAGTCAGACTGAGCATTAGATAATTCAGTAGCTAGTAAAAGGAATCAGCAGTGTTTTTTCTCTTCACATGCACAGACATGTATTACGGTTCCTCTTGGTGTCACTGGTGCTGTGGTACATCTTACATTTCATACACTGCCACGATGATTGCATACAAAAAATGGCAACATTACAAACCGGACATTACAAAGTGCAGCGATGAAATAACAAGGTACATTAATGGTAGACAATGTGAGGAAACATAGCAGGTGGTAGAAAACGGGTCAGCGGGTGTGCATTTAGTGCAGAAAGTTAGCATAAATGCCAACGTCTGTGGTTTAGTTGTAGCATTCGAGTATTCACCTCTTGCTATGGAGATACGGGAAGCACCTGAAAACTACACTTTTCTGCCTTCTCAGCTAAGGGCTTTCTCTCACTAAAGACAACTTACTAAAGAGGAAAGGATACAGGATGTGGAAGGGGCGGTTAGGCAGGAGTTAATGTCGCTCTGTACTGACTTCATGTAAACCTTGGTCTTCAGAGCCAACCGAAATCAAGAGGGCGGGCCTGTGGTCTCAGAAACCTTTGCTGCAGAAGTGGGGAGTCGGAGCTCAGAATTACATCATGTTCGAATTCTGTGTACTTGGGCAACAATGTGTTGAAAAAAATCATGCACGCCTCCATGTTCTTCTTTTGCTAACAAAAATCTAGGCAGGTCATTGTGATGAGTGATGTATGTTTACTTCCTTAAAACAGTGAACTGTACAGTCAGTGTCAAAGGTTTAACAAGCGAATATGTTTGTGTGTTGATTGATCTAAAGCAGATGTTAGTATATACAGTATAACTCAACTAAAGTAAAGAAGTGCTACTTTGTTTACTGTCGATGCTGTGAGCAGCCATGTTGATTTGACATCATGTGCTAAACTCAGGGTTGAGGAGACTTTTCTGGTTTTCGAGTAGGAATTACAAGCCGAGGGAGCGTTTTCTTTGGGTTTTTCCTAGTCAGAGGTCAGAAATTCTGAGTTATGAGTTTCAGGCAAATGCAGTGTTTATCCGTACAGTGACAGAAATAATACTGTTAGTTCATGCAACTTAAAGATATCACATGAATACATATGCTAACAAAAAAAAGTGGGGGAATTGCCCTTGGGGGGTGTCGATGGTGGTTAAATGTATGAAAATCAGTGGAATTAAGATGGAACTTAATTAAACTTATACACCAGGGGGGTCAAAATTTAAAACATAGTCTAAGTTGCAGGCCAGACAGGATTAACATTTATTCAACAGTTTACAGCTGACTGTGATTTAAACAGAAATGCAAATTTGAACAGCCAGACTACAATTTTTCTCAAAAAATAAATAAAATTTAAAATAATTGTATTTTTCATTAATACCCTCAAGCAAAATGAGAGTATTTCAGATATGAACAAGCTGTGTGTCCAGGTTTTTGTACTTGTCCAGATGTTTCGCCGTCTTATGTTATATTCTTTAATTACAGCCACATTAGCTCTGCAAACAAGGTACACAGGTTTACCTTCAGTGTCAACAAACAGGTACTCTGCCTCCCACCTGTTTTGAAAGCCCCTGTTTTCAAAGTCCACTTTTCGTTTGGCTATTTTTTGGGGGGTGGCTAGCTTAAATGTCACTGTATAGGCGCTGACCCATGCATTCACCGCTCACCACTGATGAGTGTGTCATTAAAGCAGCAGGGAGGAGGGGCTGGCGCTCACAGCTCTTCGCTGCGTGGCAGATGTTGCAGTGCATTGTGGGATTTGTAGTATGAGTGGTGTGAGTGCGATTTACCGGCGGGCCATTAATAATAGACATATGAAATTATCTCGGGGGCCGGATATAATTGTATCATGGGCCAGATGTGGCCCACGGGCCTTGAGTCTGACATGTCCTTTATACACTCAGCTGGTTGGTTCTAAATGCATCCATTTCTGCAAATTGCATTGAAACATGTTTAATTATTTATGCTGTTAGCATGAAGTCGTCCTGCCCACCAACATGCACTAGGGTAAAATGAATTTAATAAAATGCATTTTGTCTGTCTGCTAGGATTTTCTTGATAGCAGTTTTGGTATTTTCTTGTTAGTTTTTATAGTAATTGATAATATTTCAGTTTACATTTCTAATGTATGAATAATATAAATCATGAATTAGATGTCAATAAGTTGTAGCTGTCCACAGTTACACAGCTCCAATTTTTCAAACTACCAAACTCATACCAAATTGTAATGAAGTTTTGCCTTCTCTAGCATATTTTTCAGGCAGCATATTTTCTCACTTCACCACCCCCCTCATTTTAATTAAAATGCCAGATAAACTCTGGCACATGTCTCCAGTTGTAAGACGCACGTTCTGGCATGTATTCAATAACACGAGTAATTGAGTAGTTTATAGGGATCGAGTATCTTTAATGCTACTCAGTGCACTAATGCCAGTCATGTTTATAATGTCAAGTAATACATGCAGATTTGTAGCTCAAATATAATTAATGTCATTATGAGAACATTGTTTGAGTCTTAACCTTAGAGACTTTATATCAGAATTTTTTTTTTTTTAACAACTGGAGGAATTTAGTGCATTTTTGGGGCTTGATGTTACAATTTGTAAACAGATTTTTTTTTTTTTTTTTTTAAATCATCTTAGAGAAATGTTGATATTCCCAACAGATTTGTGTTATTTCCAGTGTCATTCTGCCTTTACATTGTTTGTATAAAAAATGTGCTTGCTACCTACCTATTGTTATCCTCAGTAATTAGCATATTCTTTGCATTCTTATTTCTCAGTTGTGTTACAACAGTGTCCTCACAACTTTAACCACTTTGAACAGTGGTGCTGTGAGTGCTGAGTTTGCATGATGATCACAGCAACACAAATTTGAGTTCCACTTCAATTTACCGTTAAACACAACTTTGTAAATAGATTCCAGATGTACTAATGGTGGTAAAATATCCACCATGACTATATTGTTTGCATTCTGGTTTATACCACAGCCCTGTTGAATGATCAATTCCGATTGGTCAGGAGATTGATTCATTTTATTTAACAGCAGTTCTGACATTAGTTCAGTTGCAAGGTTAATGCGCTTGTCCTAACATGTTATAGTTTCTATAGTAACAACTTGTATGGTGTATTCTCCGCCTAAAAATATAAAAGAAATGTGTATGATCATTGATATGGTGATATAGTCTTCTGTGAGGAGAGGTTTATTTGTCATTTTTGGAAGGAGTCTTCAGTGTCAGTGCTTTGTAACAGACAGGAGTAAAGCTGTAACGTTTTCCAACTCAGGATGGAAGGTGTTGTGGTTTCTTGACCACCAATAAGGTGATAAGGTGATGACTGAAGAGGGAATAACAGTTTATACAGTATATAGTTTATATGATAACACTTAACTTGTTTTGTGGATGTTTATTTAAAGTAACTGTAAACAGATAAAAAAGTATGCTGCGCCATTTTTTAATAACTGAAAAATTGTTAGTGCTGGTAAATTACCGTGGTATAAGAGGAAGAAAGCACTTGCTGTTGAAAAAGAATCAATTAGTTAAAGTGACTCCATGTTGCATTAAGGCGCTTCTTACTCTGACACTGATTATTTTCAATGCCACCTTGTGTTTTATTCCTTACATATTGTTAGGCGTGTTGATTGGCACATGTCTAGCTCAGATTATCTCCCTAATAAGAATGAGCGTGGTCTCATACTGTCTGTCTCATCTTGATTTAAACCTCTGTACTGTCAAAAAGGTCTTTGAAGCGAGCTCTGGGTGTTCCATCATCATCAAAATGATGGAGGCTGGGACAGCTCCTTCTTGATGCTGTCACCCCGAGCTGAGGGTTACTGCCACCAAAGACAGCTCTGTCTCTCTGCTAGAAATGCGGAGAGCAATTACTGTGTAACTACTCACCTTGATCTAAAGTACATCCTTCATCACACAAGTGGATGTAAGAGATCACCTGATCACTGCTGGAACCTTTCTATCATCAGTCTGACAACAGGCCTGTACGTGAGAACAGAGGGACTACAGTAGACACGGATGGCAGTTAATTAAACTTTTTGTTTGCACTAGAGTGGCACCCACAAACCGTTATGAGTCACGTTGTGGCCTGTTATGTGACTGTAAATCATGGATTTGCAGAAGTTAACCATACTTTGAGTAAATCCTTTGATAGTTTCTTCCCAAATGACTAACTGTGAAGCTTACTCAGGAAACATGGTTTGCGGTGATGGTAGAGACAAGTTAATGAAACTGATTTTTCACCATTAGGACCATTATGCTTAGCTTTACTAATTTAAGCTATGATTATGCAATATCAAAACTACAGATAAGTACAGAACATATGCCTGCGTGTTTGTTTGTTTGTTTGTTTTGCTTTGATTCTGGTATTACTTTGCACCAGTACTTGGTACTAGTACCCTTGGAAAGGATGAAGTGTCATCCAAACATAGTAAAAACATATGTGAGGAAGTGATAAGCTGAACAGCTAATGAAGCTGGTGTGTTACTTATCTTAAGACACTGATGTAGCATATTGTAAATATTCGAAGTGTAAATGTTGGTATCGGGTAAGTTTACGTAACTGCCACCAGCATGTCTCAGGATTTGCACTTCCTCATTCTCTATCTCCATGATTTCATCTATTGATTTCTCTCCAGACTATTTGTCGCCTGCTTACTCAAGTAAAATTAGAGCACGTTGTGCTTGGTATAAACAATTGAATCGATTAGTGGAAGAAAAGCACTTCCAAACTAACCGTAATGATATCATGTCCTGCGGTGGAAATCTCTTCATGTGTATGATGCAGTTGTTTTGGTTGTTTAGAATTAATGGGAAATTTCCAGCTTGACAGAGCATGAGTTATTTAGTGTGTGTGCGCGTGTGTGTGTGTGTGCACTGCAAAAAAGTAATATCTTAGCAAGTGAAAATATCTTGAATATAGTGAAATGAACCTAGTATTTCCTATTAAACAATTTATTATAGACAAAATATAAGATTTATTAAACCAATTTCTAGACATATTTTACTCATTTCAAGCTTGAAATAAGCTTGTTCTTTTGGCACATATTTTTTCTAACTTCAAACATTTATTTCTAGAAAGGGCCAAAATGATCTCCCAATAGAATAAGAAAATGTAGAGCTCAAAATGAGAAAAAGCATCTAAAAACAGACTGATTAATCTTCTATTTGATTCATAATAATCTCATAATAAGAGCAATTAGGTTGATTTACTCATATTCAAGATGTTTTCACTTGCTAAGCTATCATTTTTTTGCAGTGTGTGCGCATGTGTGTGCATATTTAGCCCAGTGAGAGGACCCAAAAAGGATGAAATGTCCTCACCATAATAGGATAGTATTAAATGTCCTCCCAAAAGATGTTTTTCTTTCATTCCAAAAAAAAAAACAAAAAACAAACAAACAAACAAACAAAAAAAAAAAGGGGGCCAAAAGATTTCCTTTTGGTTACTGTGGTTAAGGTTAGGTTTCAGTGTAGACAGCAGTAATTAGCTACAGTGATCATTATGTGGTGGCGTTGCCGCCTCAGCTTCAGCTTCAAGGACAGGGTTGGTTCCTGAGCTCAGGTCACTGTCTGTGTAGAGTTTGACATGTTCTCTTTGTGTCCATGTGGGTTTGCTCCGGGCTTTTCCAGTTTCCTCTGAGCTCCCAAAAACATGCCCCTAGGAGGATTAATAACATTAAATAACATTAAATTGTGTGAGTGTGTGTGTGTGTGTACATGGTGTCCGGCAATGAACTGGCGTACCCACTGTTACACGGATACATCAGGATACATCAGTCACGGATACATCAGGGTTTAAAACTGCAGTTTGGATTTAAGATGCTCGGCAATGTTTAAGTGATACACTGTTTGTTGCATCTTTGGTTATTACCTGAGTAAAATCCAGTAAAATGTTTAAAGTGTAGTAAAGTATCAGAGTACCTCTGTAGGAGGGACAGTGAGTTTGATTTAAAGCTGTGATTAGTGTCTGTTTATGGCAGAGGTGACAGCTTGAGGAGATGTGCCTTATGATTTCTGATGTAACACCTGCTACTGTGGTGACACTTCCACAATTCAATAAGTGTGTGTGTGTGTGTCTGTGTGTGTAGCAGCATTGCAGGAAATACCTTTTCTCAGCTGTGTTCTGCTGTATTCAGTGTCACACACCTGAGCCCCCTCGCTCAGTCAATGAAGTGCTGTGAATTCTCAGCTTACTCACATGTGGTGAGGCTGGGCTTTATATACACACACACACACACACACACACACACACACACACACACACACCACACTTAATCCTAACCAAGAAAAAAAAATCTGCCAAATGTCATCACATTATGTGGACTATTTGGTCTCCGTTAGGAGATACAAACATAGCGGGCAGACACACACACACACACACACACACACACACACGTGCACACACACAGACTACACTTAACCCTAACCAAAAAAAAATAAAATAAAAAAATCAGCCAAATGTCATCATATTATGTGGACTATTTGGTCTCCATTAGGAGATAAAAACATAACGGACACACACACACACACACACACACACAGAGCTTTGATACTTGGGAAAATCATGCACAGCACTTTCAAGGACCTTCAAGTGGCTGATGTGTGTCCTGCTCACAATCTGAGTGCGCTTGTGTGTAAAGGGAAGAGACTCACGCTGACTCTGATTCTCTTCTTCTCGGCAGATCCGGCTGAGTTTAAAGCCCTCAGCTTTATGTCTTTTCTTCTGCTCTGTCTTTTCTCCTACAGATTTCAATCCTGCTATCATTTGTCTGGTTTAGTTCTCTTTTTTTTCTCTCCTTCCCTCAATTAATCCTTTAGGAACGACGCTGTTGCAGTGCAGAAGAACGTTATCCTGACTGTGGTATGGAGTCGTTGGTTTTTGAAAACTCGGGGTTTTTACAGCTGGATCTCTTTCTACAAATATTTCGTTTTACTACTATATGACTGATAACAGCACAAATTTTTTTAATGAACATTATCAAAGATCCAGATATTAGACATACAGTATCAGGCAAATATGTGCCATTATATTTATTTATGGGAGCAATTACAGCTTTTATTCCTGAACTTTCCACCCACAGAACACAACATCGTATTAAAATAGATTTAGATTTTAACACTTCTATCATTTAATATCATATTAACAGCATTTTTCTTGTTTTATTAAAGTGGACATTTATGTTATTGAGCTTCAGATTTAAATTCAAGTGACCAGTCAATTAGGGTTATAAGCATAATAACTAAATATTAATTACTGGTAGTTGTTACAAAAATAATAATAAAATTCCAGACCCGCTACACCCCATGGGTCCACAATATGTTACCGTAATTTCTAGGTTATGATTTTTTTTTTAGATCTTATCAGGGGTTTATATTATTTGTCCTTATTTCCATAATTCCATGGATGAAGTCCAATGCCGTAACCCCACAATTAAGCCTGGAACTGGGTTAATCTCTGCAATGAAATAAATCTGGAGTTGATTAATTGCTTTGCATGAGGACAGAGCTCTGCTGGGGACAAGCCCTTTCATAATGCAATTGTTTTTTTGTTTTTTTTTTTTCTTTTTAAATTTCTGCTCTTAACTCAGCCCAGGATTACTAATATTCCAATTAGTTTTCCACCGTCTACTCACAGTGGGTTTAAACAGTTTTCGCACTGCAATACAGGTCTTTAATGCAATGATCATCTATAATAGATAGTAGGTATTAATTTTGCCTGAATGCATGTATATAGTCATGTTCTTGCCTTGATTTGAGTAGAACTCCACCTGTGACTATATCTGAGTATTTTTCCTATAAAGGTTTTGCGATCTTTAACAGCCACCATCAGCAGTAATTAAACAGCCATTATAGGTAAATACAAACGAGCCACTTTTTACACCAGTGCCCTGGCCGACAGAAGGGCCTTTTTAATTGTCCACTTTCTACGTATGGTACAAGTTCATTGATTTTTCAGTGTCGTAATTGTTTTTGTTCCCATCCAAACTCTAATGTCACAAGGGAGCGAATGTCGTGTGGAACATTTTAATGTTACGGTCGCATTTATTCGTTTGGCAGACACCTTTATCCAACGTGATTTATAAGTGAGGCGAGTACAATCCGAGCATAGAGCTATAACAAGAGCCGACTTCGGTGCCTGCGCTACGTGACTGTGTTTCCATTTCAGGAACAGTGTGAGATAGCTGTAGGAGGTAAGAGAGGAAACTCCAGTGTAATGCCAAGAGCTGCAAGATACTACAGTATAGGATAAAAGGATACAAAAGACAATGAGACAGCATTAGGATCATCTCTTTGAGAGCTGAGATGCTGCTTGAAGGCTGCAAAATCTTCTGCAAGAAAAATGATACTTGGTAAATGTTACATGGTATTGAAAACCATGTAGATGTCTATTTACAGACTGTGGTGGACTATATGGCACAAATCATAAATGGGTGGGCAAATCATAAATCTATTAGCTGTACGACTTGGTAAGTAAATACTCCAATGTGCTGCAATGTCTTATGTTTTGGTTCCCTAAACCTAAATGACTAGGCTTAAAAGTGGTTATAGGTTATATAATTACATTAGCCAGCTAGTTAGCTAGTTAAGTGCATTAATACAGACTAAGTGAAATGAACAATAGACGATTATTATCCTCTTCTTACAGCGAATCATTGGCAAACGTTTCAGCTATGAGATGTGGTGCATTGCACATAAAATATATAATACATATTATGTGTCTGTTTGCATTTTATCTCGATTTGTTTAACTGCGAAGTGTCCATTCCTTATACAAGCAGACACAGCTTTGTACTGGAATATTTTTGTTTTCTACCTACATGTTCCTAATTCTGAAAATGTCATCAGCCATCCATGCACGCTAACTAATCTGCCTCATGAAATCTGTTGTACAGTCAAGCACGCCTTGGTGGATGTGTGTAGTGCAGCAGGTGGCGTGTGTTATAGTTACAGCATGGAGGTGTTCCACATCACTTTGAAGCATGTTACGTTTATACATAGCTACATAGTAAATGAAAACGTTTATTTTGTAAAAGTTAATAAGGAATAGGGTTGTTGAACTTATTTGTCCGTTGGGCAAATGTGCATTAAAAAAAACCCCAACAGGCTGGATATGAAGTCTGCTTTTTCACTTCTGCACAAGTACCGCTTTATCTCTTTAGACAAAAGTTCTAATAAAGTGGCTGGTTTTCTGTAGAGACTCAGTTGTAGCCTGTATAATTTACACATTGAAGCCTTGATGCATTCCTGCGTCTCCTCTGAGGAAACTGAACTGCGTGGGTGCTTGTCATAAGTGAGCAAAGACCTTTCACATGCTAATGCTGCTCTTTTTTTTCCTTAGCCTGTTCAGATCGCACTAACTTGTTTGAAATAACACCCTTTTGTTCACTTTGAATAAATTCCATATTATTTGATGCAGAGAAGTGATGAGATAAGACGATAATCGCCGCTGAGGAGCTGACCTCAGGTTAGGGGCATGAGGAAAGAGCGTGCTCTCATGAAACGAAGAGAAAAAGAACGAGAACAAAAAGGACAAGTGTGGAAAAGTTCAAATGCTTTTACTTTAAATGCTTGAAGAAGATTCAGTGTGTCTGATAAACAGCACGTGTGTGTGTTTATAGAGGGAGTGTGGGGAAATGAGGCAGGTGTGTGTGCACTGAGAGAAATTGAGAAATGCTGTGTAAACACACTTCAGGGATAATTCCATTTCAGATCTGTGGAGTGGGTAGAATCACAAAAACTGCAGTTTTGACACTTTTTGTAAAATTCAGAAACCAGGCAGTAATTGCTTTTATGCTAATATTATGAAGTCTATGTTTTAGATTGCTAATATATTTTCTCAACTCATAAACTCGTTCTAATTACTCTATTTTAATGTTATAATAAACTTCCTGACAATTTTAGAGTCATGAATATGGGTAGCTATTAGCCTACTATAAATTGCTCCATGCCTAACTGAAGGTCTTTCTCTCCTTTCCCTCATGCGCTTGCTTGGGCTGGACCATACTGATGTTTGACACACCACGTCTTTCATAATATCAGGTAAGGCAGTGCTAAATCTTTGCTGTGTAAAGCAGTAGAATGAGAAGTGAATGGACGTGGGGCTGGTGTGTGGATGTGGGAGATGTTGTTCTAGTTATGTGATACACTCAGAGGTTCTGAAAGTGTTCCTAGTTTTCGTCTATATTGTTGTTTAGCACATCAGTGGCGTTTAATTGCAGGGATTGTCTACTTTACCAGGACTGCAATTGTGTCATGATATGCAAGTATCATAAAGGTCATTGCTCCTTCTTGCTGTTTCAGATACAATCCCAAAGCTGTGCAAGTGTGTGTGTGTGCGTGTGTGTTTGGTGCGTCAGAATAAATTGTACCATATCCGAATTTTCATATATACTGTATGTATTCGAAGGGGAAAAAAATCCACATTAAAGTATTTTAGATTTAAAAAGTTAAAGATTTTACTCTTAACATTAACAAAATGTTAATGAAATGATTCATCATTGTCAATAGCAAGGCAGCAAGCAAAACTTATTACAGAAATTTAAAAAAATGCACAATCCATCTTTCAGTAAGGATGAAAATACCCGTTCTGAAGGAAGCAACATTAAGCTCTGTTGCACTAACATTACCAATCTTAATATTGTTCTTATTCTTATATTTCAGTAGAGCATCACATTATAGGCAGTGCACACTGTCGTCTCCCACACACGACTCGCCCACGTCATGTCTCGCCTCTTCTTCTCTTTTGTGTAAATTATCCCAGCAGTGTGTTCTCAGTAATTACATTGCATACCTTTGTGTAGAATTTAAAATCTTGACAAATTTAGTAAAGAAATTTATTTAAATTAGCCTAATGGAAGACTCTAAGTTGTAAAATTTGTAATGTAGTCAATTAAATTCTTAACCTGACTTAATTGACCTTCAATTAATCTTTAACAGCCCTAGTTTGGAGTGTACCAAAAAAAAGTGCAAAATATTGATTGTACGTTTTCTGATCAAATTGTAATTGTTGTATTGCTGTGTCTCTTTGTGATTAGTGATGCAAACAATTTGTGCATGGCTACTGCTTATGTTTGTTCTGTCTGTAACAGGTTAAAATGATAGGCTCTTTAATATTCAAATGCATTAAAAATATTGAGTAATAAAATTCAAATAGGTGGCATAGTGGTGCAGCGAGAGTTTCCTCCTCACAGATCCAAGTCCCTGGTTTGATCCTGACCTCATTTTACGGTTGTTATGGAGTTTTGCCTGCTCTCTGTATCTGTGTGGGTTACTCTGGTTTCCTCCAACCTCCCAAAAACATGTTGGTATGTAGATTCAGTATAAATTGCCCCTAGGTGCAGGGCAATGATGTGTGTGGGTGTGTGTGTGTGAGATGCATGTGTGTGTATGCATGGTGCCTTGCTATGGACTGGTGTCCAAACCAGGGAGTATTCCTACCTCACACCCAGTGTTCCTGGGATAGGCTCCGGGAAACCAGTGCAACATTGATCAAGATAAAGTGTATACTGAAAGTGAGTGAGAATGAGTACAATTTTCCAAAGACTTTGAGAGCTCAAGTATGTGTCCTAACAAGCAAGATTTATATTATAATGTGTGTGTGTGTCACTGTTAATGAGTGTACTATATATAACAGTGCCTGGCCCCCTAATCTCACTAATACTATCTACAGTCAAAAACTGCTTTTTTAGGAACACCTGTACACCTGCTCATTCATGCAATTATCCAAATTGACCAATCAGCATTCACCAGTTACAACTGGGCAAATTGCTCAGTCAGCATGATCTTTTTCCAATCTTCATCTGTCCAGTTTCAGTGAGTTTGTACCCACTCTAGCCTCAGATTCCTGTTCGTGGATGACAGGAGTGGAACCTGATGAGGTCTTCTGCTTCTGGAGCCCATCTGCCTCAAGGTTGGGCATGTTGCGCATTCCGAGGTGCTTTTCTGCTCACCACAATTGTAAAGAGTGGTTATTTGAGTTATCAGCTCAAACCAGTCTGGTCATTCTCCTCTGACCCCTCTCGTCAGCAAGGTTCATGAGAGCTGATCCCCCCACTCACTGGATGTTTTTGTTTTTTTCACACTTTTCTGTGTCAACTCTAGAGACTGTTGTGTGTGAAAATCCCAGGGGATCAGCAGTTTCTGAAATATTCAAACCAGCCTGTCTGACACCAACAACCATGCTACAGTCAAAGTCACCAAAATCAAAATTTTCCCCATTTAGATGTGTGATGTGAACATTAAGTGAAGCTCTTGACCTGTACGAGTTTATGCATTGCGCTGTTGCCACATGATTGGCTGATGGGTAATTGCATGAATGAGCAGGTGTTCCTAATAAAGTGGTTGGTGAGTGTAGTTTGCACTATGTAGTGTGAGTCTGTGCTGAAGCCTGAGCGACTCAGTGACTCCTAGATCAGAGGAGGGCCCTCTGCTGAGGGAAGCAGGAAGTGCCTGTACACCCACGGATGCTGCACGGATGCTGCCGGAGTTCTCTCTCTTACTCTGACAGAATGTGGGAAGGTTAGACTGATGGAGAAGGACACTGGGGTATGTGAGGACAGTTGCATAGTTACAAAATATTCACAAGCAGATTAGGCAGCCAGCTCTAATCTCAGGCACTGCACTGCAGCTTTGGATTGGAGGGCATTAGTTTGCTCATGGCTTCTGCTGATGCGTAATGTTTCTTTTTTTTGTCTATTTATTCTTCCATGGCTCTGTTTTCTCTGTTTCCCTCTCTAGTCTCTGCATTTCTCTCTCTCTCTCTCTTACTCCCTCTGTGTGTGTGTGTGTGTGTGTGTGTGTGTTTCTCCCCTTGTGTGGTGGGGATATTGCATTGCTGTGTGCTGCAAGTGGAGAATAAAGCTGCTCGCATCATCAGTCAACAGTGTAAAGCCTCATGGTGTGTGCGTGTGTGCGTGCACGTGTGTGTGTGTGCACGCAGGAATGTACAATGCTCCCTGATTGCATTCTGTAATTCCCTCTGCTAGTGTGCTGAAAAACAGGTTGAGTAATCACACAATGGCCAGGACACATCACATGCACCTTATTTCGTTCTCATGCTACAACAGCATGCAGAATCGTGTGTGCGTGTGTGTGTGTGTGTGTGTGTGTGTGTGTGTGTGTGTGTGTGCGCGCACCTCCTCTATTTTCTGTTTAGTTGTGCAGGAACTCCTTATCCCTGCTTCACCAACTCCTTGCGCTTTTCCTCCTGTCCATCCATCCATTTATTCATTATCTGGTGGAAGAGACTGTCCATCACCCAGACCTGTGACTGACGAGTGCTGCTTGCTTGGGAACAGCACACCGGTCAGGACTGACAGGACTGCCGTTTGCATCACATTAAACCCAGAAGTACGGTCACGGAATGTGTTCATCTTCCTACGCGCACACAAACTTATGCCTCAGCGTTCATATTCATGAATAATCATGCTTGGATGCTTTCATGTTCCTGCATTTGCTTTAGAGACCAAATACCATCAATTACTCACCGTGTCCTACAAGGCCATAATGAACAGTACTGCAGCAGCAATAATCACACTTTTGATTTGTGTCTCGTTCATGCGATGGCTCAGCAAACATTAGTGTGATGTATTAAAGCCTTCTTCACGTTCCTGTGTGTGGTTCGTGGCAGACACACTTCTTGATTCATTCTTTCTGCTCCTGCCCTGGAGTCAGGACAGAGATGATGACATGCCAAGTATGTACAAACAGGAAATCATTAAAAAAACATTCATCATGGCATCAAATATCTTAAATATTTTCACTTTAGTTGTAAACACGGTATCATGCGTTAAAATTTGCACAATTCAAGTCATATGAAGAGATTGGATATTGCGTCAAATCTGTACTCAGTTAAAATAAGAAGTAGTGGGTCAGAACTGTTCTTAAAAAATGAAAAGGTATCCATACCTAAATATACTAAAAAGCAAATGATTGTGACTAAAATTAAAAGTCGTTTTTTTCCCAGCATGGTCTCATACTTGCAAATTCAAAACCATTCCAACTCAATTCATATGAAAAGTTAAAAAGGCTGTGGTTGAAGTTAGGGTTTTCTTCATCAATGTAACTTTATTATATCAAGAGCAAGTGAGACTGGCTTGGTATTAACAGCCAATCACAAGTGCACAAATCTTGTGGCCCTAGTGACTAGGTGGTGTTTGACGTTGTCAGAGACGCATCAGGACACGTTCAGATCTGATCAGGACGCAATTGACCCCTTTCACACCTGTATTTAGTGCTATCCACTTGTGATCTGATCACCTGAGATGAATGGATAATAGCAAGTCTATGGTATATGGCATGGTTTTGATAGGATGATGTATTATCTATTTAAATGTAGATAATAAATACAGTTCAAATGCACAGAAACACAAATAATTAAATTTGTATCTGGGGAAAAATAAATAAATATCTGAGTCATGATCTTTGAGATTTGTAGCAAATTAAAGGCCTAAATTAAAAAGGTAAATCATAAGTATGGAATTTTTCGTGGAAATTCCATGAAATATAATTATACTTAATTGTAGTAATGGAGCACAGTTAATTAGTAGCTTCCACTTCTTATTTTGCTTGTTTATTTTTCGTTTTCATAACTGTATCCCTGTTTATGAATTTTGTGTGAAGCATATAATATATAAACTTTGTCATGAGACAGTTTATGACCTTTAAAAACTAGAAAGAAAAATGAATATGGTCTTGAAAGTTTGAAATAAAAATCAGTTTTGAAAAAATCCTTGAAGGAGTTTTCTGACAGTGAATACTTGACTAACTGTTGTATGAAATTCCTTACTATTCTTCTTGAATGCTCTAGCTTTGAAAAGGATGCATTTTTTTTTAGCTAGAGGCAGACATACAGTTGTGAAATGTTTTAGCAAGTGTTCCTTATTAGCAGCTATTTGTCATTTGGCTACAACAAGATTTTTTCTTCTTGAATTTTGAGGACTGATATATTTTGCATTAACTTACAATGTGTTGCTAGCATTTATCTAGCTTGAACTGACCAACCAATGGCTTAAATAAACATTAAATGTTCTATTGTTGAAAAGTAACATCAATAGTATCGTAATCATAAATAGCAACAAATTGATTTTAAGCCTGCAGAATCCTTATCTGTATATGAGAACATGTCTTCTCTGCATTGCTCTCACCATCAGGAACTATGTGGGTGGAGAGGGAGAGACAGAGAGGGAGAGACAGAGAGGGAGAGACAGAGAGGGAGAGACAGAGAGGGAGAGACAGAGAGGGAGAGACGGAGAGGGAGAGACAGAGAGGGAGAGAGGGAGAGGGAGAGACGGAGAAGGAGGGAGGTGGACCTAGAGCTCATCGTCAGCTCTGAGAGAGTCATCATCACCTTAATGACTTTGGCATTTCCTCTCCTCATATCCTTCTAACTGGCTGCTCTTGTGCTGGAATGAATGTCTGCATGCTGTGTTGATCTAATATAGGCTTGCATGCAGTAAGCAGTGCTCTGTACAGATCCTTTACGGTCAGCCCTCACGGTTTTGGATGCTGGTATCCCCCTTTCGAGACAATCAGGTGGAAGTCGTTCACTTTCAGTAGACATTTCAGCAGACACAATTACTGAAGGTGTGTGCAGTTTAGGTTGCCAGCTTGGCTCGCAGTCTGCCCCTGTGCTGCTGACGGCTCAGCGCTGGCAAACCAGCAAGCGAGCAAGTTAAACTAGCGCTCCCGACAGACTGCACAGAAGTGCTGCTACAAACACGCCTGGCTGCTGTCCTGCAGTTTTCATTATCAGATTTTAATCATTTCTTTCTTTTTCTTTCTTTTAACTTTTGCTTTTTTTAATTGGAGAGTTTCCTTGGCTCATCCATTAGGGCACCACTGAATCCTGAGTGGATGCTAAATTTACTCATATGGTGTGTGTGAGGAGAACGGTGGGGGAAGGAGGGAGCTTGTGTATGTGTTAAAATTCACACTAATTACCTTCAGGTCCTGTACTGTGTCAGGCAAACATCAGAATGAAAGACCATAATGTGGGGTTGAGTAGCTGCCTCTTCTCTCTCTCTCTCTCTCTCTCTCTCTCTCTCTCTCTCTCTCTCATTCACTGCACAAAAAGCAAATAAAAAATGGTTTAAAAAGTTATCCCCACCATCACCTCTCTTCCCTCCCATGTCAATTTGACCACTGCCAACAGTATACAGTATAAACACATGGTTACGCAAAGCAATGAAATTGCTTCTTCACTAAGTGCCTTACCCTGATCAGTGTTACCGTGGCTCCGGAGCCTATCCCGCTGGGCACAAGGTGGGAGAATTCACCCTGGATGAGATGCCAGTCCATCGCAGGGCACCATGCACACTCTCATTCACACCTACGGGCAATTTAGCATAGCCGGTCCGCCTACCTGCATGTTTTTGGACAGTGGGAGAAAACCGGAGAAGCTGGAGAAAACCCATGCAGACACGGGGACAACATCCACACAGACAGTAACTCTTTCCTGGTGCTGTGAGGCCACAACACTACCCACTGTACCACCATGTTGCCCTAATGAAATACAGTGAATACCAAAACGAAAGGCGTAGGCATGTCACTATTAGATGTGTGTACTACAGAAAGTAATCTACAGAAAGAGACATTTATTCTATTGCACCGTGTAAACATTTCTCCCGAGAGGCCTATTAGGCTGATTAGCTCAGTGATTTCTGCTAGCTTTGTCCCACCTTGCTATTCAGGGTCAATCAGAAATGAGAAATGAGAAATATTTTGCTCATTTTTAAATTCATAGAAAACCCAAAAACTATCAAGCTACAAGTAATCGTGTATGTTTTTGTTGGTCCTCTTTAAGCGGTTGCTGTTGGCTGTTGTTTATTTTCACTCAGTTTTATCTTGGCTTGTGCTATTTGTTCTAAAATGTAGTGAAGTGCATATACATATTCCGAACAAATAGAGGAGAGTTCATTCTGGTGCTGATTACACTGCTTTGCTGCCTGACTGAATTACTATTTTACTTTGTGTGTAACTAGCTCTCTAGCTCTCTAGCCATCTGTCTGCTGGAATGCAGAGTGGACTGTGAAGGGTTCTTGGCTAGTAGCTTGCTGATGGAGGTCTCGCTTGAGGTTCTGCTGGAGGAAAAAAAGGCCAAATTCTCATACAGTGCTGCATGAACCATGAACAATGGGCATTGATTTTCTGTCTAGAGCTCCTCCTTCTCTTTTTCATTTCCCTTCCCTTCCTTTCCCTTCCCTTTGCTTTCTGACTTTTCCCTGTCTTTCTTTTGTCTTACACTAAATGCCAGTTAATTGTAGGTCTGTGGAGAATGTAGTTCTTGGCTGAGTTGATTTTTGACTTGGTGACCCCTAGATGCCCTCATGACCTTCATATGTCAGGTGTCTTCTTTCACCTCTCGGGGTAAGTTGAGGAGAAGGGAGTGTAGACCACCTACAGTGATGTCTGTGTTCAGCACGTCTGACTGCTCATGGCTGCAAAGCTCTTTCAATGCCCTTTGTGCTCTGTAGGAGGTACCCCATACTGGGAAGACACTATTTTCTTAACACACACTCGCATACACATACTTTTCTTCAGTCTTACTAGGCATACATGAAAGGCCACACACAACTAGACATACAGAGATAGACTGCTGCTATTTTTACCTGATTCCTCATCTGGGCTTGTGAGATGCTAAAACTTCTCCATGTTTGTTAATGAGCCTCAATGAATTCCAATGCAGAGTCGTCTTTCTGAGCAGACATATGTTATTTGTGCACGTCCATCTTTTAATCTTGGAGACTTTGGACATGATCATTCTGTTGGGAAATTACAGCTCCTCTTCATCCAGGACTTTAAAGGAAACCTTCTGTTTGTTAATTAACATCCAATCAGATAACAGAGATAGATTCAACAATACATAAAACCAATATCCTTTCTTTCCCCAGCCGTGCATTCTGAGAAACACGTTTTCAATTAAAAAGAGGAACTTGACTTCCTGACTTCCTCTTGATGTAGTGCGCCTTCATTTTGGGAAAGCCATCAAGCTCACGCATGAGCAGAGCTGATGAATTCACATTACACCGAGCCCATCACAGAGTCTCCCGATGAGCTCTGTGGCATGAGACAGCTTCCAAACAGAACAAAACGCCATTAATAAACCTATTAAACATGAGGTAAAAATAGTGCTATCGTTTGGCTCGATTAATTCTGCCATGTAGAATGTTTCTGTGGAAACTTTTGTTGTTTGCTACTTAGTCAACTTTGTCAACTCTCTGACAGTCATTACTGTTAATGCACGTATTGTTTGACTTTAATTCCTTATGGCAGCAATGAATCATCACTTTAGTGATGCGTCATGGAGCTGCATTAACTTCTCCATATAACAAAGCAAAGCACTGTCATAGTTAAGTAAATGTTAAGTACGTGAAATCCCAGAGCACTGCACAGTCTTGTGGGTTTGAATTCCAGATGGGATTAGCAGGACACGAAATCACAGGATGGCTCAAAACCTTCGTAGAAGATTCACAGTCGCATGCCATTCTCTTCCCAATCTGTGGGGATAATCTCCTTCCAAAGATAGAGGAGAGGAGTACTTTATAATTCCTGTAAAATCATCGAGCAGCAGCAGTCAGAGTTTCCAGAGATTAAGTCAAGACCACTTAGGGACCACAACTCAAAAAAAAAAAAAAAAAAAAAAAAAAAAAAAAAAAACCAAAAACAAAAAAAAAAAAAAAAAAAAAAAAAAAAAAAAAAAAAAAAAAAAAAAAAAAAAAAAAAAAAAAAAAAAAA
>CM075005.1:9979651-10003464 GCA_037576675.1 Pangasius sanitwongsei
GATCCCATGGATATCTTCATAATGGACTTTATAGGGATCCTGGTTTGCCAAATTTTATAAGGTAAACAAATATGTTAATGTTAGTTTATTTATTTTCTTAGGCAAAAATGAATCAGTATTGATTACCACATCAATTTACCAACAAGTACAATTTTTTATTTATTGATGAATGACATTTCATTTTTATCGGTTTATAATTTAATTTAGTGCTGTCCATTAAATAAGTTTTTGCAACATAACAGCTACAAACATTACTTTCCTCATCAGCCTCTTTCCTCTCTCTCTCTCTCTCTCTCTCTCTCTGTCTCTCTCTCTCTCCCTCTCTTTAGTCTAATGTATTAATTTAAATCTGTGACTTGCTACAGAAAATTTATCAACACCTTCTGACCTGATTCAAGAATTCAACAGTGATGTGGTGCAATGTTAAATTAATGCCGGTGTTTCCATTACAGGGAGTTTGTGCAGTTTGTTGCAAAGTAATCTGAAGGTGGGACCAAGCTGAACCTACACGTTTTATCTTCACATGTTTTATTCTCCCATGTTAACTTTAGTGATGTGTGCTTGCAGTCCAGTTTTGTTAAAAGTCATTCCTGTCTTCTGAGCTTATGTTGTAAATTCAGTAGACACCTCTCTCTCTCTCTCTTTCTCTCTCTCTCTCCCACTCGCTCGCTCGCTCTCTCTCAGTCACACACACACACAATTAATAAATTCCAGAGATAATCCACATACATTATGCGTATCATGGATTGCACATATATTATGACAACTGTCATACATCTGTGACTATTAAACAGTGCATTTGAATTCTAGCTATCAGATGTAATCATGTTTAAATGAGTAGTCTTGAAGCACTCTTAAACATCACAAATTATATCTTTATGACGATGCCTTGTAATATCATGATTACTACTTTATAAAGGGTATATAAATAAATGCTAAAAAGCATTTAGTATTAAGCTTAAAGAGTTACTAAAAAGACCCTGATTACAATGTGATAAATAATAGAGTTGTTGAAAGAAATGTACAGATAATTTGTATTGTAAAGTAAATATCCATAGGATTTAAGAAGACCATGATGACGATGATGATGATGATGATGTGCACAAAGAATAAACATTAAAGTACCTGACTATGCTTCTTCTCTTCTTTGTGTAAATAATAGTGTTGTTGAAAGAAATGTACAGATAATTTATATTGTAAGGTAAATATTCATAGGATCTTCTGATTCTTTTCCCTTTTTCTTTCTCTGTATTCACTTCTTTAAAAAGATATAAATACACTAGTACTGGATAAGTAGGTATTAAAATAGTTTTAAAGAATAAAAGTAATAATCATAAGCAGGGGGGATAAGTTACATGAAGACTTTTAGATTTGCAAATGTCCGCAGTGTCTGAAGTCTTTTGATGAAGAGTGGAGCCTTCCTGTTTAAAAAGCATGAATAAACTAAATGTATTTGATGAATATGTAGTTCCTTCTTCCGTTCTTGCAGTGTGTGTGTGTGAGAGAGTGTGTGTGAGAGAGTGTGTGTGCGTACTCTCAGATGACGTGGCTGAAGGTGGCGGAACGCCGCTGTAGCAGTGTTTCACAGCTCACCACAGTCTCAGCGGCTCGCCACATCATTGGCTGAAAGTCTCCATGTGAGAGTTTTCAGCCAATCAGAGCCAAGTGCGGTGACTCCTCGAAAATCACTTTACGACATATCCGTACAGGGCATCCTGAGACGACCACTGTCATAGAACCAGGAAGAAGGAAGGTGGGATAGCTTAAAAAGGCTAATATCCCGAAACGATCGGAGAACTTTCCTTGAAAATGATGAGGTCGTCCAGGTGGAAGTGTGCAGCGCTGGTGTTCTTGCCTGTTGTAAGTTTATTGTTGCCGGCCCGGGCGGATGAGCATGATCACACGGTAAGGAAATGTTTTCGGGCCGAGAAGCCTTATGCGGTGTGCCTTTAGCCTGACGGGGTGACTGATCAGCATATCGGATTGGGATTCAATACAGAAACATTGATTAATCCGATATGCAGAGGTGTATATGAGGATTAATCTACCAAAAGCTGCGAATGTCATGTTAACGCGATTCAGATTATATAGTAGTTCATTCTCCTAGTGATGCTAATGCTAAAGCCAAATGGGTAGCTAATTAGCTAGCTAGCGCAGCCATAGCTACGTGGTCTAGAGGCCGAGTCCTAAATAGATCCTTTTTAAAGTTATTAGTGGCACTACGTAGGGTGTAGTAGCCATGCCATAGGCTAACGGTAGTCCACTTATACAGGGAGCGAGGAGTGGTTTGGGATTAGCGCCAGTTTAATAAACGTCCAGTGCGCTAGACAAATAGCTGTCAGTTATATACCTAAATGCTCACAAACCACACATTACACGTCGCATTTTTATCTGAAGTGAAATAAAGCACAGTTTTTGTGCTGAAATTAGTGTGTGGGGGTTTATTACTAGACTCGCTGAAGTGGACAAATCGTATTGAGCTAGCTATCTTAAGGTTAGCATGCTGCTTAATATGTCCGACTGTGTACACAGACACATCCGGCTGGTGTAGGCCTGTCATACAGTACATGAGTCCCAAGCTAACAACTTCTTAATCATAACACTTATACACAGTCATAAACATACAGCTGCTGACACTGTATGTTTTCATTAGCTGAATAAGTAGCCAGTCAACCCTGCTTATTTTCTATCAAAGGTGATTTATAGTAACAGGTTACAGGAAAGGTCTGTCATTTTTTCTGATAAAATATTGGTATATTTATTGATTTCTAACTTGATTTAGACATCTTTTCATGGTGCTTTTCAGTGTACCCATCCCAAGGTCCCTTCTCTCCAGTACTCTGAACACTGAGTGTATTGTAACCCATCAGTTAGAAGTTTATGGTTACACCCTCACAACTAACTACTTGTGCCGGTGTGGCTCAAAGATTAAGTATAAAGTATTTTCTTACAACGAAAAAGAACTTTACTTGCTGTTATGTTGAATCCAAATCACCCTTATTTCAATTCGATTTTATTTATATAGCATTTTTAACAATAGCCATTGTCACAATGCAGCTTTACAGAAATATATAAATCCAGGATATAAATTTTAAATGTATAAATTTATCCCTAATGAGCAAGCCAGAGGCGATGGTGGCAAGGAAAAACTCCCCAAGACGACATGAAGAAACCTTGAGAGGAACCAGACTCAGAAAGGAGCCCATCCTCATCTGGGTGACACCTGATAGTGCGATTATAAATAATTCTCGTATATAATTGTGTACTGAATGGCCAAGAAGTGCAGTTGTGTAAACAGGAAACTTCATTATAGTTTTCATATGAAGTCTGTTTTCTTGAAGTTATCAACTGTTCACTGATGGAGACTTGAGTGCAAAACTGTTTGTGAGAATTGCAGTCCTGAAGCTGTCATGGCAATTGTAGTCCTAAGCCATCGTAACAAAACTGTTCATGTCAGTTGAAGTCCAAAGCCATCTTCATGGTTTCTAAGTGGTACCATCCGCAGTAATCTCGTGTATCTTTAGGCTGTCCGTGGTTTCCAAGCGAGTGGTTTCCAAGTGATGAGAACTCTAACCAGAAGTAGGGCATCAGGATGGATCAGGCAGGTCCGGAGAGCAGAAGGGGTTAGGATCATTTGGTCAGGATTTATTTGTGGGAAAAGTTTCTGTCTAGCACCTTACAGCAGGAATGTTCAGCTAAAATGTAAAAATGTATCAACGTCCAGCTCCATGAAATTCCTTCCTTACAAACCAACATGACTGAACTGTGACAGCAATTACCTTTTAATGCTTAACCAGAACCACCTGTAATAAGTTTATGACTATAAATAAGATCCACCAATTAAAAGTGAATAAGTTTTGATGCTTCAGGGTACTACTTTTAACTAGAGTCATAGACACTGAACAGATCAGACACCTGTTATTACTTGAAGCAGAGAATAAACGCATACTTCTGTGTTAAATCTTCTTTAGACATTCTGGGGTTTTTTTTTCTTTTTTTTTTTTTTTTTTTTTTAAAGCCATGTTGGCACTTCATTATTCAGACTAGAGCAACAGTGGATTCTCAGCCTGTCCAAAGGAGGGGACCCCAGTCCATCACAGGGCATCATTCACACTCTCAGTCACACCTATGGCCAATTTAGCATAAGCATTTAACTTACTGGAAATTTTTTTTTTGGGGGGGGGTATGAAGAAAGCAGAGAGCCTGGCGGAAACCCACGCAGACACCAGGAAGAATATGTGAAACTCTACACAGGGCGGTGTACAGTAACCAGAGCTGCAGGTGCAGAGTCCAGTAGTGTTTCAGGCTGCCTAATTTATGTATATATATATAAAAAAAAAAAAAAGACTCGTTGTTCAAACATAAATGTAGAGCCAAGAAGTGTTTGAGTGTGTAAATGTTATAAGAACAAGAAGTCCTTTTCAGAGCTGGTTAACAGACTGTGCTATGACATATAGAAAAAAGGGGAATGATTGGTTTCTTAACTGCCCTCTATTGTTCACTAGAGGCTAGATCTTCCCTACACATGTCTTTATCCTGGATTCATACAGGTCTTGGGTGGATGGCCGACCACAGTCAGTTATCCTTTTAGATGATGTGCTTTTGTGTTCCATTGACCATGGAGTTATCTAGAAGATTAGAATTGACTTACAGGTTATTAGTTGTGTTGTGAGTCGTTGAGGTGCTTAAATAAGTGCCATGATTGGAGGTGACGTACCCAGAGATGTCCTCCAGGCTCTTTCCTGTTTTATGGGAAGTATTTTATTATTTGGTCTCTCGCTGGCACACACTTGCTTAACTCACGTGTTGACACTTGTCCTGTGTGTGCATGTAGTCACCATCGATTGTGATGGCTCAGATGTCCATGAAAAGCCTTGGGTGATCTTGTATACACTGTGCATGGATGAACTAATTTCCAGAGTGAAAGATTGCATCTCTACCTAGTGATACCAGTAGGTAGTTATGGTCTCAATGTGTCTTGCTAGAACAACCAGCATTATAAGGAATGCTCCAAATGATAGAACACACAAAATCTGTTTTTAACAAGACTTCTTGATCATTATTTTCAGTAATAGTGTTCATATGGTGTTATCTTGATGGTCACATTATTATCCACAGTGCACTGTGAGCAAGTATTTGCATGCAACATTTTAGTTTAGAAATGTAACATCAAACGTGTAATGAAAGGAAATGCTGTTTGTTACAGCTGCATGAGTTATCAGCAACATTCCCTCTGTAGCACCTCATCTTTGGTGACCCAGTTCCATAAAACCTGCTGTTTAAAATGTTCTTGATGATGGTAGATTCTATCAAACTTTAGCATTATGAGACAACTGTGGGAAGACTGAGGTTCTTTGCTGTGGTTAGGAGAGATAATTTATCTCCACAATCTTACAATTACACAATGAGCTTTCCATTTGCTGTAGGTCAGACAGCTGTTTATGAAAATGTGTTCTAATTGTAACTTGGAGCAAACAGTTGTGGTTCCTGACAATGTTTTAAGTGATACATTTGGGCAATAATTTTGCAAGTTTTGTTACCTGGGAATCGTGAATAAATGTTTTATAGAATATGATGAGGTGCAAATGTTAACACGATTGCACTTTTTGACTATAGAGTATACAGTTATAGAAGAGAAATTATTTATAATTATTTATAATCGCACTATCAAGTGTCACCCAGATGAAGATGGGTTCCCTTTTGAGTCTGGTTCCTCTCAAGATTTCTTCATGTCGTCTCAGGGAGTTTTTCCTTGTCACCGTCACCTCTGGCTCACTCATTACGGGTAAATTAAAAAATTTACGTCCTGAATTTATATATTTCTCTAAAGCTGATTTGTGACTATGTCTGTTGTTAAAGGCACTAAACAAATAAAATCGAATAGATGAAATTGACCATGTTGTGACAGAGAGTTTGGAATAGTTTGTTGGTTTACAGTTCGCAGGAATATTTGTTGGTGAGGAGATTCACAGTCTTCAGACAGCCAGTCTTGTGATATTAACTGTAATTGTTAAATCTGCTTTCAAAAGTGTACTCATGACCGACATGGTGATGGAAGTCTAATGTATGTCAAAGTGTACCAAAATCTTTTCAGCGAAGCAGACAGAATATTCGACGTGACAAGATAATTGATGTTCTGCATCACTAAGATGAAAGAAACTGCTGCAAAATGCGATCTGCACCAGAGAGTACCATAGTAGTTAGTTTGCTAGTTGATTTGTGAAGGAAAGCCCGCAGGTCGGAGTTTAGCGTAGGATGGGTATACGTCAAGATCTGTTCTTGGCCGAAGCTTGGAGAGAACACCACAAGAGGGAAAGCTTTAAGTCTCAAGAGTAGTGTCCCTGCTTTCAGTCTTTGGAGCTGTACAAAAAAAGCCTTGAGGATTAATGACACTATTATTAACTTTTTGGAATGACAGGAAAGAACGTCATACTTTCTTTTCTGATGTATATGATGCAGTCTACTGTATAAACCTATGTAGTAATCTCAGATACAACTAAATGACTCAAACCTCATGGAGCAGTACAGCTAAACAATAATGGAAAACAGCTGATGGATGAAATGAGCTACAAACACAGGATTTAGCACAGGCTTCACTGAGTCCTGTCAAGGAAGCTGCACAGGCTTAAATAACATGCAAAGTTTATGCAGTAAAGTAACTTCATAGACCTTTAGGAATCACAGTGTATGTGCCGGGTAAGTTCATGTGCAGTCATTTGTACATGATTCCTATAGCTTCCTGGGTTCCATGGCTAAGTACACAACTGACGGTCCACATTTTAGCCTGAGTAGTTTGTGCCAATCTGAAATTGAAATACAGAGCATGATGATGAATGATAACATGGAGACATACCTTTCTCCACATACATTTGAGGAGATTAGAAGTTGTAAATTTCTTGTACCTGGTCTGAACCATCACATTCTCTCTTCACTTGGTAAATTTGTGCAGGCAGTCAGTCTCTTACTAACCCCATAATTCTGTGTGCCGCTGTGCATAACGCAAGTCAAGCTGTGGGATTGAGTTGGGTCAGTATTGGTTGTGTGCTATCAGCAACGCTTGCTAAGTTTGACTCCACAGGTTTTTTTTTTGGTTTTTTTTTTAAATCTTGCACTGTAACACTCCTTTTTTTTTTTTTTTAAAGAGTAGATCTGGTTTGGCTGCTCTTCTTAAAACAGTGTTCTTTATTTCAGAGCCTGTAGATCTACAGCACTGTGTAGCTGACATGTAAAAACTGTAAAAATCTGTTTTTTTTTCCCTCATATATCACATATATTAAATATATGCACACAGATATGGATTTTAGGCACTATAAATAAACACTAATGGTTGTTAACTGGTTGGGAGAGCAAACTAAATTTACAAGTTGGACTGTATAAAGGTGATCATAGTGCTGTTTATGGAGATGTGGAGTGTATGGAGTAATTTTTGTTGTGTAAAATTTATCTTTCTTTTTTCGCCAGTTGAAATTTAAAAAAAAAAAAAACAAGCCCCTAGATATTTGTCACGTTTTGTTCAGATTCATCCTAATAGTGGTAGTGATGCCACAGTACCCCTTTTACGGATAGCAATGCTTGGGTTTTAGCTGATACCGATACCCATCCAATATGGTTTTCTTTAAAGATGACTAAGCGTTAAATTGTGCGGTTTTTTTTTTGGTTTTTTTTCTTTTTTCCTAAGGCAATTCAGTTAAACTCTTTCACACAAAAAATCCCTTAGATTGTAAATATAATAAAGAATAAATATAATAAAATCAATCCTAAAAGTAAAAAAAAAACAACAAAAAAAAAACAAGTCTCTCTGTGTAAACGTTTCCACTTTCAAATTCCTATCTTTGCCACTTGTTATAGGATCCAGTATGTTGGTTCAGATTGGTGCCATCTCTATTTAGTGGTCATTTGCCAAGTTATTTAAATTGCAGTGCTACTTGTTTTTCTAGGTGTTGACAAGCCACAGTCTTTGTCACTGTATACTCTGCAACCCATTACCAGTGTGACAGGTTTGTATTTTGTGACAAAACATGATAGGCCATAACCTGTCTTTCACTGTTGTGTTTTTTTTTTTCTTTTTTCTAGCCATCATGTAAGTTGGCTTCAGAGAAGTTTTTGCTCATTCTGTTTTGCTCTGAGTATCTGGGGCAATGTTTGTGCTTTCAAAACAGATTAATAATGTGATATGGTCTGAATGGAATAGCAGGTCAGGGCTAACCAGTTTCACGCTTCCTGAAGGCAGTTGAGAGTTATTTTATTTAAACAATTTTGAACCCATTTTGCCCCTGTATGCCCCCTTCCCATATGGCTGGTGTGTTCCTGTAAGTCTTGAATAATGTATTTAAAAAAAAAAAAAAAAAACCTATATTTTCTCCAGTGAAACATATTTGACTTTCTGTTTTCGTACCAGTTGGTTATACTATCTCCTCTCCAGCAGGGATTTAGTGTGCACATGCCTGGAAAGATTAGGCCACATTTTGCCTTCTATAAAATGACCAGTAGAAATAACCCCAGACGATGTATATCCTGTCCGAATTTACATGGTGGTAAAGATTCCTTTATATCAAGTTATAAAGGAAGCGCTTTTTTGGTTTCAGCAGGAGACAGTAGAAAAGAGTGAGTGCTTCCTGGAGTGTCTTTACATTGAAGAGTATAAAGAGACTCCAGGAAACGCTCACTCTTTTCTATTGTCTCCTGCTGAATCCAAAAAGGAACCCAAGTGTTGCTAAAATACAGATGATTTAGCACTTTTTCAGAGAAGCAACTATTCTGTGGGTTTTAGTGTACGTTATTGAGTTCCTAATAGAGGTATAGCCTATAGGGCACTATATGGACAAAAATATGTGGATACCCCTCTTAATTATCGAGTTCAGCTGTTTCAGCCACACCCATTGCTAACAGGTGTATAAAATCGAGCACATACCCATGCAATCTCCATAGACAAACATTGGCAATAGAATGGGTCATACTGAAGAGCTCACTGACTTTAAACGTGGCACTGTCCTAAGATGCCACCTTTACCACAAGTCAGTTTGTGAGACTTCTCCCGTGCCAAATCTGCCCCAATCAACTATAAGTCATTAATGCAAAAGTGATTATTGCAAAATGGAAGCATCTAAGAGCAACAACAGCTCAGCCACGAAGTGGTAGACCATGCAAAGTCACAGAGCGGGGCCAACAAGTACCGAAGTGCGTATCACGTAAAAATTGAGTATCCTCTCTTTCATCACTCACTAGTTCCAAACTGCCTCTTAACGCAATATCAGCACAAGAACTGTGTATCGAGAGCTTGACAAAATGGGTTTCCATGGCCGAGCAGCTGCATGCAAGCCAAAGATCACTGTACACTATGCCAAGAAGCGAAAGAGGTGGTGTAAAGCACAGCACCACTGAACTCTGGCGCAGTGGAAACATGTTCTCTGGACTGATGAATCACGCTTGTCTATCTGGCAGTCTGATGGATGAATCTGGGTTTGGTGGATATCAGGAGAACGCTAACTATCGTGATGCATAGTGCCATATTAAAGTTTGGCGGAGGAAGGATAATGGTCTTCAGGGTTTGGGCCCCATATTAATGCTCATGGTTTTGGAATGGACTGTCCAGCAGGCTCATATAGGTGTGACCGTCAAATGTCCACAAACCTTTGGTCATATAGTGTATATTATGAGCATGTGGCCTGCTAAAGAAAGCGCAGCATGCTTAGCCACGAGCCCTACAGCAAGCGAAATAAGAAAAGTCAAAGCAATCAGGGTTTTTTTTAAAGTGGGGTGTGTAGTACACGTGGAAATTTTAATGTGAGAACCATGTGTACATCTTGAAGACACTCCCATGTCTTTCATTTACACCGAGCTCTCTTATCCCTTGCAAATCTATCATAATCATTACAGATGTCCTCCAGCAACATTACTGAACATTTTGAAAATTCTATCAGACCGGATATTACTTTATACACTGACCTATCTGTGTATGTTTTCATGGAGAGTACAAAGCATTTCTAATAAAGCATTTCTGCCAAATGCTGTAAATGTCTACATGCCCCCTTATTTTCACTCCCATTGGTCTTGACGGTGAGATGGTGAGTTGTGTATAAAACCACGGAAACTGTATAGTAATGCACTGCACAGTCCTACATGGGCAAGAGGATTAAAGTCACAGTACTGAAAGGCATTGTGACAAGTCATTCGACCCTTGTAGGCGTGACGGTCTGACGCACATGTGTTTGACATTCTTTCTGAGCTGTTTGTCAAAGGGGTGTTACTGGTTATTGCAGGTGTAGAATAAAATACTCAAGGACATGGAAGCAGTGCAACAGCACTTTCTCCGGACGTTTTTCACAATGTTGTGTGAGACACTGTGGTGGCTTAACCCATTTTAGAGGAAGATTCGTGCTAGCCTCCATGAGGTGAACTGCTGTGACACTGTGGGGAAATGAGCAAATAGAAATGGGGTCAAGGAAAAAAAGTCTTGTTTTTTTTTTTTTTAGCTTTAATACAATGATCAAAAGTAGTTAAATGTGATTTGGTCTAATGATGGAGTTTACAATGTAGATCTATTCTAGTGTGAATACCACTGCATAGTTTTTATTGTCTTGGTTTTCCCTTGTGAATGTTGTTACCCTGTTATAGGCTTTTATACTCATGTCACTGTGAATATAGCAAACGATCTACAGTATTACCTTCCTTTCCCCCCCCCCCCCCTTCTTCTTCTCTCCAGTACGAAGACAAAGAGGAGGTGGTTCTATGGATGAACACAGTGGGGCCATATCACAACAGGCAGGAGACATATAAATACTTCTCCCTTCCTTTCTGCGTGGGCAACAAGAAGACAATCAGCCACTACCATGAGACGCTGGGCGAAGCTCTGCAGGGAGTTGAACTGGAGTTCAGCGGCCTAGACATCAAGTTTAAAGGTAAGCAAGGTCTATTGGCATTAATGTATCCACTATGTCTACTTTCATAAATGCAACAGTATCAGTACCTTAGTTTAAAATGGGGTCCAGATGCCTTATAGTTGGGAGATCATGAGTTCGGATCCCAATGATGCCACAGCCATACGTGGCCAGGAGTCCAAGAGCGCATAACTGGCCATGCAGCCATGAGTAGGAGGAATGGTGTTACTCTGTCTGTCAATGAGAGCAACACTAACCAATCGTGGGCATCTGTTAGATAATGTATGCGGAAGAGGGTAGAAAGCGGGTAGATTTTTTTTTTTGTTATCCCCAAACCACATCAAAATGAAAGAATTACCTCCCTGTTTAGGTACAAGTTCCTCATCTATTAGTTGGGCTGGTGCCTGTTTTGTGTCAGAGTGTTGCAGGGAGTTTCACTCTGTGTCACGCTCTTCTATTCTACGCCGACCTGGGTGACGTAAATCAGCTGCTGAAAAGTGGCTTTTGCGACATAGGAAAATATTTATCAATAGACATTTTTCTCTCATCCTACAATATGTATCGCTGTATCGCACAGCCCTAGTGAAAAGATGTGGAAATTTCAAATTTGAGCACAGAAGAATGCAGAAGGGATCAAAATGATTCAATGAAATCTAAAGTTTCTAATAAGGTTAACTTTTAGTAACATGGTTAGTTGATGTGATAAATTATGTCTTTCATAAACTGTCTGCTGTAGTCAGGGTGGTTCTGGCTATAAGCAGTCACTTAGGGCCAAGAGTAAGAGTATAAGATAAATAGTGCTCACACTCTCACTGGTCACTTTAATAGGAACCTGCATATTCATGCAGTTATCCAATCAGCCAATCATGTTGCAGCAGCACAATGCATACTCATGCAGATACGGGCCAGCAGCTAATGTTAGGTAATGTGCACATCATCCATCAGAATGGGGGGGGAAATGTGATCTCAGTGATTTTGTCCGTGGCATGATTATTGGTGCCAGACGGGCTGGTTTAAGTATTTCTGTAAATGCTGATCTCCTGGGATTTTCACGCTCAACAGTCTCCAGAGTTTACTCAGAATGGTGCAATAAAGAAAAAAAAAGCATCCAGTTAGCGGCAGTTCTGCAGTTACTGCCAGTTAACACCAATCAATCATCGCGCGAAAGCCACAGCCTGTTTGAGTATCGCTGCTGACCATGTGCATCACTTCATGGCCACAATTTACTGATCTTCTATTGGCTACTTCAAGCATGATAATGCACCATGTCACAAAACAAAAGTCATCTCAAACTGGTTCATGAACATGACAATGAGTTCACTGTTCTTCAGTGGCCTTCCCAGTCATCAGATCTGAATCCAACAGAACACCTTTGGGATGTGGTAGAATGGGAGATTTTGTGATACAATCATGTCAACATGGACCAGAATCTCAAAGCAACATTTCCAACATCTTGTGGAATCCATGCCATGAAAAACTAAGGCTGTTTTGAGAGCAAAGGGAGGCCCTATCCAGTATAAGTAGGTTTCTAATGAACTGCTCAGTGAGTGTAAATAAAGAATGAACAACCTTTGATATTTATCCTAATGGTCACATGTCTGTTTCAAGCGTTCAGGAGTTTTTTTTTTTTTTGTTTTTTTGGGTTTTTTTGGGTCGTCTTGGTTGCCTAATCTGACATCAAACATATATCCCTGAGGAAATCATGGCTTAGTTGAAGCATGTTGGTGCTACGTGTCTGAATACTTGTTAATAATTATTTATGACTTGTGCACTGTATATTTATAAAAAAAAAACAAAAAAAAAAAAAATAAAAAAAAACAGAATTGTTTTTTATATCTATGTAGAATACTTTTTTCCACTCACTTTAGGTCCAGGGTATTCAGCTCATTTTGAAAGTGCTGCTAATCAAAATGTTGCAGTGTAATATCCATTCAGGTACAACAGAGAAAATCCTTCAATGGAAGAATTCAGTGCAACTAGTACATTTTTATTTTTATAGTTGAAAAACTGTAATTATTTCCTCACAAATACCTTCCTTTACAGACGAAGTGATGCAGACGACATACTGTGAAATTGAGCTGGACAAAGCTAAAAGAGACGCCTTTGTCTACGCCATCAAGAACCACTACTGGTACCAAATGTACATCGATGACCTACCAATCTGGGGTGAGTAGTCCAGGGGTTCTGTGCTTGGCAAAGCCTCATGGGATTCAATACCACTAAGCTCTGTGAGCTCGCAGCTAGTCCTCACTTTTATTTGTGAAGGTGTTTTGTGAGGAGTTAAATATTTCTGATCTTCTGGCTTGTCTAATCTTATTTTGCTGTAATACTGTGGAAATTCTGTATTTTATTATATATTTGCTGTACAATCATTTTAATATTCCTTTAATATCTTTTCGTAATTTAGTAACTGTATACGCCTCTCAATACATTACTACCTGATCTGTAAAATCACTTTGTTGATTGCAACTCAGGGATTGTTGGTGAGGCAGACGAGAACGGGGAAGACCATTACCTCTGGACTTACAAAAAGCTGGAAATCGGCTTCAACGGAAACAGAATCGTGGATGTTAACTTGACCAGTGAGGGCAAAGTCAAGCTTGTGCCGAACACAAGAATCGCCATGTCCTACTCGGTGAGTATTTTTACCCTGCTCTTGACAAACCTCTCAATACTGTATCATGAGCACATGTGCTTGACTGTATATGGCAAGAAATTTAGAAAGTCATGTTGCAGTCATAGCAATGAACATCGATATTAAAGCATCAAACAAGCCTTTGTCTCCTTTTTCATTATTGTAGGTGAAGTGGAAAAAGTCTGATGTGAAATTTGAAGACCGTTTTGACAAATACCTTGATCCATCCTTCTTTCAACACAGAGTAAGCACTATTAAATCTGTCCAAATAAGTACAATTTACTTAATGTATTATTTATCTGAAGATTTTTCTAGAGGTTGTGGATAACTAATACTATGGTGCATAATGAAGGAAGGTTTTCCTCTAATTATTCATTCATTTTTCCTTCTACTAACAGATTCACTGGTTCTCCATATTTAACTCCTTCATGATGGTGATCTTCCTGGTGGGCTTGGTGTCTATGATCTTGATGAGGACGCTGAGGAAAGACTATGCCAGATACAGCAAAGAGGAGGAAATGGATGATATGGTGAGTCCAAATAAACTACACTATCTATACACCTTGTCTAATGAAATTAACTCGATGGATTCTGATTTGTAGTGAGTAAAACATGACAGCGTGTGCTGTTATAGGAAAATAATAAGAGTGTGACCCCAAAGTTGATTATTTGAATATCCAATAACAGCACATCCTGAAGTGGTTTGTTCCTCTTACACCACAGCCACTAATGAGTTTCTTATTTATTTAATGAACTATATGTCATACATTTTTATCGTTCTGTTTAATTTTGTGGAACTAAATTCCTGTTACCACTTACATTGAACCTTTGACCACCTCTGATTTACCTCTTGTGTCCTCACACAAAACTTAGCCGTTTTTTAAATCCATTTACGGGTAGCACCTCCCCCAAAATCCCTGTGAACTAGCCGCTACTATAGAAATGATAATGTATTAGAAGGAGTGCATTAATATAAACCTATGATTTGCTTTGCTGCTGGAACTGTCAGCGCTTCTGTTATATAGAATTAATCAATACCAACTGACCAATCAGATTAGAGAATTCAACAGCACTGTGGTATAATTGTTTTTAATGGATGATATTGTAGAATTAACATGTGGTTATGAGCTCTTGCTCTTAATACAAACCTAACATTTTAGCCAGTACTGCTTACTTCCAAGTTTTTAGAGTAACAGGACAATGATGAAGTTTTGTGCATTATTTTCTATTATGTAATTTGTGGATAATTATGTGGATATGTAATATATGTGGGGAACATGCATATATTATCTTTTTTGGATTAATGTAATTAGATGACTTATTGAATTTCTGTGCCATGTGTATTGAGTCTTTAACACGTCCAGTGCTCACTCACTCACTCACTCACTCACTCGCAGGACCGAGATCTTGGGGACGAGTACGGCTGGAAGCAAGTCCATGGTGATGTGTTCAGACCCTCCAGTCACCCTCTGATCTTTTCCTCCCTGATTGGCTCTGGCTGCCAGATTTTCTCTGTGTCCCTCATTGTTATCATTGTGGCCATGCTTGAGGATTTGTACACTGAGTAAGTCTCAAGGACAGTTGTATTTGTTGATTTAACAGGCAAAAGAATATTACTGATGAAGGTTTTTTTTTTTTTTTCTTCTTGTAGGAGAGGGTCGATGCTGAGCACGGCCATATTTGTGTATGCAGCCACTTCCCCAGTAAATGGTTACTTTGGGGGAAGCCTGTATGCAAAACAAGGGGGTAAGAGTATCTGAACTATATACACTTTTAATTCTTTCAAAAGTCAGGATATGAATTACTGTAGACATTACTGTAGATCGTCATGAACTCTCGCACAGAGGAAAAGCAGATACTGCTACATAAGCATGAGAAGTACACGTGTAGCCTCATATGCAACATCACTGCACGTCACATAATTCACTTTAATGCAAAAGACTGAAAGTTTTTTAATGACTCAGCCGTGTGGTTGTTCCATCTGTGTTTGAGCAGGGAGGAGATGGATAAAGCAGATGTTTATTGGAGCATTCCTGATCCCAGCTATGGTTTGTGGCACGGCTTTCTTTATCAACTTCATTGCTATCTACTACCACGCATCCAGAGCCATCCCATTTGGCACCATGGTGAGTGCTTAATCAGCTCTGTGCACTTTTTTTTAAATGACATTTCAATATGTCTCTTGTAACAGAAATTTTGCCTATTCGGTTGTCTTGCAGGTAAGAAAGCTATAGTAAACAATCGATTCACAATTGTCAAAGTCAGTATGTAGCCAGCCATGTCTTCTTGGCCAGGTACTTCTCAATATTCCTCGCTTCCCTACGTCTTTCAACCTGCGACCTGGATATTGATTGAAGTCTGGCACTATTAGGGGTGTATCAATACTTAATGTTCTTGGAGGAATCAAGGAGAGAGGAGGCTTCCAGACCTTGTCTTCTTTCCTTTTTCTATTCTTATATCATGTGACATACAACAGTGTTATAAACAGCTCAAATGTGGTTTGACTTCTACAGAGCGTGTCCACATTCAGTCAGTTTGTAACAGAGTCTTGCATGGGGTAGAATATTAACATGTAAGCCTGTGATCTAGTGTGAACACAGTTTCAGTTTCTGTATAGGCAAATTCTTTATGCTGAGAAACAGGTGTTACAGATGTGCAGTAACTCCTCAATATGTGACACTGGTTTAAAGAGACGCTTCAGTGTTGGTCTAAAGCTTGCATCATGGCTTTTAGTCAGCCGTGAGAGTAAGATATAATCTGGTAAGAGAGTACTTCTACATCATCAGCACCATTACTGTAAATATAACAGTGACCATTCAGTGAAACTTATTTCACTTCGAATTCAAAAATAGAAATATCAGACCCGTTTGGAGTTAATGGTTAAAAACTATTTATACTAAAGTGCTGTTGAATTCTCGTCTGATTGGTCAGATGTTGTTGATTTAATTTTCTATAACTGCAGCTAGTACAATAATGCAGGCACAAGTTCATATTAATGCGCTCGTTCTAATACATTATTGTTTCTATAGTTTAAAAAAAAAAGTATACAGGGACTTGTGTGGCAGACATATTTTATAAAAATGTGTAATCAGTGAAAAACCTTCAGCTTCGGGGAGGTAGCAGTAATGGTTTCACATCAAGCCAATTGCACCACTTTGTTGTTGATTATTTGCTTCTAACAGCACATCTTAAAGTGTTTCACAGCTTACTTATTGAGTTAATTTGCTATAATCATTTGATAGTTCTAAATTTAATATTGAGAATTTACAGACAGATGCTTTCTTTCCTTCATGCAGCATTCATGTCTGCTAGACACATCACATGTTGCCGTTGCTGGTTTTGAATAGGTGCCTTTTAAACCTGTGAAATGAATGATCTTGACATGTACAAGCCTGAAACTGATCGTATGGAGTCGAAGAGTTTGAACATGCTTTCTCTGTGTGTTTTCCAGGTTGCAGTGTGCTGCATCTGCTTCTTCGTCATCCTGCCTCTAAACCTGGTGGGAACGATCCTGGGTCGGAACCTCTCGGGACAGCCCAACTTTCCCTGCAGGGTCAACGCCGTGCCCAGGCCCATCCCAGAGAAGAAATGGTATGCCCTTCTTTTCTTATGGTGATCAGTATTGTGTGATTGCAGAATACAGTTTATTAATTACAGTCTATATTTATGTGCATTGTTAGTTATTATTTTTTTCCCCCGGTTTGATTGTCAGGTTCATGGAACCTGCGGTCATCGTGTGCCTGGGTGGCATCCTGCCATTTGGGTCTATATTCATTGAGATGTAAGTATTTTAATTCCTCCATCCTTGTTTTTCCTTTTTTCCATGCTGGATGCGCAATTCCAGTAATTGCAGTTATGTTTCCCGCTTTCTCCTTTTCGTAGGTACTTCATTTTCACGTCATTCTGGGCCTATAAGATTTATTATGTGTACGGATTCATGATGCTCGTGTTGGTGATCTTGTGCATTGTGACTGTGTGCGTGACCATCGTCTGTACCTACTTCCTCCTCAATGCTGAAGACTACAGATGGTGAGAGAACGGTCAACTGCTAGTTTCTTTTTTTAATTTGCTGTTTTTGAGAGATGAATTTTCCATGTCTGGTAGATTTGTAGCATTTCTGATTTTTTTTTTTTTTTTTTGACCCCTTGCTTTTTCTTACTGTAGCATGGTGCATAATTACCATCCAGTGACATGCACTGGGCTTGTGTTTTTGGTGAAGGGAAGAAGTGAGTGGGGGATTTTCCCCCATTTTCTCCCCAGTTTGGTCACCTGCCAATTCCCACTCCCCGACCAGCTCGCCCCTATCTGCTGTCAAACAGGGAGACTGACGTGCTTCCTCGAAATCATGTGAAGCCAGCCAACCGCGTCTTTTTCGAATGACTGCTCATGCTGCTTCACACGGCAGCGTAACATACTCAGAGGAAAGCGCTATCTGCCCTCTTCTGCATACGGGAGCTCACAGCCACCTACTATTAGCTAGAGTCACTGTGAGAGAGAGTACACCCTCCCTCCCAAACAGCCAGTTCTGCTCTGTTGGCTCCCAGCCACAGATTTCTATCGTATCATCGAGATTCAAACTTGCGATCTGATGATCCCGAAGATAGGACGCCAGGATTTTCTTGTTAGCAATGTTAGCACCTTTACATTACTTACAACTCAGTAAACAGATAAAAATTCAAAAAACTGACTGAATTTTATTATTCTTTTGCAGGCAGTGGACAAGCTTCCTTTCTGCCGCTTCCACAGCAGTTTATGTTTACATGTATTCCTTTTACTACTATTTCTTCAAAACAAAGTGAGTTTGACTTTATTTTATCTCAGCTCGGCGACTGTTAATTTATTAAAGACTGTAAATGTATTTATAAAGCAGCCATACATTTCTTCCATGTGGTGATAATCATGCTACTGGCATAGCCAGCCATTTCACTGATGAACGTTGTCTTTTCCTCTGCAGGATGTATGGTTTGTTTCAGACATCATTCTATTTCGGCTACATGGCGGTGTTCAGTACTGCTCTGGGTATAATGTGTGGTGTGTATTACCATCTATTTATTGAGACAGTTTGTCTCCTTCGTCTATTTCTGCCTGCACATAGTTTTACTTGGTGTATTATTAATCTCGTATGTTCTTCCAGGAGCCGTTGGTTACATGGGAACAAGTGCCTTTGTGAGAAAGATCTACACAAACGTGAAGATTGACTAGCGACTCTACAGCACCTGTGCAATCGGCTGATATTTCCCAGCAGTGGCGGACACGAGTCTTTGTTCCTTTTTTTGCAAGAAGAGATTGTGATCTTATCTTGTATAAATCTAGTTTTCCATTTTCTCAACAAATCCAAGGTTGCAAGGTTGTGTACACGCAGGCATATAATGGAAGATTAAATAAACGTGAGTTTTATTTTTATTTTTTATTAATTAACTGTGTTTCATTTCTTTCCTCTGGAGCAAATGCGTAGATTTTTTTTTTTTTTTTTTTTTTTTTTTGAGTTTAAAAACTTTGGTTCTCCTCTGATAACTCTGTCCCACCCAGCATGAGTGAACGTAGACCTTTATCGATGGAGTAGTCTAGCTCTCTTCAGTGAAGAGGCCGAAGTGTATGGAGAGCCTTTGTTCTGCTGTAGGAGAATATTGGAGGGTTGCGTTTGGGTCCATGCTCCTACTGTCTGTTCTGTATTGTCGAGTTGGGCGATGTTGTTGTATTGTTTTAAACACTTTGTTTCCGATCACCCAGAGCATAGTGTAACTTTTGCATTCAAATGATGAAAAAAATGTTGGTTACTAGCTTTTCTGCCACCAGACTTAACAAAGCACCATTTTTAACTTTACACTACATAGTTCAGGTTCTCATACAGACAAATGAGGCATAAATCGCAATCTGATCCAATCTTAGATTAATGTACGGTCCGGTCATCTGCGACAAGTGCGGATGTTTTACATTGGCTGTTTCAAAGTGGTCTTGTGTTTTCCAGTTTAGTCTTACTTTTAATGTTGGGATTTAAATGAAGTCTGAGTGTGAAGATGATAAATGGATGGGGGTAAAACTGTATATAACCTTAATAACTGTAACTGTAGAAGTAGACTCCAAAATGTATTTTGGTTGTACAGATTTATTACAGGGTGTTTTTTTTTTAAAAAGACGTTCAGTTGAATGATTTTGTCTTTTCTCCTTTTTATTTTGTGAGCTTGGGGTGGGTGGCACTGTTACATCTTGCCTGTTAGTGCATGACGTTCTCATCTTGCTGTATAAACCAGTTCTGTTTGTATCTGCTTTCTTTGGCTTTTTCTTTCTGTGGCTCCTGACACATGCTCAAATTAAGTTTTGTGTAACCTTTTAAAAAAAAAAAAAAAAAAAAAAAAAAAAATCTGGAGTGTGACATTGACTTTCTGCTGCTTGTAGAGGAAATAATGACCATCATATACATTTTTGTTTTTAATATTTATGATTTAAAGCTTTAATCGGCTCTCTGTGTGCTGAACAGCCACCTCCCTCATGCTAACTTCCCCATCCATTACCAGAAGCAGCATTGTGAATGTTGGACACATGCAAAGTTTCCGCGAGCATACTGTAAAGGGTCACATTCTTGTACTTTCTTTGATGTTTTCCTAACTACAGGAAGTGCCACAGGAGCACTCCGACAAAGCTCGTGTTTTTCGTTCTGCTGTATACAGTATGTAACTAAAGATGTTTGAGACGTGGCAAAGCCTTTTTTTTCTAATCCCCTCAAATGCCAGATGAGTTCTGGCCCTCATGTCATGAACCTTGTGATGTCTGAAAAGACATTTTAAACATGCTATACTTGTTGTAAAAAGGAAAAAATAAATGATGTTTATGTACAGAGGTTATATAGGCATGGTTTGAATTCTGAAAGTGAAGTCTTGATCAATATTTTGTTAAATTTGTCTTTTTTTCCTCTATTCTTCAAGATAAAGAACCAATTTTTTGAAGAATTACACACATCTTCTGTTCCACTTGCACAATTCCCACACACACACAGTCCACTTTATTAGGAACACCTGATCATTCATGCAATTATCCAAGCAGCCAGTCATATGGCGGCAGCAGCACTATGAGCAAAATCATGCAGATACAGGTCAAGGGCTTCAGATAATGTTCACCTCAATCATCAGAATGGAGGGACAACATGATCTTGGTGACTTTGACTGTGGCATGGTTGCTGGTACCAGACGGGCTGGTTTGAGTATTTCAGAAACTGCTGATCTCTTCGGATCTTCAGACACAAATGTTCTGTGGGTGGAAATGCCTTGTTGATGAGAAAGGTCAGAGGAGAAGGACCAGGCTCGTTCAAGCAGACAGGAAGTCTACAGTGACTTAAACAACTATTAAAAAACCAAACAAAAAAAAAAAAAACACAACTCTTTGCAGCTGTGATGAGCAGGAAAGCATCTCAGAACGCCTAACATGCCAAAACCTTGAGGCGGTTAGCCTACAACAGCAGAACAGGGTATCACTTCTGTCAGCTAAGAACTGGAATCTGAAGCTACAGCTCACCTAAACTGGACAGTTCAGGATTGTAAAAACATCACCTGGCCTCTGGGTCTATTTCAATGTCTTCTGACCAGAAAGTATAATAGAATAAAACAAGAAACATTAGCTTTTTGGAAAGACTGTAATGGCTCACCAACACCAGACAGTGTCACTTTTATTTGTATACATAGCAACAACACTAACAAATGAGCTCATGTTTTATACAGATCACTGAAATCATTTTCTGTTGCTCCATTTGGGTAGTGCAATTCAAAGTTAATCTAAATATTAAGTGCATTATTTTGTATGATCTACTAGAAGCAAATTTGGCTCGAGTTCCTTTCAGTTGACTTTTTCAAAGTATTCCTTGGACCCCTCTGGAGTTGGCTTTATCTGAAATACAAAGAAACCATTTATGAATGACACACAAATCACATCTTGTGATTGTATCATCATGTACATCATGGATTTTTCAGTAGCATTTTCAAATCTTTATTATTATTATTATTTTTAAATAATAATGTTTACCGTGGGTGATTTTGGGGTCCAGCTGGCCGGGCAAACCTCTCCATGGCTCTCCACAAACTGGAAAGCCTTAACGAGGCGCAGTGTCTCTTCAACAGAGCGGCCTACTGGAAGGTCGTTGATGCTCATGTGTTTGATGACGCCATTGGGATCGATGATAAACAGCCCCCTACATGGGGATAAATTCAGTTACTGGAAAAGCATCTTAAACTATTTTTTTTTAATATATCTTTGTTTCTGCTTATGAATACATATTTCTGTTCATATTTATAAGTGCAAAGTCAAAAGACATTGTGTGTGTACATTTGAAAAGGATATATGCACTTCAAATGTATATATGGAAGTATATTAATATATGGAAGTATATTAAATAACAAAAACAAAAGTGCCCAAATACTTATTAGCCCCCCTGTATTTTACATGGAATTTTTTTTTAATTAAATACAGTAACTAAAATAATACAATTTGTAGTTGAATACAATTCTCTAAATAATGATGAATTTATCATCAAGGATGATAAGATACCTCAGTGCTATTCCTGGCCCCTCCAGTAGGACTCCGTAGTCTCTGGAGACCTGCTTGTTGAGATCAGCCAGCAAGGGGATGTGGATTTTTCCCAGTCCTCCATTCTACAGGCACACAAGAAAGAGGCCAAAGTTCAACCAGAGGAATATCACTTGACTCAGCTATCTCTCTCCTGAAGCACACTTGGACACAAAACCAGTGTTTAAATGAAAAGTGCATTATTCAGTGTTATTAGTGTTATAGTGGCTGAATGTTTGTACCTTTCGAGAGGTGTTGGTCCAGGCCAGGTGAGTAAAGTGAGAGTCCACAGACACACCCACCACCTCACAGTTGATATCATGGAATTCGCTAGCCTTGTTACTGAATGCGATGATTTCTGTAGGGCAGACAAACGTACTGCAAAAAGAATACAGTGAAAATTAGGTCATGTCCATTTTGCTCGTTAAATAACACCATTCTTCTGCAGGGAATACAGATAGGAGTTGTGTCTAGATAATGAAAACAAAACAATAAAAGCACTTTCGAAGTGGAAATCAAGACTGTTTATAGCTGTTATGATATACATGATAACAGGAACTAACTTGTCTCATGGCCATTCTGCACCATTAAATATAACTATAAACAGATAAAACGTACAACTTGGAATATCACACCACCACATAGTTGATTATTTTCTTTTAACAGCACACCCTGTCATACTGTAATCTTAACTTATTCAATAATGCATAAGAACATTCAGTAATATAAAATAGCATAAACAAAATCATTTACCTATTCAACACTGCTTTAAACTGTAACCACAGAAGTCTGAGTGAAACAGCTTAAATCTTGCACGTGTTTGATTATTATGCTTTCACCAGTCCGTTCACAACACACACTATCACAGAGGCAGAGCAAATGCAATACAACACTTCATAAACCTGTAAATAGCACTTAACGATGACTGCTTCTGTTTTCACCAATTCACTTACAAATCGAGCGGGTAGAAAAACAGAACAAGGTATTTGCCCTTGTAGTTATCAAGGCTGATCTCTTTGAATTCTCCATTGAAGACAGCTGTACCCTTGAAGTGTGGAGCATGCTGGGTAACTGCTGCAGCCCATTTAGCAGTACCTGGGGTTTGGAGTACATAAAATAGCCAACGTTATTTTTTATTTTTTTTAGTTCATCTAAAAGTGCATGTGCAAAATAGTTTTTAACATACTGATAGAGAAGCAAGCTCTCTGTGCTCTGATCCCAGACGGAGCTGCGGTTACTGAAGTTCCACTCCTCAGTGCACTCACTGCTGCTCTGGTTGCCTGTAGTTAGAGATCAGAGACAGACTAAGTTGAACTCCATGTTCAAAATTGTGCAAACAAATAAGTTTCAAGGTTTACTCAAGATTCCCCACCACCACCACATAAATAGGATAAAAGTATTCAGTCACTAGTGAATAAGGTTTAATGCGATTCTTTCCTGGACGCATTACCCAGGACCCTCAACACCACATCAGCTTTATCTGTGTTTGCATTCAAGGGCGTCAGTTCGGTTTTGGAAAGTGGGTGGGGGGTTGGCACTATGACTTGCAAAGTGTCTTCTTGTCTGCACAAGTTTAGCGTGAGTATGAGGTTAGCATTTAGTATGAGGTTTGCATATCCTGTCATGCAAATATTCAAAAAGAAGATATTCATGTACATATTACAAATAAGCAGCAGTTGAACGGTGCTATGGGTGTCACTGTACACATGGTATAAATGCTGTTATTTTTATTTATATATATATATATA
>CM075005.1:10013169-10061111 GCA_037576675.1 Pangasius sanitwongsei
TATATATATATATATATATATATATATATACACACACACACACACACACACACACACACACACACACACACACAGTACATCAAATGAAAAAGGAAATGGCTTCGTTCTAATATCCTTAAAGGAACAGTATAGAAACCTGTTTACTTCAAAGTCACTCATAATGGAAGCCTAAATCTGTCAAATTCAAACACACAACAGTCTCTAGAGTTTATAAAGAATGGTGAGAAAAAGAAAGAACAATCGGTGAACGGCGGTTCTGTGGGTGGAAACACTTGTTGATGAGGAAGGTTAGAGGAGAATGGCCAGCCTGGATCGAGCTGACATGAAGGCTATGGTAACTCGAGTAACCACTCTTTACAACTGTGGTGAACAGAAAAGCATCTCAGAATGCGTAACACATAAATCCTTTAGGTGAATGGGCTACAACAGCAAACGACCACATTGGGTTCAACTCCTGTCAGCCAGGAACAGGAATCTGAGGCTACAGTGGGCACAGGTTCACCAAAACTGGACTGATGCAGGTTGGGAAAAAATGGCACCTGCTCTGATCAGGCAGGTGAATGCCACAGCCTACCTGAGTATTGTTGCTGACCACGTCCACATCCCTGTATGGCCACATCTTATAGTGGCTACTTTCAACATAGTAATACACCATATCATAAAACACAAATCATTACAAACTGATCTCAGATACATGACAAGTAGATTTCAGTCACCAGATCTCAATCCAAGATTCACAGCATGAATGTGGAGCTGAGAAATCTGCAGCAATGATATGACGCAATCATGTCAACATGGACCACAACCTTCAACATAATACCTTCAGAATCTGGACTAAAAAACACAAAAGTGCAACACTGGACTAAAAAAGAGGATGGAATTCTATCTTTCTAAGTTATTTTAGAGTTTTGTGTGTGAAGCGGCGAGTCTCGCATGTAGTGGCAGGTAATCTTGGATGGTTTGTCAACTGCCATTTCATTAACGTGAATGGTTGAGGTGAATATTTTCACAGAAATCAAAAAGGTCCTTCTGGATGCAGATTAGCATTAGCATGGCCAAAACATATTTAAATTCACAAACCAATTTTAATAGTTACTAACACATATCTCATAAGCACACTGCATTTAAAAACAAAACTAAACAAAAAAGACATTCTACATGTCAAAACAGACTTAATTACAGTGGAAAAGGGGAAAAACTCTGCCAGTACTTTCGACTCCTTCGAAACGATTCATCCGAAGAGTCAACCGCATGGAACCGATTCATCACTACTGCGGCTGTTTGCACCGGATGTACTACCTTATTTACTGTGATATTTTCGTGTTCCTCCTAGCAGAATGCCCTCCACTGAGCTGGATACCTTGTTGAGGGCGGTGGGCTCCTGGACCTCGGTGGTGGTGAGGTAGTACCAGCTCCGGCGGTACTGACCGAACACGAAGGCGTGCAGCTCCGCAGAGTCGCGGGACAAACAGCACTTCCGCATCAAGACCTCACGCAGCTCGGCGCTGACTGCTGGGAAACACCAAACCCACAGCGTGTCTGTGTTCACGTCCTTCTCTGTGGAGAACAAATAATCAGATAATCAGATGGAGCTGTAACACTGCAGGACAGCCTCGATGAGCTTGTGTTTGGAGAAACTGCTCTCACCGATCAATCCGACGCTCAACATCAGCTCAGTCTCAGACACTGCCATGTCCGGGGTCCTGTCCGCGTCTCAGCGAGGGGAAAACTCAGCCAGCTGAACTTAATCAACAGCACACACTCAATAATCACTAACTAATTAATTAATACATTAGCTAGCCACGGCCTTGTTAAAGACACGGCCTCATGCTGAGTTACACTTCCTCAGCTAGCGTCCAGAGCAAAATAATACAGTAAATACAACTACTGTATACCGTTATAACACTGGCAGCTAGTTTATTAACTCAACAACCGCGTTTAAGATGATGCGTAGTACCCTGCAATCTGAAAATCAAAATTCACAAAAACACTGTATGTTTCACCATAAACACCCACTAACGGTACCAAAATAGTGCAATTTGTACTGAAATCTGAGGTAGAATCTCAAATGCGTCCTTCTTTAACATATAGTGCACTAGATATGCTGTAAAAGCAATTCTACCACACCCTAAGTAGTTCACTTATCTAGGGATTTTAAAGTTATTTGAAAATTATCCGAAGGAAGCGCGCGTCCCGTTTCTTCTTCGTTGTTTTTTAAACAGCGAACCCGGGGATGTTGTGGCGATGCTGCCCCCTAGTGGGCTGGTGGTGTTATTGTGTGAAGCGTCCGTCCTGCCTCAGCTATTCCCCTCAAGTTCCTAGCTCTCTGCTCTGGTAATGTTTTACCCTGAGCAATTAATCAGTGAACTTCAGGCCAGTTCCAGTTCATATGGATAAATGTTTGTCCAAACACAATGCCTTTCATAAGCTCCTATAAATCACTCATGTTTTTATTACACATATTGTGGAGCATATATTCTCAGAGGCATCATGGAGGTGACTACTTTGGGCCCCTGGTTGTGAAGGGTACCTTAAGGGGCCTGGACTAAAATGTCTGCATTTTCAAGAGCTTGTGAAGAGAGACTGTAGAGTCTAGAAGTTGGTGAGACAGCCTGTATGAGATCTTGAGTGATTACTCATTCAGTAAATAATTAAAAGGTGTATTGCTTACTATGCTGTTCAAGTACATGACACGAGTGTATTGCAGCAGTCTGGTAATAACTGCTAATGATAAGCAGTGTCAAATCAGTTTATTTAGCCGTTCAAGTGACTGATAATCAACATATAGCTCAGTTTGTCAAATCAGCATAATTCAATGATATAATTATTTTAATTAATTAAATGAATTAATAACAAAAACAACATTTCCTAGTACTGAGGGCTTAAAGCCAATTACCTTAAGCAATGAAATAAGGAATAAAACATAACGGGACATGCTGTCATAGGAAAATAATCCATGACAGGGTGATGTGATTTGATTCAGTGTGAAGTGGAGTTACTGTTACGACCCCAAATTTGATTATTTATATATATATAATAACACATACTGAAGTGTTTTATACCACAGCAATTTGCAGATGATTACAGTTTTGCTTTGGTTTTTTTTTATCTATTAAAGAACGATATGTTGTACATTTTATTTGTGCATAGTTACATTTAATGTTGTTGGAATGTCTGCTAAACAAGTGAATTCCTCTTATCACTTAAGTTATAACAGCTATAAACAGTCATTCCCTCACCATCCTCTCTTTTTTTTACCTTGTGAAGTTAATAAGACAAAAAACACAGCATGAGGAAAAAAAGAAAACACAGAAAACTTCACCATATCAATGATCATATATCTTTTAATCGGTTAATGTGGAGTATCCACTATACCTCTGTAAGTTATAACTGTAAGCTCATTAATATAAACCTTGCAGCTGGCACTAATGTCAGAGCTGTTAGAGAAAATTATACCGCAGCTTTATTGCATTCTCAAATCTGACCTACTATTATAAGAGAAGATGTTGATTATGTATGTGTTGATTATATATAGTGTATATAGATATATAGATTTGCTTGGGATTTTGTTTTGGTTGTATATTGCACATAATGCTGTTGTTCTATAAGCTGTCTGTTTAAGCTTGCCTTGGCTTCTTTTCTCTGTCCAGCTATTTGCACACCTGGGAGTGTGTTTACTTTGGATATACAATACAATGATGAGTTTTGTCAGCTTGTCAGTCAAATAAGCCATGCCATTATATTTCATGATAATGTCATGGCAGGTGATGTTAGTCTAATGTCAGCTCACAACCTTTTTGGGGAGATGGTGGTGAACATTTGCCTAGACTTAATTTCAGAGGATGTATTTTTGGTATATTTTTCAATCATTTTATTGGTGTTGTTCTGTAAGGGCTGTTCCAGTACTTTATTAGCTGAAGTGAAGTTTGTTAGAAACTGCGAAACACACAGGAGGTGTGTCTACGTACCTGCTTCAGGATCTTAATTTGCCAAAAAAGGTAAGGAAATAAAAAAAAGTGTACACAAACTAATTATTTTACTCTTACAGTCATACAAATTAAATGATTTAAAACTAACATTTCAGGTACTGCATTCACATATTCAGATTGGGTTTATACATATTACTGCACTCCTGTCAGAGCTGTTATAGAAAATTATCCCACCGCTAATACTGCATTTTTTAATATGACCTAGTGTTATAAGAAAAGATATTGATTATGTAAGGAATTAAACACACAGGGCATACTACTACAGGAAAATAATCCACTTTAGGGGTTATTTTCATGTTGGGATGTATCATACCACCTATAGCAGTTTATTTATTTTCCTTTCATAGGAAAATATTTTATATTTCGAAATATAGTTTTCATTTTTTCATTTTTATTTTATTAAAGCAAAGATTAACAAAATAAGGATATCTTTTACATATTGACCACAATGTAAACAATAATCAGGGGAGTCTACAAAAGCAGACTAATGTACAAAAACAGAAACAAACAAACAAACAAACAAAACCCCAAAGCAAACAATATAATAGAATTGCAAGGTTTTCCACCAAAATGCAAAGTTTGGAGTCTATGTTTTAACAGATTTCTTGTTTCATGAGGTAGTGAATTTTTGCATATAGCCATTAAAATAATTAAATGACAAATAAAATATAAATATATATTTTTTAATTTCTACTTTTATAGCGGCTACACGTGTGACGTACTTCCGGAAAGTCGTAATAAATCGAAGCTCAGGCGTTCATGCGACGGGAAATTAAAGTGGAGTGAGGAGTCAATTAAAAGCACTTTAAAGGGAATAACACATTAACAATCCAACATATTTAGTGACGCTTTAACGCGGAGTATTTATAAAAAAAAAAAAGAGAGAGAGAGAGATCTGAAAATCCATCCCGCTGCTCATCTTATACTGTTTTTTTAAGCCAGGCTTTACTCTGACGAAACCCGAGCCACACGGGTCTGATTGGTTGACTCCCAAATGAGTCCTTATTAGGCCCAAAGTGCACTACATTGCGTTATTGATGCTATTATCTCATACCCTATGTAGTGCACTCGTGTAGGGAGCGGACGGCTATTTGGGGCTGGACAGCAATCATGGCGGCTTGACGGTGGTACATATGCGTTTTTGTTAAAGAGCACTGAAGTATGCTGCGATGTGTTAGCCAGGCGACCCAGATAACGAGACCCCTATCTATTTTAACACACGTTTCATATTTTCACAAACTGTCAGGTAAGTCGTGTGTATTTGTAGTTTGTTTTATTTGTATTTTAAACTCCGTTATCATTGTGACAGTCACTGTAGTGTGCCGGCGGCTAAGCTGCTCTCCTGACCTAGCCAGCATGCTAAGACCACTGAGCTTGTTTGCTAGCTGGCTAGTTAACTTAGTTTACACCGTTCGCTTTATGTTTTAGCTACTGTTGTCATGAAAGACACAAAACTATACGCTTAGAATCATAAACCAGTAACAAAATGTTACTTAATTATTATCTGTGAAACTTGAGTTCGTTAGTTGTTGCTCAGTCCGTTAGCTAGCTAAGTAAGCTAGAGGAGTTAGCTAATTCTTAATACCGGCATTGGACTGGGTGATGAAGCTTAAAGCCTCTCTACACTCAGAGCCCTGATCCTTAAAACGTATTATTTTGTACGTCGAAATCTTATAAGTGCTGTTAGCTACATGTACCTTTATGGTGCGAATTATCACCAAAATTAAGCAAAAAAAAAAAAAAAGGCTGTAGTTCTGCGGTGTCATTTAAAGACCCGGTTATAGTGTATATGTGACAGAAGCAGGGGGCCAAAACTTTTTTTTTTAATCAGTAGAGGTGGACACACCCAAATACACAACATTTGTATTATTAAATGATTTTCATGGTGTTAGCCTTGTAGTATATTAATGCCAATATTTAGTTTTAGTTAATTTGTTTAGTTTGCAATATAAATACATAAAAACATTTTTTTTAATAAAGACGTTTTACATAACCACCATTTTCAGGTTTACTGGGATATTGCAATATCCAGCATGCATTTCATTTAAAATAAATAAGTAAATAAATAAATAATTCCAATCAGCTACTAGTTTCTGTGAGTTACAGTGGAATCAGTCAGTGTAATAAAAGTAATGACACCTGATACTAAACTCTCAGTACTGTCAAAAAGTGTCTTCTGATTAAATAGACATAAATACCACATTATCGTATCATCACAACAGTAATATTCTGAGAACTGAAGACTTGAGACATTGGGATCGTTTCTGAACAGTGACACTGTGAATATGAACGAATAGTTTATTTTAAAGCAATCCAAGATCTTGACTCATACTTATTTTTGTAACACAGGAATAACTGCCGATTAAAACAGGACTGCTTGTTCTTTAAATTCTTTACGTAACCTAGTTCATGTGGGTTTGACAAATGCAAAAGTAAACTGGAATAGGTTTGCCATTAGGAAGTGTTGCTCAACTGATACTACAGTGTCTGAGACTGCATAGTGGTGTGGGTGCAGTACATCCACCCTTTAATTTCCTGCCACACTTGCACAAGGTTTTCTTCTTCACAGTTTGGGGTTTTCTTGCCAATATGGCCAAGTTTGATCTAACATTCTAGTGAGGAACTAATCAGTCACAGAGTTGTTCAATAGCATAGTCTTTATTTACAAAATGTCTGTATTGACATAGACTAACTGCACTGAGGTTAAGCCTGTTACTAACAGAATATAATTGCTGTCCAGCAAAAACTATAAATATAATATAAATAAATATAAATTAACTTCATGTTGCTGATACCTCAGCCAGTATGTAACACTTCATTAATGCCTTGTTTTGTCAGAGTAGTTTCAGACCTCAGAATGAGTGACCCAGCAGTGAAGAGGGTGGTGAGTGACATCATTCGCTCTCCAGAAGACAAGCGGGAGTACAGAGGACTGGCGTTCACTAACGGCCTCAAAGCAGTCCTGATCAGTGATCCCACGACAGACAAGTCATCAGCAGCACTTGATGTGCACATAGGTAAAGGAGAAAAGTGTCTTCCCATCTCATCATTGAGACCGAGAAACAAATTCAGTCTCATATAATGTCAGTCGTTTATGGACAATCCGAGCAGTGCTTAATTCATTCACATTATAGCTGGCTGTGACTATAGTGCAACCATTTGCTTTTCCATGGCAGAAACTGTGCTGTCTGGTATTATGGTTTTATTTATGTTTTACAAAATAGCTCAGTGTCAGTGACACTTACTGACCCAGAGGTTGTTTATTCACACTCTCATAAAAGATGACTTTTTTCCTCATTATGATCTGCTTTCATAATCGGGATGCTAAAAAAGTTGCTCACTATAGCTAGTTGTCCTGTCTATAGAACAATAAGCATTAAAGCAATTTTTTAGTTTTTAATTTGAAAATTTAAGACTGCTGAAAAAAATAGAAAGAAGAGATGTCTTTTTTTAAAAAAAGAAAAAAAAAATTATTATTTTTTTAAAACTTTTTAACTGATGCCTTTTGTAGCTCAGCAACCAACATACAAATAAAAACGCTTCTCATTGTGTACATTCATATTGATCAGCTTGGCTAAAAATGAAATTAACACAATTCTTTCTTTACGTTAAATACAGTTATAGATAAGTATTCAAGACATGTATTTTTTCCCACTGCTGTTACAAGGCTTTCTGCTAGTTTATTCTTTTTGCTCACATGTCCTCCCTGCTCTTTAACTTTACCAGGCTCATTGTCGGATCCTCCAAACATTGCTGGTCTGGCTCATTTTTGCGAGCACATGCTGTTTTTGGGCACTAAAAAATATCCCAAAGAGAACGAATACAGTCAGTTCCTGAGCGAGCATGCGGGGAGCTCCAACGCTTTCACCAGCGGCGAGCACACCAACTACTACTTCGACGTATCCCATGAGCATCTGCAAGGAGCGCTGGATAGGTACGAGTATGGAAGACTGAGGAAGAAGCACTCTGTGCCAAAGTACTGTGGTGAAGGCCTAGAGATTGTTTGTCTTGCTTTACATATTCCCAACTGTAGATCGCTCTCAGTAGGGCAGTTTACTTCAACAAAGCCCAGGTGATCACACTGTTATGTTGCACAAGAACAGTAAGAGCATTACTACTCTCGTCTGCTCATGTCATTCTACCTTTTAGTTTAGAAAAATGTATCTTCTGGCATGTGTGTGAGGTTAAAATGGTACAGAAAGACCTTGAACACGCATTCTACAGACCCCAGGTGTGAAACTGTTCCTCTTTGAATTGAGTTTTGGGATCAGGTGTCTTTCGCTGGTGGTGTGTGATTACTTTATTCCAGGGAGAATCATGTTTCTGTCTGGGTGGACTACATGAAGTCAAAAGACAGTTTCCTGTTGCAGTTAAAGTTTTTTTTTTTTTTTAAAACAGATATACAACTTTCAGTAAATATAACAAGTGTAATTTTAGCATTTTCCGTGTTTATCATATTAACTTGTTTGGATTCTACTTGGTAATCATTGGCACATTATTGGCTACTTACAGGAAACAGGAAACTAGCAATTTAATTAACTCTCAAATGTCAAATGAGTCGTCATGTCCTCAGTAATGCCTCTGCTTATGGGCACATTGAATTATTTAGCCTTAGCGGTTATTAAGGGCCTCTTCAGAATATCTTAATTTATGAACAACGCTGCCTTAAAAGGAGATATTTAATTTTTATTCATGTGATGTGCATCTGTTATTTGCATTTACCTGCCACATGGTCACCTGCTTGGTGGTTGTTTTGTTGGTGTGTTTTTCTTCTTTTTTTTTCTTTTTTTTTTAAACTGACTTTTTCTAGTCTTTCACTAGTTCTAATTCCATTTGCATGGCAGTTGGATTGTAGTCTTTTTGCATAACTTAAGTTAATTTGCATATATTTGAACTGCACATGAATGCTTCTAGAAGCACAACTCCAGGGCAAACACAACCCAGAATGATGTTCTGTTTGTTCTGCTGTGTCACATGAAAGTTTTATTGAGCTAGGGTTGTCAGTGCAAAGTGCTTTTTCCACAGCCCAGTTCAGTTTTGAATGATGATGAACTCACTTTCAATATAGCGTAAAATGACAGTTTGTGTCATTTTATGACACATGATTGAGAGAGGATCAAAAAGTGTAGTTGGTCATTACCTTCAGAATTTCAAATACATAAAGTAAAATAAATATATATATAAAACGTGTGTATGTATGTATATGTACGTGTGCATACCTACTTACATATATAAGTATAAACTATACACGCACAAATATACATAAATATAAATTTGTTAAAGAAATATTTTCAGAGAAATATTTTTGTTATATCACAATATAACAAAAGTCACTCCAGAATTAGCAAATGTGACCACCAAATAGTACTTAATACCATTTAAATAAACCTGTGCAGGAGCACATGCATCTTCTGCAGCACTCGCACTTCCTTAGGGTGAAGTCCAAGGTCTCAAAAGAGCCTCCATAGCTTTTGAGAAATCCCTTTGGCTCCAGGGCACTCTCCAAAAACACACACAGCACATCTCCTGTATAATAATAACATAGAGAGTTTAGGTGTAATATTATTTCATCAATAATCCATTAAGCATGGGCCATATTGATATTTCGTTCCCTAGATTTAATTGATTATGCTGTTCTCTGCACAAATTTTAGCTTGTTTATAGTTCACAGGAATAAATATAAATGAGTGGTTAAAATATTTTATACATCAGTAATCTGTCTGCATACTCGAAGGTCTCTATGGTCTGCATTTTTGTGCTTTTGCTTATTGCAGTTTTTCTGTTTAGGTTTGCCCAGTTCTTTCTGTGTCCTCTGTTTGACGAGAGCTGCAAGGACCGTGAAGTGAACGCTGTGGACTCGGAGCACGAGAAGAACCTGATGAACGATGCATGGAGATTATTTCAGCTGGAGAAGGCCACTGGGAACCCCGATCATCCTTTTAGCAAATTTGGAACAGGTATCGTGTAGGCATGAGACGATACACTAAAGCCACGATACGAGAAACATCCAGACACACGTTTCACAAGACAATATTGACACAAATAAAATATACAATTTTGATACGTTTATTTTGTAAAGACAACAGATCTAACCATTGGACTATCAATACACTGTGTTGCAAGAAAAGTAAATCAGGATCTATAAGGTGAAATTTTCCCCTATTATTAACATGGTATTTTAATCTTTTAAAGTATCATAAACATATTTCACATAAAGGTTATTAATATGGAATGACTGTTTGACGTTAGATTGTACCATAAATGAATAGGCTAAATAACAATTTGGTGTCATCACAGCTCCTGGTGCTGTCTGATTTAATTGTACAGATGAGGAAAAACAGTCGTGATTTTATTTTGTATATTTTCTCATCCCTCCGAAATTAGTTTCTGCTTTCACCACTACACCACTACTCAACACACAACGTGCTTCTGAAACCTTTTAGATGCAAGTGTATTTGCATCAGCGCAGCACACAGGCGTTGATTTTAACCCATGTTTCAGACCACGGTCAAGCTTTCTGCAGTAGAACCCGGAGTGCACGTGTATACGCTGGTTTTACGGTAACTGCCCTTCGAGTTCGCTACAGATCTGCTGTGAATTCTGGATAGTGTGAAAAATTTGAGCAGTAGTGTATTACAGGCCATTTTGGTATTATTTTTGTAAGTCCACGTGTGCCAAATGAAACGAGGCTGCGAGTCTAGTGTTTGACACACGTGCCATTATGCTTCATTGTGATTAGCTTAGTTTTTTGGACTATTAAGTAAACATGCTTTGAGGCAGTTAGGTTCCCACTCGCACACTTTGTGCTCTGTATGCTGCTACCTCTGGTTCTGCCACCTAGCAGGTAAGTAGAGGTAGAGCTCATGATGAATATTAAAGGGAAATATCGCAATACATGATATGAGCAGAAAATATTCGATATCTGAGACAACGAAATTCTTTCTCATGCCTAGTATCTTGTCTGTAGAAAGTATTGAGGAATAATGTTGTTCCAATGCTTAAATGTTAACTACGACGTTGACAGTTTCTTATTTATTATTAGGGTTTCTTGAGAACTGCTTATACACAGTCGTGTTCTGTAAATTTTAAAAAAATGGAGGTTAAATTACTACAATAAGATAATACTAGTTTAAAGCTTTTAAATTAAAACTGTTGGTGTTGTCAACAAATGTTAAGGCAAATGCCTTTTCCACAGGTGTCAGCTTTAGGGCAGTTGAATGAATGAAGAATAAGCCAAAACATTGACAGTATTTGAAAGTTGTTTGTGAAATACATTGTTGAGTCAACCTTTCTGAAATATTGAAATCAGATGTTATGGAATAAATTAGTCAGCTGTCTAAATTAGCCAGATGATGGCAGTCTTGAACTTTGCCTGTCATAAGAAGCTCTTTCCGTACCTTAAGAAAACAAATGATGTCTTGCCCTTGTCTGAGCTCATGGCAAGACCACTAAACTACTTGTTTGTGTGTGTGTTTGTTTTATTCTGTTTGCGCCGGCTGTTTTGGAGATAAGGAAATGACAATGTTCTCACACGTTTTTTTTTGTAGGCAATAAGCTGACCTTGGAAACACGGCCATCCCAAAAAGGCATTGACATCCGTCAGGAGCTGCTGAAATTCCACTCCACATTTTATTCTTCCAACCTGATGGGACTTTGTGTTCTGGGAAGAGGTAAGCCAGTTTACACAGTCATCCTGCTAGAGAAAGCAGATTTTTTTTTTTTTTTTTTTTTAATCCATCCTTTAGCCATCCTTATATTGTTTTTGATGGATTCATTCAGTTCAGGGGCGGACAAATGAGAAAATAATTTGTTAAACAACTGCTCAGTTGGAAGCCAGTCCCATGTTTTGGTTGTCCGAACCTAAATGAGTAGCCTAAAGGATTTGACACCTCTGAGATTTCTTTTAAATAAAATTAAATTAAATAAAAGAACAAAAATAAAAAAAGATTGTTCTTTGTGTCACCTCCCTTCCAAAAATACAATCTGCTCATTTCCATGATGAACAATTGGTAACTAGTAATGATAGCATACACATGTTTTCAGTCACAAAAGTGATGGGGCAGAACAAGATGCTAAACAGCAAGGGAGGCATTGTTTCTGTTTCTGAAAGTTGTTGGCCCATCACTCACAAAACTCAACCCTGTGCCATGTGTGCTTTTTTTTTTTTTTGGTTTGGATTTCTAAAGGACACGAACTGCCAAAGACAAGCAGAGTAAATCACAACGTTGTCAGGAGCCTGTAAATTACATTGTGGTGAAATTTCATATTGGTGTTTGTGTTCTTACACTGCATGGCCATCATACTCATATGTGGTCCTTCCCCAAACTGTTGCCACAAAGTTGGAAACAGACAATTGTATTGAATGTCTTTGTATGCTGTAGAATTACAGTTTCCTTTCACTGGAACTAAGGGGCCCAAACATGTTCCAGCATGTCAGTATCGACTAAACGTTTCTCCAGGACCAAGGTGCTACATAAGACAAACACAGAACTACAAGGGACTACATAAATTTATACATAAAGTGCACAAGTGCAAACATGTGCAGACAGCACAAGACAGTACAGTGACTACTGGGACAGACAAATGGGCACAGTGCAGTGCCGACCAGTACACAATTCTATCTGAAAGTGAATCTAGTGAGAATAGTGCAAAGAGTACAATATAAGTAGCTGAAATAGTGTAAACATAAGAGTAGCAGCCTACAGTATAATAACTATTGTAGCAGCATAATGTAATGTGCAAAAACTTGCAAAAGAAAAAAAAATTGCAAAGAGGATGGAGGATGCTCAGTTGTGTGTGTATATATGTATGTGTCTGTGTGTGTTCCTTCAGTCTAGTTTCTGAGTATTGAGGCTGTTGGAATTTGGCCATTCGGTCACCAGAGCATTAGTGCTCTGTCATGATGTAGAAGAACTTGAATGGCCTGCACAGAGCCCTGACCTGAACCCCACTAAACACCTTTGGAATGAATTCAAATGCTGACTGCAGCCCAGGCCACTGCACTAATGCTCTTGTGACTGAATGGCCAAATTCCCACAGCCAGCCTCCAAAATGTATTGGAAAGCCTTCCCAGAAGACCGGAGGTTATTATAACAGCAAAGAGGGACTGCATATGCAATGGGATGTTCAAAAAGTACATATGGATGTTATTGTCAGGTGTCCACAAACTTTTGGCCATGTAGTTTATATTCATGTTATGTTGTTTAAAGGGCAAAATGTAAATTTGCAAGACCTGGTATTCTGAACAAAGTATTTGTTGTGAGGTTGAGTGCATGCTGTGAAGCTCACTTGGAGCACTGTTTGTGTGTGTTGTATGTTCTGGGATATTTTCCCTCCTCGTCTACTTGCTGGATGACCTCTCCCTTGGTGTTCCTGTACCTCATGTTTTACAATTTAAGCACTGCTTTCAAGCAAACATTTCTAAATGTTTCACATTGCAAAAATGAGTTCATCTAATCCAGAGAGGCGGTTTGGCATGGCAAGTAGTTACTGGTGTGGAAAGTAGTTACTTTTTTTTCTTTTTTATCCTCTTTCCTGACAGTCAAATTATCTCTGCCAAAGCCAGGCTGCTTCACATTTATACAGGCTGCAAAATAAACTAGCTTTCTGAAATAATCTAGGATACAATTTTATAAGCAATCTGTTTTTTTTTTTTTTATAAACACTTTCTTAATGGGATTTTTACACTCACTTAATGGGATTTTCTTATGCTACAGCTGCTCTAAGAAATTTATTGTCTGAATTAACTTGGGGTTGTTGGAAATATGGCTGGTGTGTTTATTTGCTGTAGTGATGACGTGTTTCCCAGTGTTATTGTCACCTCATGTGGTTTATGAAGGCATGACCTCATTATGAATGACTTTCACAGCTTTTCTCTACAATGAGTCAGTGCAATATTTGTTTTAGTGCTTTTTTCAATAAAAGAGACTTGAATTCAGCCAGAGGTAACCTTTAAACTTTAATGACATTTCTCTTGTATTCTGTCATCTTTATGTGAAATCTCTTGTAGGCATTTTCATGGGTTCGTGAATGATTTGGTTGTGTGGGAACAGCAAGATGTAAATGTAATGCAATATTGTACAAAACTATACAATCGGGGAATATAAATCATGATTCTTTATTCATTTGGATTGTTTTTACTTCTTTTGTCCATGTTATTTTACTACTAAAATCAATTTTGTTCTTGAAGCAGTATTTCCTCATGAAAAGCACTTGGCATAATTAGGCCTGTGAAGTAATATATATGTGTAAAATCTTAATTTTTAAAAATATTCTTGGTGAGAATGTAAAGATGTGTGACAGTGTCTAGAGCAACAATGCAGACTACTTGAAGAGAGAATTACACTGCACCCAGAAATCTTTTTTTTTTTAAACCATCACTAATAAAACTAGATTCCTGACTTTTCTTTCCCGTTTCTTTGTTTTGTCAGAATCTCTGGATGAATTGACGTCTATGGTGGTTAAACTCTTTGGCGAGGTAGAGAACAAATCTGTACCTATCCCTGAATTCCCGCAGCATCCCTTCCAGGAGGAGCATCTTAGGGTGAGGCAAAGCATTTAGCAATTTAAATTATATTTCAGATAATCCATGGTTGTTTTACAATAAGCACTTTTTTTTGTTTTGTGCTAAATGTGTGTGTTTGTATTTTGTTTTCCGTAGCAATTTTACAAGGTCGTTCCCATTAAGGACATCCGAAACCTGTATGTGACCTTCCCTATCCCCGACCTACAGAAGTACTACAAATCGAACCCTGGCCATTATTTGGGCCACTTGATAGGGCACGAGGGTCCAGGGAGCCTGCTGTCTGAGCTGAAAGCTAAAGGTGAAGATGTGGATAGAACTCGTACAGCTGCACAGAATATACCACTTACCAGCAAATACTAACTGCTATTATAAGTACTACTCATACTCTCATGCTATGATGCAATATCTGCTTTGCTTTTTGTAATCACTTCAAACTTGAAAAATATGGATGCTGTACTTATGCGATCATGTCTCTCTTTTTCAGGCTGGGTAAATACTTTAGTTGGAGGCCAGAAAGAGGGAGCCAGAGGGTTCATGTTCTTCATCATTAATGTGGATTTAACAGAAGAAGGACTATGTAAGTGTTGGGAGTAATGGGTGTTGTAGCAGTTACTATTTGAAATAAGAATATCTCCCCATTTAAAATGAATTCTGTAAGTGTGTATACATTTTGATGTTGGTGGGCAGTTAAATTTCTGGCATACTGGAAACCATTAATCAACACTGTTTAAGTCAGAGATCAGGACGTACGTATTGGTTTGAGTACACCTCACTGTTAATATCCTTTGATTTCAGTGCACGTAGAGGACATCATCTTTCACATGTTCCAGTATATTCAGAAGCTGCGCACAGAGGGCCCTCAGGAATGGGTTTTCCAGGAATGTAAGGTAGGCCAGATAGCTATCTTTAGCTTTGCCATTTGATTGAGAGATTGCAGTCCAAAGAGTACAAACATACAGGAATATCACTGCGAAAACACGAACAGAAATTAGTTAGGCATCACCAACTTTTATTTCTAGATTTTTTTTTTTTTTTTTTTTTTTTTAAATCAATCAAGTAGCGTAACTTGGAAGTCAAAGATCAAAATAAGGGTAATGGCACAAATTAAACGTCTCTCTTAAATACCTTCATGAATTCCAATTTTTTTTCTGCACAGGATTTGAACACTGTGGCTTTCAGGTTCAAGGATAAAGAACGCCCACGTGGATACACATCTAAAGTAGCTGGACTTTTGCACGTAGGTTCTCTTTTCAGCTCTCAAGCTTTCAGAAGGTTGCAAGGTCATCACCATTATGTCATATTCAGCTACTGATGTCTGCTTGCTGCCTGCTTCCCCCCCCCCCAACATTATTTAATTCTTATTGTCTGTTATTTTTAACACCGATGGGAAGACTGTACATGTATTTATTTGGATAACAGATATTTTACTAACACCTGACCTTATAGTTAATGCATGCTTGTCACTTTTCCCTTGCTTACTGTAAGTAGTCTCTCATTAAGAACTCAAAAACATGACCTCATTCCCATGTGGCAAACAAGTTTAAGTGGATCATACATATATCTTCAGTTTCAGATCAGTGTTCAGATTCAGTTTTTATTTTTTTATTTTTATTTTTATTTTTTTAATTAACTTGGTGGAATCATGCAGTTATGTGACTCTCTCTGTTTGAGGGGCTTCATCTTTAATTGTATTCCTAAAGTTGCAGTGGCACACCTTGCAGCTGGTATGGCAGCAGGCTCAGAAAATTATTTATGCATCTTTGACAGAACTGATTCAGAGCACAGTGTTACAATAATACTTAATGCTGTAAATTCATACATATTTACGTTTCTTCCAGTATTATCCACTGGAGGAGGTACTTGCCGCAGAGTACATGTTGGAGGACTTCAGACCAGACCTTATAGAGATGGTGCTGGATAAGCTGAGACCAGAGAATGTCAGGTGAGTTAAACATTTGTCAATCTGTTTAATATTTTTCCTGACAGTATCGAGCCAACATGTCCTTACAGCACTAGCTCAACCCTGCTGAATCACTAGTGCCTTAACTCTCAGCCCTTCTTGTGGAAGCGAGCTTAGTACACTTTATGTGAAAAATATAAGATTTATTTCTTGGGTACAATTCATGGCCTGAAAAGTAGGTCAGGCAAAATTGCTTCTGCCTCTTAGGGAGTGATTGAGTTTGCCCAGACTTTGGACAAATGCCTTGCCTTACTTCAAAGAAGCATCTTTCTGTTTGAACTCTTTCATTTTGAATGTCAGTGAACTGTTTTCCTTCTTGCCATGTTGCTCAGGGGCAAAACAATACTCTGTCTGGTTATTGCCTTGAATTACAGTGTGTGTTAGAAAAGGAATTGGCTTTTCTTATCAAACTTTTCTGACATGGGGAGCCTTGTGAATTCCTCTGAAGTTTCAATATAGAGCTGTTCCATAGTGAGAATCAAAATATGGCATTTTTTGTCTTACTGGCTGCATCTCAGTGAATGTTAGTTTTTATTTTGTTATACATTTCCCAGAGATGAAAGATTCAGGCTACAAGTTTCTACTGAAACAGTTACTCAGAGGTATTGCAACCCTATAAACCAGCTTATCTTAACATGTACTCCATTCAGGTAATGCTTGTGTACATCTGCTTATCATCAATTGTGGCTGATGATCCTGCAAACCATCAACCGGCAGTCTCGTTTAGTTTAATTGTCTCTTTCAGAGTTGTGATGGAAATGGAGTGTACTTTAGTTACCAGACAGAAGCTGATAAAAAAAAAAAAAAAAAAAAAAAAGCAAGCTTGTCTGGAAATCCACTTATGTGTAAATGTCTCATCCAGGCTCCTGAATTGGTTTAGCAGCCGTGTTTATTGAAAGGCAGCCTTGGTGATTATGGTTCCTTATGCTGAATTTTGTGAAAGTTGTGCAGCGTTAGAAATCCATGCTAACAGCCATGGAAGGAACATGTATCGGAACGTTGCTTATTGGTAGTGAATCACCCTTGCCGTTTAAACATCAAAAAAGATTGAGTTCCAATCTTTTATTTTTCCAGGAGAAATGGCTTTGGACTTGTCTTTGGATTATACTTTGATTCACATAGTCTCTCCTCAGGTCTGGAGACATAGACTATTTTGGGCTCTGTTATGCAAATGATTGATTTTGGTGACTCGGAATAGCGGGTCATTGTTCTGAAAGTCCTCCATCGATCAGAGCAGCACCAATCGCCCTGGTGCATTTCTATCCAGATACAGAGCATCGATCGCTGTCTTGGTACTCCAGATTGAAGGTTCACTGGAAATTCAAGCTTCCCACATGTAATGTAATAATCCTGATTCTGAGAGCCACTTACTATAGAGCAGATTGGCTAAAAGCGGAATTCTGCAGCCTGGCTCCCCCAGGGAGGCTGTGAGAGATGGGAAGTGTCAGTGTCTGTAAACTGAGAGTGGTCTGATTGTAGCACAGGTATCTGTTTGTCTATTCCTGTTCCTCTTCAGGGTCGCTGTGGTCTCCAAGTCATTTGAAGGACAGACTGACAAGACAGAAGAGTGGTATGGAACGCAGTACAAGCAGGAATCTATATCTGATGAGGTCATTAAGGTGAGCTACTCTTCTCTTGGATTGCAGTTGGGATCAGTTAAACTTAACCGGATAATTTGATGTTTTCTTTAGTAATTTGAGGGAAAACATCTCTATCAATTACAAACCACTTTTGATATGTACAGTTTTTCCCCCACTTTCACTACTGTCAGGTACATCTGGATGAGTAGATTTGTGGGTAGTGATCAAATTCTGATAGCTTACTGCTAGGTTATGTTTTCTGTACTCTGTCATAGCTTGTTTAAAAAAAAAACCCAACAAACTGATTTTGATCAATATAAGCAATAACAATAGAGTAAGCAAGATGCCATAATGTACAGTGGCCATCTAGGAATGGACTTTTTAAACCTTATTCTGTAATAATTTGCCTTTCCAGTTGTCTGTATATCTTGTTTAATCTTGTTTTGCAACACCTCCACTTGGTGTGAGTTTATGTTAAGACGTTATCATTGATTTTATTGTTCAGAACTGGCAAAATGCTGATCTCAACGGCAAGTTCAAACTGCCAATGAAGAATGAGTTCATCCCCACCAACTTTGAAATTTACCCTCTTGAGAAGGACTCCCCCTCCTATCCCACACTGATCAAGGTGTGTTGTGGTTTTGTTTTTGTTTTTTGCTTCATTCTTTGCCCTGCTTTCCAAAACCTTTTTTTTGTTCCACACTCTTCACTTTCATTTAAATTCTCACTTTTTGCTTTTATTATTGCTGCAGAAAGCGTTGAGAGGTGACCAGTGTGTATAGCTGTGCTTTTGTCTTCTTTCTACAGTGCAACCTGAACTGAATGTGTTCTCTCTCTCTCTCTCTCTCTCTCTCTCTCTATAGGATACTGCGATGAGTAAAGTTTGGTTCAAGCAGGATGATAAATTTTTCCTGCCCAAGGCCTGTCTAAACTTTGAATTCTTCAGGTAAGTTCTTATAGTGAATCAGTCGTTGGGTTTTGAGATTTCAGACATGACCATTATTTCATTTACAGCCTCACTGTCGTTGCATGCTGGATGTGCTGGTTGGCACTTTGCAACTTGATGAATTCTCTTTGTGTTGTGGTATTTTCTATCATTTCTGAAGGGGAGACAGCTGTGTCTTTTGCAATTTCATGTGTCCCAGCCTATACCCAGTGTATCTGATAGAGGGGCTGAAAACTGCTCTGGGCCTCTATAACGGTGTTAATCCATTAAATAAACCCTTTATTAATGGCTTCGTTTATGTAATCCTTTTCTAAGTTGACTTAAATGCAGTTGCTTGTACGTTGTGATTTTTACCCCTTCTTTTCTTACTAACCCTTTCTATCTTTGCGCAGCTTCTTTAGTTACAGGTGTTGCCGCATTGCTGCAAGACTGCAGGAAAAAAATAATTCTGGTGAAATGCAGAAGTCTTGCCTATTACTAGAGTGTATCAGTGACCACATGCCCAAAGATGCAAACCTAATATGTTTGGATTGATCACTGTTGTTGTTTCCACAGCCCTTTTGCGTATGTGGACCCGTTACACTGTAACATGGCATATTTGTACCTTGAACTTCTTAAGGACTCCCTCAACGAGTATGCATATGCAGCCGAGCTAGCTGGCTTGAACTATGACCTCCAAAATACCATCTATGGGATGTATGTAAGTATCCAAATTACGCTCGTTGCTCTCATTTTGCATCCCATTCCATGACCATCATACCACCATTATATTACCCAGCTGTGCAAAGCAATCTGCCCCTTTTCTTCCTCTCACAAAGCACTGTCCAGAAGGCCAGATGGTGGTTTGGAAGTTTTATGAAGCTGGCTAGTGTCAGTATTTATGTATAAAGCCGTGCTTTTAGTATGCTGTGTTCAGAAATGGGATTTCTATTTAGTTAACCTCTCTTGGGTGGCTGAATCTGATTATATAAATTGTTATTTTAATCAGATTTAACACTGTGGTGAGGTCACATTTTTTTTTTTTATATAAAAATACCTTCTTAGTACTGCCATACAAAATCTGACCACTTTTAACCATTTAACCTGTGTGCTAAGCTAGCTAACATAGCTAATTTTACTGGTTAACAAAATATTCTTTGTTACTTTGGTGTATTTTCAAGGGTTTGGCTGCTGTCAAAAAAATCTCTGAGAATATGAGAATGTAAATTGAGATGCTGATTCTGAAATCCCACGTGTGTCTATCTGAGACAAATGCAAGCTATAAGCAGATAGCGATGGCTAGCTATTTGAAATGCCAGAAGGACATGGGGGCTTTTCCAAAGTGCATATTAATGTATGTTCACACATACTTCAACTCGGGAAGGGCTGATTTAATTTGATTAATTATTTACCTAATTACCAGATTAGTTGAATCGTGTGTATAGCAGAGAAAACGTTCAAAAATGCAGGACAGAAAGTATTCCAGGAGCAGTGTTGGGGAAAATGTGGGGTGGGTGGTACTCTCTGCATTAGCCCTGGTTGGCTCTGCCAGTGTCGAGGCTGCATATACATACTCTTCGAGACGTTTCCCTCTCCCCCTTCTCCGTCTGTCTCTTGTTTTTCCTGTTCTTTTCATTTGTCATTCATGTCTTTTTGTTTTGACCGTTTTAAGTCACCCTTTTCCAACAAACATGCCTTTTTTTTTTCTGTTTCTTTATTAGTCGCTACCTATATGCAGATCCCCTGCACTGCAACATGACGTACCTGTTTCTCAGGTTGTTGAAGGATGATTTAAAAGAGTATACATATGCAGCCCGACTGGCAGGGCTGAGCTATGGCATAGCCTCAGGAATGAATGCCATCCTTGTAAGTATGGCACATCAGCTAACTCCTCACGTGTGGCAGGGCAAAGGTTTAGGGATGCTTGAAGCTTGGTAGTGTGCTAAATTGGTTCTCCAAATCCTTTGCTTATGTCTTTGTCATTGCATAAAAGGTAAGTGAAGGTGAAACCCTAACCATCTGCACAAGCTGAGTGGACGTGGCCAGCCCTGCTTAATGACGACGGCTCCTCTGCATACAAGCTTCTGTTCCACCTTATTATGTGACCTTGTATCATAGTCTGACGCGCTGATGTATAGCGTCCTTGTTTAAAGACAACTTGCAGCGACACCCATCAGTACATCCTCGCCAGCCAGAGGATGGTCATTTACTTAATGAATGTCACCTGCTATTTGGAGTCTTGCCACATTGGCTGCCATTTTGTTGTGTTTACTCTGGAAGTCCTTTGGAGTAGGTTATGGGTAATAGTCTTTAGAACATAGCGGTTGTGTCTGTAAAATGGCCATTAATGTTCTAATACATTTGCTGATATGAGCTACGACCTCCAAGATGCAGTGTTTGATGTCAGTCGATATTTTACACTGATGGATTTTTAGGTATGCACTCATTAATATTCTGGGCTTTTGCCGAAATTTATATAGGATGCTTTTTTTTTTTTTTGTTGGTAGCTCCTAATTACCTAAGCTATTTAATTCATGTTTTTTGCCCTATCCTTTTGGTAATAAATGCCTGTAGAACATACTGGCTCATCAGATTTTTTTTTTTTGTAAAATTAATCTGCAAAAATTTCACTGTCCATATCAGCATTCTGCGGGTTTTGTCTTTAGTTTACGTATATGACCAGATTTGTATGCGCTCGCAGAGTAAATCTGATTGTAAGTACTAATGCTAGTACCAATGCACTCAGTGGCCACTTTAATAGGAGCACCTGTACCCCTGTTCACTGATGCAATAATTCAGTTCAGCCAATCATGTGGCAGCAGCGCAGTGCATAAAATCATGCAGATAGAGGTCAAGAGCTTCAGGTAATGTTCACATCAACATTACAGCAGGGAAAAATGTGATCCCGGTGACTATGTTGTGGGTGCCAGACAGTTTTTCAGAAACGGCTGATCTCCTGAGATTAACATGCATAAGAGTCTCTAGTTTTTACACAGAAAAACAAAAAACATCCAGTTAGTAGCAGTTCTGCAAGTGAAAATGCCTTTTTAATGAGAGAGGGCAGAGGAGCATGGCCAGACAGGCTGAACCTGCTAGGACACAGGCTCACCAACACTGGAAGAACATCACCTGATCTTTTTTTCCAATCTTCAACTGTTCAGTTTTGGCGAGCCTGTGCCCACTGCAGCCTCAGATTCCTGTTCTTGGCTGACAGGAGTGGAACCCGATGTGGTCTTCTGCTGTTGTAGCCCATCCACCTCAAGGGTCAACATGTTGTGCTTCCAGAGATGTTTTTCTGCTCACTACGGATGTAAAGTTATTTGAGTTACCGTAGCCCTCCTCTCAGCTCGAACCAGTCTGGCTATTCTTCTCTGACCTCTCTCATCAATAAGGCATTTCTGCCTGAAGAACTGCTGCACTTTGCATCTTTTCTGTTTTTTCGCACCATTCAGTGTATGCTCTACTGATACTCCATTTTGAAGTATCAGTACTAATAATTCTAAGAATAATATTTACACCAGTGTAGGGATTACTGAAAAAAAGCGTAGCAGCACACAGGATGTTCTGTTTCGATAAGCCATTAAGAAAAATCCAGCTGAGCTCTCGAATCAGCTTCAGCCATAATCATTTGCAAATATCATTTGTGGTCAAATCACTGCTTTCCAGTGGTTTCAGTGGGTATTCATTTGGTTCATGAAATAGTTGCAGACTTGTTTGTGTGTCATTTCTCGTACTTGGCTTTACTTTTGATTAATACGGGCAGCTCTGTTCACTGTTCTGTTTGTGCTCATGATGGCTCACTGGTTTGTTGCCATACTGTAGAAGAACAGTCTGTTCCAGTAGAGTGCATCCTTGATAAACTTGCCAGTCTAAAACACTAACTCTGCTCTTGGACCTGCTCATGCAGACCACATTAATATAATTACAGCTGGGTTTAGGCATAATAAATATAATACTGAATATCATACTGATGTTAAGTGTGACGTCATGTCACATTTTGCTAATAATCTATAAATTGTTTGCAGTTTTAAGGTTATCAAATTAAAGTGTGGTTTAAGGCAAGCCAGTCCTGTGCAGGTGAAGGGGGAATGAAGTGAATGGTGTCTGTGTGTCATCCTGACATTTTGCCATCTGGTTGTAATACTCTGTGCTTTGCATGCTTTTCCTTTCCTGCCTTATTCTCAGTAGTCTAGTAGTAGTAATATCTCTGTAGTGGTATCGTATTAATAATTAGGCCAATTCAGTTCATTCTCAGTTTTTACCTCTCTCTCTCTGTGTGTGTGTGTGTGTGTGTGTGTGTGTGTGTGTGTGTGTGTGTGAGTGAGTGAGTACATCTCTTGGGGTGCTACATGTAATACCTGGTTGACATTTGCTGAATAAAATGTAAATTAAATTAATAAAATGTTTCTGGACTGTGTGCCAGACTGGGGCTTGTGGGGCTGTCAGGTGTCACAGCTAGTGTCACATTAGAAGTGTTCATCTCACAGTGCTATGCTGAGCAGTGCTCCTGTACTCTCCCCTGCACACGCGCGCGCACACACACACACGCCCACACTTTACTTAGGTATGAAGGATTTCTGCACTAACCTTCTGTCTGTCTACTACAGCTCTCAGTAAAGGGCTACAGTGACAAGCAGCACATCCTGCTGAAGAAGATCATTGAGAAAATGGCCACATTTGAGATTAACGAGAAACGCTTCGACATCATCAAGGAGGCGGTGAGCAGTGCACACATCTTACAATTCAAACCCTTCCCAATCAGTGTGTAATGTCAAGATGCATGTGGTCCATGATCTGAGTGCCAAACAGTAATCCTGGGACACACAGGTGGTAGCAGTAAACATGCTACAGCACCTTTGAAAATATGTTGTCCAGTCCAGATTCCTGTTATAATCTGTGCCCACCAGTCTTCACTTCCATTTTGTACCCATATCGACTGGATGGTAGTGGCATTTATTCCAGCTGTAATTTTCTTACACTAGTGGAAGCCCTCCATTATCAGAGTTATTATGCCTATAAATAATGTCAACTACATTCTAATGACGATTTTAATTAAAATTGGTTCCATGGGTGAAAAGTTCAGAAATTAAAAAAAAAAACAAAACTTTGTCTCCAGTAAATAGCCAAAATATTATTGTACACATTTTAATAATTTTTATTTTGCCTATTTTTATTAGTATGCCTGTAAAATGGTGCAAAGTGGATTTTACAGTTTTTACAGGGATCCCTGACTATAAAAAGGTTTGAGAACCCCTGCTCTAAAGATCTTTCTCTGACCTTAACCTGGGTCACATTTAGGGTTTTCTCATGCCTCTGTTGTAATGATAAATCTCAAAAGCTGTATCTTTAAATACGTGTTTGTATGTTAAATATTTTTGTAGCCATAAAATAACACCACAGTTTCAGGTTTTAGTAACTTGACAACTGTGTTAGCTTAAAACTGGAAAGCCAGTCTAACCTTTTAATCTTGTTTTACACACTGAATTGTTTTATCTGAGGGAGCTTCGCAGCAATTCTGGCTTTGCTGTATTTATTTTTTTTTTAATGGGATCTTATTTGGTCTGTTTGCAGTACATGAGGTCTCTGAATAATTTCCGGGCGGAGCAACCTCACCAGCATGCCATGTACTACCTGAGGCTGCTCATGACGGAGGTGGCTTGGACCAAAGACGAGCTCAAAGAAGCACTGGATGGTGAGTTGAATGCATGCACACACCCACATAGTTGCATAAGTGTGCTGGTGAGGATGAATCATTTGATACGAATAGCGAGATAGTTAGTTAGTGATGTGAACGTTTAGAACTTATTTACATAACTGTAATTAAGCCTAACCCTAAATATGGCCTATTATGCAACTTAAAAATGTCTTTTTGTGAGTTGTTTTACTGGATGATTCAGTGTCTTAAAATGATTTGGGTTTTTTGGTGAAATGGGCTTGTCTGAAGATAAGACACAATAATTACTTGCCTTGGGCTTCCACATGGAACAAGAATGCGACAGGAAAATTGCTCTTACGAACTCTGGACAGCCCCCATGCCCTGTGAAAGCCTATGGGGACGTTTTGCATTTAGAAGCAGATGTTTCACACATCACTCATCATTGATTTGATTGTTCTCCATTCCTTCCTCCTGTTCCCTTTGCCAAGGGCTGTCATGATATCTATAGATGTTAGTCAAGATCAGATTTCTCTCTCTATCCTGTCCTTCAGTGTCAATCTCTCTATCAGTCTTTTGTCCTTAGGTTGTTAATACTACTATCCATTTATATATACATGTTCCCTAATTCCTCCTTTCTCATTTTCTTCCCTGCTTATATGAGCTCTTCCTGTCATGTTGATCGCTTATCTCGCGCTACTTCAGTCACTCGACTCTGTCTGAATCTGGGTCAGACGCTGTGTGAATTTAGAGTGGCCATTCTATACTGTGCTTGTGTGTGTTGCTGTGAATTATTGCGTGTGGCGGAAAAAGGTTTGTTGCATCTGCCTTCGTGTGTGTGTACCTAGTAATGACACCCTGTTTTGCTGCTTTGCCTAGATAATGTCTGAGAATGGCTCAGTGATTGATTGCATATGTCTGAATCTATTTCAGATGTCACTCTGCCCCGCCTCAAGGCCTTCATACCTCAGCTGTTGTCACGGTTACACATTGAAGCCCTGCTGCATGGCAACATCACCAAACAGGTTGGTTTTAAACCTGTGAAGGTTGATCATGTGCGGTGTGTATGTGTATGAGAGGAAGTAAGAAGAATGAGGCAGCTTTTCACTGCATTGCAGGAGGTCTCAGTGATGTGACTGACCAGATAAATAAAATGTCTCAAGCTCTACTGCTGAAATGCCGTGTCCTCTAACATAAGTATCCCAACATGCAGAAACCAGATGTTTAAGTGACGAACAACAACTGGGTGGCTGATGATGAATCAAATTTGTTAACAGAGCACTACACATTTTTGTTTAAACAGACTCGGTGCTTGAAAGTGTAAGACATGAGCTCAGTTTGTGATCTCATCAAGTCTATCATGTCCAATTTGCCAAACGACTGGAAACTTTTAGCTGTAGAATCTGCCTTGGCTAATATTAGTGGTGAATAACACTGTGATTTATTATGGTATAATTTGAAATGTTTGGCTACTATTTAGTAAATCACTGAATGTCATCTCTGAAATCTCACACACATACTTTATGGCCAAAAGTTTGTGGACACCTGACAAGCACTCACATGTGCTTGTTGAACATCTCATTCCAAGTTGGTTCCCCGCTTTACTGCTATAATAACCTCCACTCTTCTGGGAAGGCTTTCCACTAGATTGTGGAGCATGGCTGTGGGGATTTATGTTCATTTAACTACAAGAGCATTAGTGAGGTCAGACACTGATGTTGGGCGAGCTGGCCTGGGGTGCAGTCAGTGTTCCAATTCATCTTGAAGGTGTTTAGTGGAGTTGAGATCAGGGCTCTGTGCAGAACACTCGATTTCCTTCATGCCAAACTTGGCAAACCATGTCTTCATAGACCTCACTTTGTGCATGGGGTCATTGTCATGCTGGAACATGTTTGGGCCTCTTAGTTCCAGTGAAGGGAAATTGAAATGCTACAGCATAGAAAGACAACATGTGCAGTTGTGTACTTCCAACTTTGTGGCAACAGTTTGGGGAAAGCTGTTATGGTCAGGTGTCCACAAACTTTTGGCCGTATAGTCCTTCTGACAAATGTGAGCTGGTTTGCCAGCAGTTAGCCAGGCATCTAGCATTTATGGACTGGCAGGAGCACATTTCTAATTTGCATATTTCTGCTTATTCATTCATATATCCCAGTAATGTTAATGTCTATTGATGATTGTAGTGATTAGAATTGACACATTCAGGATGCTTTCCTGTCCCAAGTAACAGAACAGGTTGAGGTTTTTAGAAAATCTGAAATGGTATACAGATAGCTCATAGATTAATGGATTCTTTATTTCAGTGGTTAAGGTATTTGTGACAGATGGGTAATTGTATAAGCTGATTTTGATAGAGGCCAGTAATTTGATCAGGTACTATATATATGGATGCATTTGGATGTTCAGTAGCTTATGAGCAGCCTGTGAATAATTTTTTTTTCCATCCGTGCCTGTTTCTGTAGTCTGCGCTCAGTATGATGCAGATGCTGGAGGACACGCTAATTGAGCATGCGCACACCAAGCCCCTCCTCCCAAGCCAGCTGATTCGCTACAGGGAGGTGCAGGTGCCGGATGGTAAGTGCTGGCATGTCTCTCTCCCCACGCACATCAGACTCTTTATATAACCTCACAGCAGGACACACACTCAACCCTCGCCCAAATTTCTAGCATTACTGGCTAATGCTTGTGTAACGTATCCTGCAGCTGTGTCACCCCCCTCTAAGAGGTGAATGTTTTTCACAATCCAAAGTCAACATCAGCTGGACCACACACATCTCGTTTTCTTTAGCTCACACAGTCTGAATTGCCCATTTACCAGTTCTGTACTTCTGTGGAAGTGGTTGCTTTCAAGAAAACTATTTTGTAGTGGTGTTGAATTCTCAGTGGACAAAAACTATACTCCTTGAATAGTTCACTATTCACTAACACCCATGCTTCTCTCTCTGTAAGCCCAGTGATGCTATTAGTGTGGATTCTTACTCACTGCTAAATACTGTAGAAACACTTTCTGCTTTAATATTGCATTTCTGGTGCTGGTTCTGAGCTGCACAGGGTGCAGTGAAACAGTAGAAATTGGGTGCTCAAGGCAAAAGCAATAGCACAGTTGGACTCTTAAAGAAAGCTGGCTTTTTCCAGTGCTAGAAGTTTCCTAATTGCTCATTATAGCTTTTGATTAACCAGTATATCCAATATTTAAGGTTGCTTGTTGTTGTCTTGAAAACTGCTTCAGAGTCGTATAAAATGTGTACACAAGGTCCATGATTTGTGTGTCTGTTTTGTATTTTTGTATGTATGTGTGTGTGTTTGTCATGACTCCTTGTCTAAGTCCAGTTCTCTGTGGTTATCAGGTGGCTGGTATGTGTACCAGCAGAGGAATGAGGTCCATAATAACTGTGGTATAGAGATTTACTACCAGACAGACATGCAGACCACACATGACAACATGCTGTTGGAGCTCTTCTGTCAGATCATCCACGAGCCCTGCTTCAATACACTGCGCACCAAGGAACAGCTGGGTACGCTGCACACGCGAAACCAGTATATATTGGGACGGTTGGAACACATTTCACTATTCAGATACCATTTGAATTGTATTATTTGTGTATTCAAAGGCAAGAAAAATCCTCTTTTGAATGTTTAAGATACCACGTTATTGTTTTAGTCAGTCATCCCTTTGAGCTCCGTCTCTCTATTCCATCAGGCTACATCGTGTTCAGCGGTCCACGTAGGGCTAACGGCGTGCAGGGGCTTCGTTTCATCATCCAGTCTGAGAAAGCCCCTCACTACCTCGAGTCACGGGTGGAAGCCTTTCTCAAGACTATGGAGAAGAATGTGGAGGAGATGAACGACGAAGCCTTCCACAAACACATCCAGGCCCTGGCCATCCGCCGCCTTGACAAGCCCAAGAAGCTGGCAGCTGAGTGCGCCAAGTACTGGGGCGAGATCATATCCCAGCAGTACAACTTCGACAGGGGTGAGCAGCACACACTTGACTGCGCTGTGTTCAACTAGACACGCTGAGATATGGAGTGTTTTTTTCCCTCTCAAAGCTGTTTTAGGATAAACAAGCAATTGCTAATGAACATCCCGAGGCAAAGATCTCCCACAGATTTAACATGATACTCTCCCACACAGATAATATTGAAGTTGCCTATCTGAAGACGTTAACGAAGGACAACATTATGCAGTTCTACAAGGTAACTTTCTCACCTCATTTGTAAGAAATACCCAAATTTCTCCCAGTTTAGTCACAGGTAATGTCCTGTATCCCACAACAGTCTGGGAAGATCAAGGCTGAAACAGGCTTCCTAAGACACACGCTTCTTTTTGAATTGTGGCTCACAGGGTAGCTGAATATACTTCGAGGAGCGCTCTAACTGCTCTCTTCTGTTTACATGAGCTGATTCCTCTGATGAGAGACCAAGTCATGCTAGCCAATAAGGGGTGAGAATAAGCTATCTGTCCCCTGCCAGAGTGCAGGGATAATTATGCTCTCACGTCACTTTTCCACATAACAAGCTAGTATGGCACGGTATAGGCACCAACCCATGTCTAGAATTATCCAAGCCCTGGTCGAGTTCCTGTGTCTGTTTCCCAACACATGCTTGCCTGTGAAAGTGGGAGGAGTTATTTGGAGGTTGTGGAGCGGTGACATCATTTCCCTCAATACCAAACTCAAACAGCAGTCGCTACAATGTATTTGACCAATCGGTGGTATGCGTTATTTCTAACTTCACCCATATAATCCCAGTTTGTAACAAACGGTACCAGGGCAAGAAACGTAACCAAAGTTAGCATGGTTACGAACATCACTTGGCAGTGGAAACAGTGACAAAATGCGAGAGTGATTTGTTACTGTCTTCATGGAATTCGCTTTTTTGGACTGGAGAGCTCCGTCATCATCGGGATTTATACTCTGAATAATTAGGTTCTTGCCTGGAGGTGGAACTGTGTTCTCATCTATGTTGATTGTTTTATTTACATAGAACAGGACCGCTCTGTTCCACCCCATCTTTTTACGCCTCAGCCACAGAGTGGTGGAGTCGTCATGTTTTCGGGCCGTCCGTCCGTGTGAGATTTTTGTTAGAATGACATCTCAAGAACAAGTGGTGGAATGTTTGTCGGATTTATGTAAAATTATCACTGCAACCAGCAGATAAACTGATTACATTTTGGAATTGATCCAAACAGGGTCAAGGTCACAGCAAGGTTAAATGTCTGAAATAGTTTTTCTTCATTAGCTTCTTTCTTGTTGTTAGTAGATTTTAAGGTTATTCTGGCATTTAAATTAGTAACAAGAGGTGGACTTGATGCAGGAGGTATCCCTGTCAATGCCACTGGTGTCGAGTTCTACTTGCTCTTACTGTTTCTCTCTCCTTATCTTGCTCTACAGGATCTGTTGTCTATTGATGCTCCTAAGAGGCACAAGGTGTCTGTGCACGTGCTGTCTCGGGAGATGGACTCCTGTAAGTACTCGCCCAAGTCTGTGTGTGTTGCAGAGAATAGTGTCACCCATGTGGATAGATAGCCGTCAGATTGTTCAATATTGTGTTGCTTGTTCTAATGCCAGGTCCAGTGGTGGGCGAGTTCCCAGCTCAGAATGACGTCAATCTCGCTCCTGCTCCTTCTCTGCCTCAGGTAACACACTTCCCTCATCAGCACTCATATGTGTGTGTAACCCATTTTCTGTTTCCGCACTGATATTCTGTACATGTTGTGTTTTCAGCCCGTAGTGGTCCAGGACATGACCGAGTTTAAGAGGAGTCTGCCTCTCTTCCCTCTCGCTAAACCTCACATCAACTTCATGGCTGCCAAACTGTGATCTGCACCATTTAAAGAGCATTGCCGGGTTTGACCGAGACACATGGCACCCCCTGAGTTTAGAGCCAGTAACACCATCTTCTGTGTGTGTGTGTGTGTGTGTGTGTGTGTGTGTGTAAGAAAGAATGACTTGGCAGAGGTGTAGCATTGATGAGTCACCATGTTGGCTACACTGTGTGCTCACAGCCTGGTCACTGAGGAGCCGTTTAAAATCACTTCACACACACACAGTTGTTTTAGAGAATACAAAAATGATTTGATTAATCAGGAATAGTTCATGTAGGTGTTGAGTGCTGACCACAGGGATGTTTTACTTGTGTTTGCCTGATCATTATGATCAATTTTTCATTTCAAACATGCTGGAAATATTTTCTTGACTGTGCTTCTTGAAGAGTGAATCAACATTTTAGCAATCAAGACCTTTTTTTTTTTTTTTTTCCCCTATTTACCCAGAATCTAGGAAAAGCACTGATCTTTTCACTTTGCGTGCAGGTTAAACATCATCACTTCTGGTTGCTTAAATTCGTTTCTCCACATATGAATTTTTACTCTATTTATTACTTTTACAAATAGACTAAGGGAAAAGGATTCAGAATTGTTTTGGTAAATTTTCAACAAGCTGCATATTTTGCTTACCTTAATCTCGTCGTGTAAAGTCATCACTGGTGTGTTGATTTTGCTGCTTTCTTCTTTTTGCTCTTAAACACCACCAGTAAGGTAATGCGTGATATGGTCATTTGAATGCCTCCTTCAGCTTTAGAACACTACAAGCAGCACACAGTGTCTACGTCATTGGATATTCTGCTACATGTTTATTTGCTAATCCTGAAGATTTAAATTTATTACACTTTGATAGTGTTCAAACTGTACAGTGCACACACAATTTTGGGTAAATAGCGAAATCATGTTTAATTGCTAGAATGTTGAATTATTGAGCCCATTCCCCCAAAACTGTATCACTTTGAGTTTGACAATGCTCATGCAACAAACTGTCTACACATGGCTTCTGTACCAGAAATATTTTGGCCTTAAGTTAAAAAAAAAAAGAAAAAAATTTTAAATCCAGTGAACAGGTTTTAAAAATCTGGTATTTTATTTCAGCTAGTTAAATGTTTTGGAGGAGCTGTTTTAGGCTACTGAGTAGATGGGCATGAAGCTGTTTTATTAGGTTGCTTTCTTAAGGATCATACTCAGTGATTTGTTATGGCTTTTTATTTTATTTGAAGTTGAAGGAGACCTTTAATAAATCATTTTTAAATATAGTTTTCATTTTGTTACAATGTTTCTTGAAAAATGAGCATTATATTTTTAGTGATATGAAGCCAAGGGATGATTAAGTTTAAGATTACGTCACTGTTTCCACCTTCTCTGTAGTTGGTGTGGTGTTTGTGTTATATCTGTGTTTGTTCATCGGAGGAAATCACTCAGTGGCTGTAGATTTTTGGTTTCAGTTTTGAGCTCATGATTAACGAGGCTCATATGTGAACATGGACACACACTATCATGCTCTTTGTGTGGTTTATTCTGAACCCTTACTTGCTGGACATAAATATGCACCTCACGTCAAAAGCAATAATATCACAGGGCCGAGGGCGAGCGTCTTAAACCTGATGTCCTGCACGTGCTGTTTGAGACCTATCAGGTCAGTGGTGTTGGAGTTTTATCCGCATCGGTTTCCTCTGCATGGTGCATGTGGTGGTAGATAAGCATCTCTCAGGTCTCGAATAGCCTTGCCAAGCCTAACCACTGCACTACTGTTGTTTTCTGTCGATGGCAAAAGCAGCTTTATTTTTGACCTCTAGAACATTCTCAGGCCTGCAACTGTAATGCCGCTTTTACTAGACAAATACTACAGAATAACTGCGTGGGTGTACAGAGGTATTCCTCCAAGAATCATAACCATACTCACCGTTTTACAGTGTTTATCCACTATGAGTGAGAAACTGGGGCTTCAACTTTCTAGTTATTTATTTTTTAATCCCCAGATGTATAGTGCTTAACTTTAGAACAGTGACTTCAGCCAGTGGTTTTTTTTTTTTTTTTTTTGGCACCAAAATCTGTACAGCAGTATATAGTGTGGAATATTTGGAATGGCTCCTTTTAACCAGTTAGAGGCATTGTTTTTAAAGCTAACCAAAAGTTTCCCAACACATGTTTAGAGGCTGAATGGGGGGGGGAGTTGGGTTGAAGCATGAATTTGTAACAGAAGTGCAAGTTGATTTAGAAGAAACTGAACCAGATGAGCACCAGTCAGCATGTGCAAGAATTGCTGGGAAGTAACGCTAAAACCCCTGAGACAGGAGATGTTTGACCTCTACTGAATGGTACTGCTGCGTGTCAGACTGTCATACAATTAAAAATGATCAAATGAGTCCTGGGTTGCTTCTTGTTAAAGATTTGCTATCTACAATTTAACAGCTATCAACACTTTCCAAAGATCTACAGCTAAAAAAAAAGCACATCATCAGCACCAATTTCTAAAAAAGCCCATAAGCCACATAGTCAAGCATTGGAAAAATACATTTATTCACAAATCAACCATAACTGTAAATTCAGAAGCAATTTCTGTATATACAAGTTATACATTTATACATCACTGCTTTGTGTTTGGCATTATAGTGAGCCAGATTTCTAACATATTCAAAGAACTTGTTAGACACAGTGATTAAATGACTATTGGCTGGAAATGGCAATAACCAGTTGGATAAAGATAAGTCAGTGGCTTTATTCAAACATTATTCTAAGTGCGTGAACATTTTCTACATGTTGTTTGGATTAAGTCAGTTGTGTTAAGTGTATAACAAGTGCTATACCAGGTAATATTAAAACCTGCTAAAGCAGCTACTCAGCACTAAGGGCTGAAGTGACCGCATCAGGTTGTAAAAGCTGAGCACAGGGCTGTCATCCGTCACTTCTGCCCCCCTGCCCCCCCCCCCCAAATCCCTCCATTTTTATGTAATACACTGATAGCAACACTCCCTCTGTCCTGATCATATATCTCATACAAATCACAGATGCACAAAATTAGTAGTGATCAGATGGATAGGAAGTCACTTTGATCCATCATCCATCAGGCGTGATAAATATCACACAACGCTCAGTGTAATAATGCACTCAAGCCATCTGTCCTGTAGTAAACCATATAAGCTCATCTGGGAGAGAAGCGTAAGTTTCAGGCATAGCATGGAGAAATGGAAATTCCAGAAATTCCAGTTCATTGTAGTCAGGATCATGACGAATGAGTGAAAGTTGGGACGTTGATGCAGCTCGCCAAGAAACACTGTCCATACATCAGAGACAATGGCTTTTCCGGGAGTTTGATTTTCCAAACCACATGGTGATGTGATCATGGAGTAATCTTATTCAGGGGGTCATCAGGAACTCATTTTCTTTTAGATCATTAAACAGCACCAGAAATTAGTCAGCTTGGAGATGTTAGTTCTAAATAACATCTTAAATCTGACCTTCGAATAAATTATTCTTTAGAAATAAAGCTTTTTTTGGGTGAGCAATGAGACACCTTGTCCCTTTTTTGTATGTTGCACATTCTCATGATTCTCTAGAATACCAAAATTGACTAGTAATTTGCATTTTCATCCTAACTTAACTGTACCAAACTGATGGAGGCTTTTCAAGCTTGCAAATAGATTTTACATTAGTCATGGTGTAGATGTGATAACTCCAGCTCATCTCTGATCATTTTACAACTGAGACAGGTTTCTGGACGCACATTAATACTAGTCTAAACTGAAAATACATTGTAGATTAAAAATGTTAGTTTCAGACTAGCCTCGATGTGTGTCCAGAAACCCAGCGTTTTTCTCCATTAAAATGTAATGTAGGCTGAGCACATGCTGCTACAAGTATACATTTATACAGCAGAGTCACTGATTCATTAACGTCACCCAGTCAGCACCGAAAGAGTCATCACCAAAAGGCAATATTTCTAAATCCATCTCACCATCAGAGTAGTGTTTATAAAATCAGTCATTTATTCACATAAAACTCTTTTATAATTCCACGTCCTACTCTTAATTTAAAAGTACCACAACCTATAAAATACAGAAAAGAAGGAACCTCTCCCAGCTCTGATTATAACACAGGAGACAAAGTCTGAATCTTTACTAGTACACATGGGGGCAGGAGAGAAAGAGAGGGGGGGGGGGGGAAAAAAAATAAAAAAAAAATCACATTCTCAGGGAGAGACAAGACTGAACAGCTTACGTGAATCAGAAATGCATCAGTGTGTGCTGCAACATCCATCACTCTGTCCACTCCTTTCCTCTCAAATACACGTTCCTCAAGTCGTAGCAGCTGGGGTAAAGCCTGTTCCAGCAGCAGTTATCTGTATTCACTCTGCAGCGCACGCACGCACGCACGCGCACGCACGCACATGACATGGTGCAGGTGGCATGGAGGTCTCTGTGATGGCTCAGTCTGTAAAGGGCTGTGGACATTGGCTCTCGGTCGCTCAGGCCTCCTCCTGCTCGGGGAAGTTGAGGATCTTACGATGGGCCTGGCGGAGATACTGCTGCTGTTTGAAGTACACCTTAAATGCACCCTTAATGGCCACAAATGCAATGCCACCCTGCAGAAAGAGGAAGCATCGTGATGCACTATAATTACTTCTCTACAGGACACTGGAGACAAGATGTGAGCACAAATGTCTCCAATTCAGTCATTTTTCAAGAGCAGTGTCTATATATTTAAGATCGTTTATTAGTACTAATCTGCACTAAAGTTGATTAAGTTTAGGTCGGGCAACCTATTATTACAATAAATTATGTATCGAATAACACAGGACAGGGTGGACTGTTAAAGGAAAATAATCCACAATGGGGTGGATTATGGATTATAATCGTCCTTATTTACTAGTACCATTTTAAAAATAAAAGGTTTCCAGCCTACCAGGATGGTCCGCTGCAGGTTGGAGTTGACTCTGCTGAACATGAGCTTGCCCACGATGGTGGCGATGGTGGGAAACACCAGCGCTCCACACAGGATCCGAGTGGCTGACACATGATCGGCTAACGGACTTGCCTCAGCAGGGATTCTGGGAACTGGACAACCAATCCCTGCAAAACACGGGTGGTCCGGATTCAAAATAAATAAGGCATCAGTTACTGATTTACTGATGGTGCTAATTATAATTATACATTTGAAAATTTCACAGTATGTCAGTCAACTTGTCTAATTACCCACCTGCAATACTCAAGTATATATCAGAGGTCTGATATAGAGTGTGTGGAGATAAAGTGCTGAGTAAAGTGCTGACATCCAGTAAGTCTAATTATACCACAGCGCTGTTGAATTCTCATATCAGAATGTGTTGGTTAATTTTCTATAACAGCACAGCTCGGACAGTAGTGCTGCCTGTCATGATTGTAATGTGTTATTGTTTCTATAGTAACAGCGCTTTGTAACAGTAAATTTTTCGTTTTGTGGTAACACGACCCCTGACGTTTTGGAACATTAAATGTAACTATAAAAGAATTTCCCATGATTTGTTGTTCATTTATAAATTACATTTTGTAATTACTGACAAATCACTGTTGCATAAGAGGAATAAAACACTTTAGGACCTGCTGTTATAGAAAACCAACAGTAATTCCACTTCATGTCAGGCCGCATCACACCACCCTGCACTTCAGTGTTTTCCTCCAACAGCACAACCTGTCACGTTTTAAGCATTACTTATAATAAAAATAATAATAATAATAATAATAATAACAACAACAACAACAACATTATTCTTCATAGTCCACATTTTTTTATTATACACACCCTACATACTGCAAGAGTAGGTATATATGAGTTCAGATGGTGTGTTTGGGGATTTGAGTTCTGGCTCATACATTTCAATAAATGCGTGAATAACTGATTTGCTCCCTTGAAATATTTCTTGAACAATCAATGCAAAACTCCATCACAGCTGAGATCTGATGGCTGATTTAAAGAAACCTGGGCTGTTTTAGACTAAATCATTTCCTGTCCAACACTCGTACGATCTGCACGGCACTGTATTGGAAATAGTCCACAAGAGCTAATGCAGTAGTTTTTCTCAAGACTGCTCTCAGGTGATTAGTCTAGATAGATGTTGTGAAGAGATATTAATCTTATAGCACTCTTCCCAATGCAGTGTTTCATACAGCACTTCCCAGCACAGCTATTCTGTAAGCTACAGCAAGAAAACACAGACGCAGACACTCAAACAGCAGGCATGGATGGGACTCTAACCTGGGAAGATGCTGTTGAGGATCTGCAGCTTGTTGGAATACTTCCTCCACAGACGCAGCACGTAGTCCTCCCAGCGTATCATCTTTCCCAGGATGAGCATAACGGGGATGGTGGGCAGTCCGATAAGGAGGAACAGTGGATCAGCCCTCTCCATCACGTCCAGCCCTTCCTTATGGCCAACCACCTGTCAGAACAAAAACCATCAAGTCCATTAAATCTTGCACTTTTTCCTGAATGTGAATTTAAACTTCAATTCAATTCACTCTGTATTGCGCTTTTAACAAGGGACATTGTCACAAAGCAGCTTACCAAAATAAATTGTAAATATGTGAATTTATCCCTAATGAGCAAGCCAGTGGCGACTGTGACAAGGAAAAACTCCCTGAGACGATATGAGGAAGAAATCTTGAGAGGAACCAGACTCAGCAGGGAACCCATCTCCATCTTGGTGCTAACAGATATCGCAATTATAAATAAATCCCTTCTATAATGGTGAATGGACAAATAGTGCAGTTGTGCAACCAGGAAATTCATCACAGTTTTCATAAGAAGTCCGTTTTTTTTTTTTTTTTTTTTAAACCTATCAACTGTCCACTGATGGAGTCCTGTGTACAAAACTGCTTGTGGCAACCGCAGCCCCAAAGCCACCAGAGCAATTGCAGTCCCAAGCCATCACAGTACAACTCCCCATATGAGATCCCCAAGCCATCTCCATGGCCCCTCAGGTGGCACCATCCCCAGCAATCCCAATGATCTAAGGCCGTCCATGTGGGGCTGCCCCCAGCGGCAGCGAGCAATCTCAACCGATGAGAGCTCCAACCAGAAGTAGGGCATCAGGATGGATCAGGCAGGTGTTTGTCCATGTGTGCTCACCTGCATCACTGTGACGGCTCCATACGTGACCGCAGTCCAGTAGATGGAACCCACCATGATGCCAGCGGCAGCAAACGGGCATGCCTTGGAGATGAGCCTGTCTGCCAGGTCCAGCACATACACAATGGGCCCTGCACAGAGGCAGATGGAGAGACACAGAGACTTAGATCTAATTATTTCTCAAAAATCCTGCAGCAAATACCTTTATTCAACAAATACATGATGCAGGATTGCAGTTATTCTTACCTGGGATTTTTAAAGTGTTCACTGCAAATTTTTTAGACGGACACTGACTGGACAATGGGTCCACTACATCAGTAGTAAAAGGACAGGTTTAGCACCACTGGTATTACATAAAGGACTAGAGGAAGAGAATAGGAAGAACCAGATGACAGGGGCATAGAGGGGTCTGCCTCTCCAGCAGGGGGCAGCAAATCATTTTCGGGCACTTGGCGCATACTCGGTAGATACCCTTCTCCTTGTTTACTAGCTGATGCTAAACTTATTCAGTCTACAAACTGGCAGGAAGCAGGAATGCACAGTTCTTACATAACCCAAACCTGGGGAATAATATTACAATTTAAAACTGATGCTGCAGCACTGGGGTTGGGAACAGAACACAAACACCACCACCACTATATAGTACTATGTAATAAACCAGGATGATGCTAGTATTTTCACATGAGCTGATCACGTGAATACCAGGCACTCTCACTACTGCATTCTTTAGAACAGTGGTTTCCAACCCTGCCCTGCATAGTTCGTGCTTTCCTGATGCAACATGACTGATCAGAAATGTGTGCTAATTAACATGTCCTTCCTGAGTGGATGTGGGTGTGTTAGAGTACATTAAGAGAAATACTGTTTGCCATTCATTATGGAGACATTACACTGTGATGATTTGAATACTGAAGCAATGGGGGAAACACATGAAGCCTGCTTCTGTCTAAATTCCACACACACACACACACACACACACACACACAATGGACAGTGAATAGCTTCAAATGGAATGTAAATTTACTGGTACTGACTGCAACTAGGTGAAGTTGATTAACTGCCGCTCCTTGATTGTCTATTATTACTTTGCAATTTAGGACTCTTTGCAACTACTTTGCATGGTTATAAATGCCAGTGGAAAACCAGGTTCATAATGAAAGTCACCAACACTTCCACCGATACCACTGGTTGGAAAATTCCATAATGCTAAAGGCCTACTTTTACAGCATTTTATAAAGGAAGGATGCCTTCATTTCAGCATTAATGAATTCAGAGCTACACTCTATATCCTTCACTTTCCATCTCTTCCTCTCTGACTCACATTCTCGAGCAGCTCAGTAAGACATATGCCATATTACCAGCAGGCAACCTGATTTCCCCCCTCTATCCTAACACACTTATAACCTCTTCATATGCTTTTAAAAAAAAGTGGTGTCTAGAAACAGCACTAGCCTTCTTTTCATATATAGGAGAAGCCATGTTGGCTGTGAAAAGGGTGCTGAAAGTTGACAAAGTATTTACGTAAGGGTTTAACGCTTCACAAAAATATTTCAGTAGCACCATTTTCAAAACTGAATGTATCTGAGACAGGAAGAAAACAATCATCATTTTTCAGTCCAAGGACATGATGTGATTTACTGAAGGACAGAGCTGTTAATCTTCCGCGGACTGGTCTGAATGAAACTCCGGCTGCTCCTTCGCTTTAAAAAGCAGATTGTGTGGCACTGTTGCCATGGCACCTCAGACTGGCAAGGAAAGAATTGAGCATTCCCGACACTGGTGAGCGCCCCCCCTTTCAGTTCATATCCTTCTTTTCTCCTACAATGGTGACAAAATGTCCTGCAGCGTCGACTCCACTCACATGCGCAAATTTGCAGGTTTAAATAGGTGCTTTCTGAGTACTGTCTCCAGTGCTACAATGACAGCTATTCTCACTGCCAGCCCCAGTAAAAAACACAAACATATTCATAATGTCTGAGTGGCTAATTATGAGCGTTTACCGTGAGTGGTCAAATATACCAACTACTGCCATGAGTCACTTAATATATTGGTACTGGCACTGTAACTTGGGAAACTATGAAAGCATATGACTCAAAGAGGTAGAAGAGCCCCTTATTGAATGATCTCAAAAAACAAAAAACAAAACAAGGGGGAAAGAAAAAAAAACAAAAAAAACACTGAATTTGAATGAGCAAACCTGTATTCGCCCTCAAATAGGAGAGATGATAAACATGGACACTCAAAAAATACCCAAAGCTAACACTGTGTCCTCCATTTGTAATGTTAATGAGCTCGGAGAAAGAAAAACACCCTTAAATTTAATCTCTTAAGTATTTCTGAGCTTGGAGAGCCTTTGCATTTAGACATTACCAATGTAGCCACTTTGCAGGGCAGAGCTTTAAGCCATACCTGCCTGTGCCAAGCTCATCAATATCCCTCACTGGAAGATCCATCCATCTCTGATGACAGTGCCGGAATCTCTGCTTCTTTCTTCCTGTCTAAGCATTACAGCATGGCACTGTGGGGAGGCTGAGGGTGGGAGTCATCCCTAATGGCTATTGGAAAAAGGAAAAGCTGAGCCATTTGTTTCTACTGCCGGCCACAGATTCCATAATTAAGATGATTTTTAAAAGCGGGTGCAAATTGAGCCACCCTGAGCTCCCGGCCTGATGGAAAAAGTGTTTCCAGACGCTATGTGCCAGCAGCTGGCTGTCTACAAAAACTTTTTGTCCCTGATATTGGCCACCTGACAACAGCTACAGGAAACCTTAACGTCATTTTTTTGGTCTTACTTGAAGCCTAAGCTTAACCTGACCAAAAATACTGTCGAGTGAGGCAACTCATGATGAACCATAAATTTAAGAAAGAAAAATCATTTGTTTCACTGAAGACTCCCCATCAGTGTTGGGCCCTTAATTCAGACTCGTGCCAAAGTCTTCATCCAGACTGGCGAGAGCAATGAGTGACTTACATAGTCCATCTCGAAACTCAGTCATTAGCAAGACAGGAACATTGTGAAACTTGGAGGGGGAAAAAAAAAAAAAACCCTCAGTAGAATGGCTCAAAAAAAAAAAAAATCGATACAGTATGATTATATTAGTCTCATTATATAAATGTGTACAGTAATAGTTTGGGCATTTATTGCAGCCATAGAGCTTTCTATAACTGAATTTTCCACTGACCATCCGTGCAGATTCACTTGTTTTTGGGTTAATAAGGTTTGCATTAAACCCCTTCAATTCAAGTGAGCAGGCTAATAACCATAAGAACTCAATAATAAACATAATTACTTTTGATAATGATAATGATGTCCACCACTGCAGCAAAAAAAAAAAAAAAAAAAAATTTTTTTTACAGGCCCTCTAGTTAAGTTTCCTCAGTGACCTAGAGGATGTAGTGTACCTTTAAAATTAATTTACACAGTTAAAATTAATTTACACAGTTAGCTTACTGTGCTTCCTTTGGTGGCCTGCTCTTGAGATTCCTCAAGCGGAAAACTTTTTTACCTATAATAGTACCTTTTTATTTCACAATATAGGGTAATTCACAGAAATTGACTACACATTAATTGTGTGTGTAAACTGATGAGTGAAAGCATCTCCAGACCTGCTGCAGGGTGTTTGCCAATGAGGTGCCATACTCCGGTATTCCACTCCTCATGTACGCACTCCTGCACAAACCCCAAACCTCACTGCAGAACCCTCTACAATGGTATGAGGACCATTTGGTACATACAGTTTTAAAAACTAAGTGGTTTGGAATCAAGTAAAATGAAAGTAAAAATTCTCTACATTATTTAGGCGCAGTATCTGCTGCATGTACGCCATTTCCAGTCATTTCTTGATCAGCATAGAGTTAATGCATCGTGTATGCTTGGAACAGTAATAAAGCATAGAGCTGACAGGGCTAGATGCGGTCCTTTCTCTTTCTGTCAGCACTCTGATCAGTAAGGTCAGCTGTGTTTGCTGATTATTTTTAGGCTTAAGTTTTAAGTGGTTCATCAGAGCTAGAGTAGTTTCATATAGCGCCTAAGCAGGAGGTGGAGTTGTTTGCTGGGATCCTTCTTGCAGTATGAATCCATTATTCTTCCTTGCCCTCCCTTCCCATAAGAGCATCTGGCTAAAAAGAAAATAAAGTGAGCAAAATAATTAAGCCCTGTCAGTCTGACTGCTTTAAGATCGCTCTTCTTTACAATTAGCTCATCAAAGACAGTACGACTCAGTTACGGTCAGGACTCTGAGTGCATCTTCTCTCACTAAACGTGAAGCTGCCTGTTCTTTCATGTGTGCCCATCCACTGTGTACTCCTGCACAGCAACAGGAAATCTTCTTCAAATTCATCTCGAGTCCCAAATCAAATATTCACTGGCAGACATTCAAGCCAGAATATTTGAAGAAGGAAATGTTTAACCGCTTGGGAAAACTTAACTTAGGGGAAAAAAAACTGAGACAAAGGCAGCCTTCGTGCCCGCTCTGTCTCCCTCCTCTCCCCACCGACGCCTTTCTTTTGCAAGGTGAATGGATCACACATGCAGTGCAATTTCACAGCTGGCCACAGATGAGGAGGTGAAATGATACAGACAGCATTATCCAGAAATAAACCAACATGAGCCCGACACAGCCAGACAAGAACAAAGGAAATGGAGAGCGAGCAAAAAGAAGGGTTTTAGTAAGGCAGTCTGAAGGTTATGCGATCCATTTGCATAGAGGCACCAAGACTGTCTGCAACACATGGGGATAGAAACTGAGAAAAATCACTGAGACTGACAAGCATACTCATCTAGAGTGGGCGATTAATAGAATCAGAGATGACATCTGGTCACTGCAGAATAAAATCCACAGTTTGGATTGACACAAAAATGGGAAATGAACATTCACATTATTATCCAAAGCTCTCTAGTGGATGAAATCAGTACATGAATGATCATTCCATATAAATCTGTTATAATGTGTTTACATAAAAAAAGATTAGCACAGTAAAGGATCAATATGACCATGAATAACTAAAGGCTTTTACATCCCTAGATGAGTCCCATGTCCTTGGTACATATCTTAAGATCAATCATTTAGCTGTGTGTAAGGAAGAGAAAGACAGGGACAGAGACAGAAAAAGATAGAGAGACAGAAAGACAGACAGAGAGAAAAAGACAGACATACAGAGACTGAGAGTAAGAAAGACACAGAGAAAGAGAGGGACAGAAAGACAAACACAGAGTGAGACAGAGAGAGAAAGACAGACATACAGGGACAGAGTGAGAGACATGAAGAGAGAGAGAGAGAGAAAGAGAAAGACAGTGAGAGGTATAAAACAGAGAGAGATAGAGAGACAGAGACAAAGACAGGCAGACAGAGGTAGACAAGTAGAGTTAAACAGTGTGACAGAATGACCAGACTGTGCATTAGCTGCCAGTGTGAGTCGTGCCCAGCAGATACAGCACATCATGTCGGGCAGCCCAGCAAACGCACTATAAATAGCTCAGTGCCTGTTTACTGCCACAGCAGACACACACATCATCTACTGATCATGGCTCACTGTGACCAGGAGCTGCCAATAACCCCAAAACAACAGCAGGGGTGGATTAGGCAACCTCGCCTGAAGCTTTATAATTTCCTGTTCTAACTCAACTATAATCCATCAGAAAAAAAGCTCACCTATACGTGTTACATGCACGGTGGGATTCTGAAAGTGATGACAGGTTTATTGGTTGGTTGATACAGACCAGAGACAGCTAAAGACCTTGTTGTGTCAGCAAGGCTTCATCATGGACACAAAAGATGACTCTTTCCTAGGAAGCTTCCTTATTCCTAAAAAACACTCGGACATGAACCATCTTAGCTGAGGAATCAAACTGAGACAACGAAGCAAAAACGTGGGAAAAGCTACCATAGGAAAAGAAGAACTGAATAACATGGAAAGTCACATTTTGATTGAAGTTGAAAGGAAGAGGATTGGAGAACAATAAGGCTGCACCATGTGGACAGCATTCATCAGAAAGGATAAGGAAATGAGGCACTGGAGCACATGCAGACCTCTTTAATCGCTAAGTGACCTCCCTGTGGGAAAGACCCTGGACCCACAGTGGTAGGGATTAGGGCTTCATAACATAGCAGTATCTCATTTTGCAGTACTATGCTGCTGTGTTGTACTCGCAGGTAGCCACTAGCATTATTCTTAAAAGTTGGGAGGCTATAGGCTTAAACTGTCCATTCTTCATATATTTTTTTTTTTTGTTTTTGTTTTTTTCCTGGAAGCTGCTTTTATAATGGACACATCCAGACAGTATAATAGGACATGTCTGGGTTTACCCATTGTACTTTGTGTGGGTCTCCAAATTAACGATCTAAACTTTTGGCCAAAAATTCCCACCAAATTCCCACCCAATGCATCATGAACACTGAAAAGTACACTGAAAAGAAAGAAAATCTTTAATTGAAAAGAAGGATTAAGGAAGTAAGGGGAAAAAAAAAACTTCATCAAAATATATTTTTGTCTTCATTATTGGCAGTCATCTCTGACTTCATGTTTCACTGGGCTATAAATATGAGGTTAGACAGAGGCCAAATTCCTGTGCATCAGTCACCCACTAATGTATTTTGTATACTGTGTTTTAGCTAGTGCTGGCCTTGACTCGGGCTCCAGGCTCTGAGTCCGTGTCTCCATCATGCGGGCAGCATGTGTAGCCTGGAGGTTCCTACCCAACATTCTAATGTAACCAAACATGAAACTTTAAATGAAGATTATAGCTCTGGAAAAGGTTTACATTAAGTTATTTAGAATGGGACTTTAATCAACATCGAATGACAAAATTGTCAGGTATGATTGTCCTGATCATTACAGTCACTTAAGCCCACCCCTGTAAACGACAAAATCATCCCAGGGTAGAAGTGACTATTCGACAGATGTGCATGTGTGTAATGGCTTGTGATCTTTGAGTTTGGTGCTTAAAACTCGATAGCAGCATTACGCATACCCAGCTTGGGGAAGACAATGAGGTACTCTGCGTTGCACTGAGGACAGGCCACGCGCGCTGTGCTGTTGCCCCGCTGCTTCTCGTCCACCCAGCGTTGCAGGCAGGTTTGGTGCACCCACTTGGTGGAGCCACGGCATCGGCACGGCCGCACCCACTCAGCAGTGCGGTCATCCTCATCTGTGGCAAAGCACACCCAGCAACTCCTGCACAACAGAGGGGTTGAGAGAACAATGAGACGTGTATATTCTATCACACTTTCAATTCACCTGTCAAAGTGCTCCAGAGCGAGGAGTGATTTGGCCGGTAATAGTAGCAGATGATGACGTGTGCCCACGAAATTTAGGGCCTTCATTTTCTGTTGAATAACAAAACATTTTCAAGTTTGTACCAGTAATTTTCTACTAGCAGGTGTTTGAAATGACCTAGACAATTGAATACTCAAGGAGGAAAAATGAAAATGCCTGTGAATCACTACCGGCATTTATTATGAATAAACCCTAGGTAATTGTAGCATTACACAGCCAGTTTGGGAGGAGAGGGAAAAGTACCTTCTTGTGGGTGTGTTGGTATTTTGGCTCCTCTCCAGATGCACATTACCTTGAAAAACCCAGCAGAACTTGACCCTAATCCTAACAGTACATTACAAATGCCATAATTCAAAGGAGTTTAGCAACGTTTCAATTTGTGAAATTTCTGAATGTTTTTGGAAAAGTTGCACTGTCTGTCTTTACCATCTTTGAACACAATTTGTTTCAGAATGCGGTGAGAGTGAAAAAGCCAAGGTGTTATTCTGCTCTATCAGGAAAGCAAAGACACCTTACAAAACCAGAAAAAATGAGTCAATGGCTCACTTTTGTATGAGTGATTGGAACACCAAAAAAAAAAAGAAACTACCGTTGCCACCTGCCTACTTATAAAACAAGAAAAAAGAGCAAAAGAGGGAGGGAGGCAGAAAAAAAAAAAAAAAGACAGAATGAGAGCAAGAATCATTACAGAGCAGCACTGGAAGGACAGCCCAGGATTCTGCGTCAGTGACTAAGCACAAGTTAAAAAATATCATTAGCTCAGCATCACAAAGTGAAAGAAAGAGAGGGGGGGAAAAATGAATATACAAAGAAAAGCCCATTAAGCTCATCAAGGCAGATTTGGCAAGCACTGTGGTTTATATAGAATAGAGGTCAAACATCAATCCAATGAAAAATAAAAACAATCCACCAAAATAACCCCAAAAGCACAGCTATTTTCTTTTTGTGAGGCACCGTTTCCAGCAAGCTGAAGACAGGAACACCTCTCCTGCACTCAGTGTACAGAGTAGTGATGAGTCACAAACTGGACAAGCTCTCGTGTCACACCCCAACCCAAATTCCCATGTTGCTCTGTTGTTGGGAACTTAGAGGTAAAGTCCATTGCTTACTATTTTCTTGCCTCTTTAGCCCTCTTTTATCCACTAATTTACACATTACACAGACGTGACATTTAACATCCAATGTGTTAATTCCTTTTAAAATGCATTCAATGGATGAGGTCTGAAAGTTTTAGGTAACGCTACGGACAATAGAACACAGTAATCCATACTCATGCTAACATGATTCATATCTAATCGTGTCCTGCCCATCTTTCACTGTCTTCGCACCCATGTTCCCTAACGGACAATAGGCTGCTCATTAGGGTTGCTATGATGTCATAGTTTCACTGTTGGGCACAGAGCATGATAGGATGGTTACCTCACCACTGACATTTTCAAAATTCTAATTAAAATGCATTCCCATCTATTACTGTCTACCCGTGCTTTTTTTTTTAAAACCTCATCAAGTTCCGTACTCCAGTGACTCTCATCCCTTGTGTATCTGGCTGCAACTCATCCATAATTTTAAACCCCCTCTCTGTGGACTCCCCTCTAAATCATACAGTCTCTGTTTCTCAGCACAGGGACACGGGCTGCATTGAAATCTTTGGCTGTAATCTGCTACTGCTGTAAACGTGTGACATTTCTACCTCTGCTGCCACTCCTTGCATGTTCATATCTTTATCATGCACAATGACTATCAAAAGAAGAAGAACATGGCACTGCTGCCAACTAAACAACGGTCAGTTTTTGGCTAAGCAGTGCTGCACACTGCCACACTAGTTCCTTTTTTTTGGGGGCTCATGGCCTTTTCTTGTAGCCACTTTCTCTTTCAGCTTAGAAATGATAGTGTTACACTGACATTTACACATATTATACACATACATATTATATGACATGGCAATATTATACTGTTAAATGTAAGAGACTGTTAGTAAGACATTTTATGAAAATTTCAAAAATATCCTTTCTAAGAAAAAACAATCATTAGGTGATTTGATCCTTCCCCCTCCCCCCAATTTTTTTTTTTTTTTTAAATTGGGGTTTTATTACATGCAAGGGTGTGCAAAGACATTTTATCATGTTTTTAAACGGTCGATTAACAAGTCAAATAGTGATTATTTTAGACTAGGTTATTATAGCAACATTTCAAACCACAACAGCCCTACTGCTCATATAATGTACATATTCTAACCAGCATGCTTGATTAACCCAATTCTTCTTAGACACAAGGCACAAATACTTGATAAACGCTCACTGGTTTGTAGGCCAAGATCAAGTGTTTGTATGTGTGTACACACTCAATAAGGCTACCCTGGTACCACTACATGTGCGTTATTGATTGCTAGCAACAGGGTTTGTACCATAATGATAACCTGTCAGCAAACTGTGACCCCGATTCAATCCATCATGCCCCTGCTTTCCAAGAGCTGTTTGTTTCCATTCCCGCAGTGGCATTTACATTCCCATTTCCTTAAATTACACTGAACCTTGCGCATTTGGTATTTCATGGGTTCACTGAAACAATGACTAATCTCCATTGTGTATACATTCCTCACCTAAACAATAATTACTGGAGAGCGTGGGAGCAGAAAACATGAATCCGTGTAAATGATGTGATATCTGCTGATAAGCAGTCAGCCAGACGCTATTTTGAGCTCTTGTATGGATGTAGCCCACATGACCCCAATTAAGAGGAAAGCATCCAATATGCAGAACACCTCGATTAATGATTACACATCGCTGGATGGGCTTAAAAATAACAGCGTGACTGTGCATCACATCTTAGAAATAAAGAAAGCATGAATGTCATGCAGATGTTGGAATGATTTCATCAGGGAAACTTTGACTTGTTGGATTTAATCCATTTTCAATCAATTTAAAAGAATATAAAATCCAGCTGACACAGAAAACAAATGGCATAAGTAAAAACCTGCACCAAGAAATCCGGGAAAAAAATGCAAATACCCTGCCCGGCCAAAAAAAAAGTCGCTGTTTAGATTTTAATAGGCAAATACATAAGAGTGTATGAACGGATCATTATTAGAGTGATTCTAATGTTTCTAGC
>CM075005.1:10061211-10093295 GCA_037576675.1 Pangasius sanitwongsei
GATCACGGATAGAATTAGCTAATGTAATATGATCGTTCTCCTTACTGCTCACTGCTCAACACTTTTCAAAATATGACGCGACCCCCCACAGAGCTCGCTGAGGCCCCCGTTTGGGCCGGGACCCCCCTGTTGGGAACCGATGATATACAGTAGGTGTTTTAGTATTGAGTATTTGGTTTGAGTACTGGTTTGAGTATCTCAGAAATCTCCTGGGATTTTCACACACACAACATTCTCTAGAGTTTACACAGAGTGGGACAAAAAACATTAAATGAGCTGCAGTTATGTGGTCTATTGGTCTATCTATTGATGAGAGAGGTCAGAGGAGAATGGCCAGACTAGTTTACTCAAATAACAACTCTTTACAACTGTGGTGAGCAGAAAAGCATCTCAGAACAAGGTGTGAATGAGTGTATGAATGTGTGTTCATGACTTTTTCATACTTTGGAGCTATTTGGAGTATGAGACCACAATTTTATATGTATGCATGTATATGTAATGTTTTTAGACCTGAAGTTCTCTGTTGTTGCTTTTTAGGAGGGAAATGACAGCATGGATGGTGCTACGATCCAGATCCCCAGAATCGTGGTGACCTCTGAGTCTGGCCTGTTTCTGACTTCTGTGAATTGACATATTGTGTTATTGTACTCTTTGCTGTGCTGATAAATTACTGGTTGTTGTTGGTTCACATATTCATCTTCTTCTTCTTCTTCTTCTTCTTATTATTATTATTATTATTTTATATATATAATAAAAGTGTCAGTTTTATAATAAGGTGGTTATGTCAGGCTCCTTGTGCGGAAAGAAGTAACCAACAGTCTCCAACCCAATGTCATTTATCTTTCATGATTTTATTTTAGAATTTTACAGTGTGGTCCTAATTCTGCTGGATTTCTACTACGTTTTGTGTATCTCTAAGGGTAAGTTAATATGTATGTGAAAGTATGTATTGAACATCACTTCAAACAAGAATTTATGTGAATTTATCAATGTTCTATAAATGCGGTTGTTCTTATTTATTTTTATTTTTTTAAATAAAGCTATAACTTTCTTTGAGCATTCCTGAGTTTTGATCCTATACATAGATTCCCAGATGTAAAAAAAAATTCCTGTATGTGGAATAACAATTATTAATTAAAACTCATAAGGAACTTCCTACATACTGTTAGGTGTATTAAATTAGGTGTATTTCTGCAGAAACAATAAATCATATATAAGCCTACTGAATTGAATTTCAAATGAAAGAGTGTACAATGTGACAGACTTTCTTAAACACGACACGATATATATAAATATCAATGATATTAAACTGCTGATCTTCTGGCAAGAGTTATTTACTGATCTGCTTCCCATGAAATCATTAAATCACGGCTATTCAATTCAATCAGAATGAGAGCGAGATTACGAAAACAGCACCAGGTGAGGGGCCAAAGATGTTTGATCAAGAAACTAAAATTAGTATATATAAATTACCATTTATATATATATATATATATATATATATATATATATATATATAGATGTTGACAAATTAAAGGAAAGCATGGAGTGTTTTAGTAAAGTGATAGGCCACCATGAGCTGCCATGAAAAAAAAATGTCAGTTTAATTCAGGGATCTCAAATGAAGCTACAGGCTTGTTTAGCATCCTTGCTTTAAAGGTTCTTTGGTTAGTTAATGGCATTTGGCTTCATACATGAATTATTTGTGATAGATTATTTGTGATAAGAAAACACTAAAGTTATAAGGGTTCTACATAGAACCCTTACAAACCTCTCACTAACCCTGATACAGTATATAGCTAATTTTCATGGTCTTTCAGCACTGCACTGTTTCTATATATTGTTCCAAATTAGGTGTGTTTCTAGTCAATAGATTAGGAGATATATTATATAGTATATATTTGATAAACATATCGTTAAACTAAAAAAAAAAGTAAATATACAGCAAATATGCTGGGGAAAGGGGAGGTTTAAAGGTAAGGTACTGGGAAACCAGTAGTATCAGTAGGCCTAATTAAATTACCATTCTAAGTGCAAAATGTTAAAATGATCATGAAACCTGTGAAACCATGAGAGCATCCTATCAATACACAAAGCCATTTCTGTATTCAAATGGCATCCATCCTTACATAATTTACATATCAGAACATTTTTTTTGGGGGGGTTTATTAACAATAGTGAGGTCAGGCTCATAAGTTGCAGGCTAACTATATACGGTTGAGAAATTAAAGGAAAAACAAACATAAAGTGTCTCAGGAAAATGCTGGGCCACTATGAGCCACCAGAATTGCTTCAATTCAGGCACACAAGTCTTTGTACTGGTGGGATAAACACTGTTTGTCCAAAAGATATTAAGTCAGTTGGCGTTTTAATGATGGTGGTGGAGCGCACTGTGTAACACCTCAGTCCAAAATTCCCCATAGTATTTGATTTGGGTTTAGATCTTGTGACTGTGAAGGCCTTAGCATATGATTTACATCATTTTCATACTTGTCAAAACATTCAGTGAGCCGTCATGCCCTGTGGGTGTGGACATTATCATCCTGGAAGAGACCTGAAGAAGGTTTTTCCTCACATATCTCACTAACGCTTGAGCATCACGGTAACTGAATGTCTGCCAAAAACACAGCCAGTTAAGCAGTCTTTGTGACTGAAGCTCCTGTATCCATGTCCCAATAATGAACCACCTTTCAAAGTCACTTAGATTTTTTTCCTTTTGTCATTTTGATCCAAAATTGAGGTCCACTGGGCCTGCTGGCTCATACTGGCTAGAACTCAGTATTTTTTGTATTTATAATGTATATTAATTTTAGAAACACTGCCCAGCCAAAAAAAAAGTCGCTGTTTAGATTTTAATGGGCAAATTCATAAGAGTGTATGAATGGATCATTATTAGAGTGATTATAATGTTTCTAGCATGTTATATGTTTGGCAACAGTTCTTTTAATTTTAAAAGATGAAGTGTGTAGCTTTTTAGTTCTTTAATAATGTAGAAAGATGTATCATGGCCATATTCCAGGATGACACTACCAAGATTCATCAGGGTTAAAATTGTGAAAGAATGGTTCAGAGAGCATGAAGAATCATTTTCACAACATCACAACATTTATTTCCATCAAGCAGTGCATCAGTTTTTGGTCAAGACCTTGTACTGACAATGCAAGAGATGAGCACGCTGTAAAGTCTCCTCCAGCACATCCCAAAGCCTTTCACTGAGGTTAAGGTCAGCACTCAGAGGTGCCAATTCATGTGTGAAAATGATTCTTTATGCTCCCTAAACCATTCTTTCACAATTTTAACCCTGATGAATCTTGGCAGTGTCATCCTGGAATATGGCCATGATGCGTCTTTCTACATGGTTATTAAAGAACTAAAAAGCTACACACTTCATCTTTTAAGATTAAAAGAACTGTTGCCAAACATATAACATGCTAGAAACATTAGAATCACTCTAATAATGATCCATTCATACACTCTTATGTATTTGCCTATTAAAATCTAAACAGCGACTTTTTTTTTTTTTTTTGGCCGGGCAGTGTATATACACATGCTTTTCATTTTAACTATAAGAGTGTCAATCTCTCAGGTCGTTCCTCAGCAGGGAGTCTCCTTTCTCGCCATACTCTTCACCCATGCGGGGCTGAGGTTTCAACAGCCTGCTACAGGATGTTAGTGGAGAGTCAGACATGCCGCAGCCCAATTGCATACTACTCCATTTATAATTCAAACCTTAGCCTTGCTATAAATAATGCAGGGCAAATCTCTGGTCCTCTGTCAGTACTGTCCGTCCCAGTGTGCGCTGCGGCAGGAGGACAGCCACAGCTCTCCATCTCACACGACCATTCTCTCAGGTGATTCTTTCCATCCAGGGCTTCTGAATTAAACATGAATGGCAGAGATGCTCAGATGACTTAGGAGAACAACCCTGAATCTTATCTGACAAACTATTAACCTCTAGTACTGCTGGGTCCAAAGGCCATGAGGTGACACCATGAGACCAAATAACAGGAGTGTTGTCATCTTGAGCCATCATAAATACGTCCTCTAGAACATTAGATCATTAAGAGAAGCCGTAAATGCCGTAAAGGTTTCTCTCCAATGGGAAAATGAAGTCACCACTAAACAAGCAAAAATACCACTGATCATGTCCCCTGGGATCTGCATGTAGTCACTCTTCCTAACCGTAAAGCACCGGGGTTAACTGCGGTGACCAGACACACAGCTCTCTAAGCAAACAAAGAAGAAGAAGAAGAAGAAGAAGAAAAAAAAAACCTACAGAGTGAGGAACAAAGAAAAGCTTCTTGTCCCTCAAGCTTCTCTTGTTCCTGTAACTTTGCCTGCCTCATGACGGCTGCTGATAGAGAAGAGCAGAAATGCAATCCACTCTGTGAAACGCAAACCTCTGTCCGACAACACACACACACACACACCAAATTATACAAACACAACATACAGAGGAAAGACATTTATTTCAAAACTCTTCGAGGCAGGGGTTCTCAACCTTTTTGTCCAGTGACCCCATTTTAAGGGCTCAAAATTCTCTTGGGTTCCCGTTCCCTTATTGCATTTCATGCAGTATTTTCATAAATATAAAGCCCATTTCACATCATGACTATCACGACAGCATGTTGGACACGGCACCGCTGCGGTCTGGTGTAAATGGGCTTAAGAGAAGCTCCAAATTGAATGAAGACTGATGAAATTTTAATAACAACAAAAATCTGAGTTTTAATTTTTTATTAAATATTGCATGCATAGAACTACATTATAAATAATGCCTGGTATAAAGCTCCTGCGACCTCATCCGCATCTCGGTCTCAGCCAAGGTGAAACCCTATGGTTTTAGGATTTAGAACAAAACATACATCACCCCTTAATAAAGAAAGTATGGTCTAGACTGCCTCAAATCTGACAGACAGAAATCTTCCCTGGGTAATTCTTTGCCAGGAAAATGTCGTTTTCTGTTCCTGTTCCTTTCCTGGATTTCCTCTGGGCCCTTCAGATTTGTGGGTTAACTGTATGGTTAGGTTCATGTTCGGAGAAAGAGTTTACCAGGGAAGAACATTCCAGTTTCTCATGCTGAAAAACTCCATGGTTGTGTTACACTGGCTTTACACTATACAATTTTTGGCCAGATTTTGCGGTCACAGGCAAAAATCAAATTATAAAAGAATTCTTTGGTCGTGCGACCTAATGCAACATGCTCACGAGAGGCTGACTTAGTACCACTGTCAGTCCTGGCAGTGTCTAGTTTTTATTTATTTATTTATTTTTTAATTAAAAATGCAAGACTGCTGTTGACAGGAGCGGAGGACAACATATGATTATGCGAAACTCATGTGACAGCTATGACAGTGGCAATGGTGAAACCTAAACAAAACATGCCAATGAACAGGAAAAATATCCTTATTATGCCATCCTCACTTTAAAGAATGTTTCCGTTTATGCAAAATGTTCTGCATGCCCAGCTGATAATGATTGCTGATGTAAGACGAATGCAATCAGTTTCTTTAAGCACAAGTTTATCATTAGAGGATTTTCATCTTCTTCATATAATCTGACATGAAGAGGTCGTGGCCTAATGGTTAGAGAGTCGGACTTGCAACCCGAAGGTGAACCTGAAGGTTGTGGGTTTGAGTCTCAGGGCAGGGCAGGGATTGTAGGTGGGGGAGTGAATGACCAGCGCTCTCTTCCACCCTCAATACTACGACTGAGGTGAGACCCTTGAGCAAGGCACCGAACACCCAACTGCTCCCCGGGCGCCGCAGCAAAAAAGGCTGCCCACTGCTCTGGGTGTGTGTGTGTGTGTGTGTGTGTGTGCACTTGGATGGGTTAAATGCAGAGCACAAATTCCAAGTACGGGTCACCGACTTGGCCACAAGTCACTTCACTTCACATTTTACTAAGATTTCATTGGGATTATCTTGCACAGTGCGACAAGTAATAACCTTAAAGACATCAGATTGTATTTAACATCACGTACATTTCACAGTTCAGCTGCATTCTCTTATCTGGTAATCCTTTATCAGTAAAGGGAAAAAGAAGAAAAAAAAAAAAAAAAAAAAACACACGCACACACAGAGGCAAAATTGTGCAGCTGGAACATGCCAAGAAGCCTGTGATACAATATGGCTTGCCTCAGGATAATGCACTTAGATTAAAAAAAAAAAAAATAAAAAAAAAATAAAATAAATAAAAATCCACACACAAAAGAAACTGCCCCTTTAGCCCAGTCTTCATCGTATTACACTTAAAGCCAGTGCCACTGTCCTAAATCAGAAACTACAACTTTAATAACTGTGGGAACTTATTCATCTCTGTAGAACCTCAAACAGCACGACAGATAAGAGACCTGTCCTCCAGTTTCCACTCATGATCTAAAGACCAGCTGAACAACTAAATCTCTAACTTCGCCTCATATCAACATGGGCCTGAAAGCTAAGCCTTTATCTGTTTCGACACAAGCCTAGAGTCAAGTCTTCGAGTCGCAGCAAAGGGTAACACCTCTCCCCACTGTGGATCTGAGCCTGGCTTTACTGCAGCAGATCAGCACATAGTGTTCTACCCAAGAGCTGGATCTGTTACAACACAATTACAGTGAAAATGGAAACGGGAGGAAGGAGAAGAGAAAGTTAATGTTCTCCTGTGTTCAATGCAGCAATAAAGAATTGCCTTAAATACTGTTTTATACTGGAAATGTTCAAGTTTATTAGATTCATTAAAATATCATGGCATGACACTCAAGTGCATGAATTAAGATGTTTTGTACGCGGGTAAACCCACCTCAAATCGGGTTCTGAAAAAAGGTTCCTGACTCAGATTTGCTTCATACTTTCTGGATACAATGACACTATTCCCACTACATAGTGTGCAAAATTTCACGCCTGACTGTGTTAGTTTCTGACAAATAGAGGCAGTAAAATGGGGTGTGGCCCTTATTTTACTGTAAAAACAAGTTCTAGAGAAAAAGCTACAAAGTTCCATAAGTCATTATTTTGTATACTACCGGCCCCGATTCGATTGGACAAGCGGCATTTCAAGTGTGTTGATATTTAGTAAAGCCCCACTGGGACTCTGCTTATTTACCATCACTCCGCTTGCCTGTGTTCACCACGTAAAATTCCAAATCTAGCAACAGTCCCGCTAGGGTTAGCGAACATGGCAAACAATAGACTTTTCGTGAATACAACTTCTGAGATGAAGCTGAAAAGGAAGAAGTCAAGTCAATTTCCCCAGAATGTACGGGAATGTACAAATCGTTGTGAGCTAGCTAGCCAGCTAGCCAACAGGCTGTTAGTGAGTGTGCCTTCTTCGTGAGCTATTTCCATTCGGGGAGCAAACTAATTATTTGGCCATGCTGTGCCTGAAATGTCAGTTACTTGATATTAATGTTTTTAACTTCTAAAATAGAAGGTCCAGAGCTGCATAATTGCCAATTAATGGCCTGCTGAAAATTTGTTCATGCTTTGGCGCAACTAAAGGACATCAGACCTTTCAATGTTATAGTCCTTTTTTTTGCAGCTAGGTGTATGTGTGAAAGAACACACACTCTGATTTATGAGGTAATAATAATAATAATAATAATAATAATAATAATAATAATCATCATCATCATCACTCCACGTCTATATTTCAAATGCATATTGTCTATATATGACAAGGTCTACTATAAAAGGAATTATACCATTTGAAAGAGCATATTTTAATTATCAAATGCACAAAACCTGAAGTTAGTATCTTGAACTAAACTATATTTATTAAGGTATCAAATACACCATGCTTTACTACAAATGATGTGTATTATGTCTAAATAGTTCATTTGTCTTTATTCTAATGTACTGTTCTGCAAATCCCAGTTCTATAGTTTAAATAAACTAGAGCAGTAGGAAAATAAAAACTGTAAATAATAATAATGATAATAAATAAAAAAAGACTTCGTCAGCTCTGACCAGTGTGGTCATTCTCCTCGGATCTCTCTCTTCAACAAGGTGTTTCAGCCTGCAGACCCTCCACACACAGGATGCTATTTGCACTATTGTGTGTAAGCTCTAGAGACAGCTGCGTGTGATATTCCCAGGAGATCTGCAGTTTCTGAAGTACTCTAACCAGCCCATTGGGCACCAACAACACAGTTAAAGTCACACAGATCACACTTTTCCCCATTCTGATGTCTGATGTGAACATGAACTGAAGCTCCTGACCTGTATCTGCATGGTTCTATGCATTGTGCTGCTGCCACATGAGTGGCTGATTGGATAACTGCATAAATGTGCAGTTGCACAAGTGTTTCTAATAAAGTGGACAGTGAAGGTATATATATATGAGATGATATGAGCAGTTAGAGTTTTAGTTTTTGATATGTTTGGCCATATAGTATACACCTGAGAAGAAAAGAAAATTGACAGCTGCAATATTTGTAGGTATTTAGTTCATTTACTCGTTTGATGAATTTCCTCATTGGTTCCATATTTGTCTATTTGTGAGAATAAATCTTATCTTGGAAATTGTGAATCAATTCAAAGAGTTCTTTTTTCTAAATTGATCAGATATAGACAACTGCAACAAACATGAAAAACGAGATTAAAGATTTTAACATGCAATGAATGATGAACCATTTTAAAATGTATATTAAAAAAAAGTGGCAGGACTTTCCCTGAGAGCTGTGATGCTGGGGGGGGGGGGAAGCTTGGTGCTTCTGTCACAGTACTCTTTTATAGTACTAAACCATTTGATACCTGTTTTAACTTCAGCTTTTCAGAGGGCCTATTCAGGATTTTTCCTCCACTGAGGATTCAAAAGTGACTGCCTCTCTCAAGCTGTGTATCAAGCAGGCTTGCAGTAGTGTTGGGTGATTTCCCTGCTTAAAGACACTTGATTCAACTCAGCAGGTAATTAGCAGGTTGTGTGAGTGCCTTTGAGGAAAAACACCAAAGTATGCTGAACTCTGGTCCTTTATGAGCGGATTTGGTTACTCCTGAATGACAGGAACAAAAACCTCAAGAGCTTTAGCTTTAACCTACTTCAAGTACTTTATTCCCCCATAGCCAGGAAAGAGAGTGCATTTATTACAGTACACATTATCACATTATCACAGCAAACCAGATGAGGGACCAGGGGTTCGTAACAAAATAATGTTGCCCGCCTTCTGCATCACGCCTTTAGGCGTATCATACAGTGAGAGCGGCCATCAACAACAGGGGAGCCTTATGGGAGCCACACTTTTTGTACCAAAGCATATCAAAAACATTTTAAGAAGAGTTGCCTAAATTACATCCCAATTGCTTTTTTAATTCAACATGTCATTAGTCATGTTTTCCCTTTGCCACCTTTAATTTATTTCGAGCCAGGAAAACTGTGCCATTTATAAATACCCATTCTCGAGTCTCGGATCAGGTGGCAAGAACTGAGAACCACAGCCTCTAAAATAAACACTGTACCTTCTGACTGTGTGTGTGTGTGGGTGTGGGTGTTAATGGGGCGGGGGGGTTCCCACTGGAGAACGATTCTACTTTCTATTGTGACACTAAACCTCATTACAATCAGCATTGTTACTGAGAAGAGCAATCTCACTCTGGCATTCAAAATTAAGGTCCCAGACCTCTAGATTACCATTAACATTTCAGTATGTGCAGGATATAACCCTACGGGTCTATTAGATAGCATCTGCCGGCCAGAAAAATGATCCTGCTCACCTTTTTCTTTGTCCAACTGCAGCCAAGTTACACTACACAGACAGAGGAGCTACACCTGATGGGTCTCTGGAACAAATATCCCTAAGGAACGAGAGCTCATCTTTATATACATTATGATGCCATCTCAAGAAATCTTTTAAATCTGAGAATGTTCTCAGAGCTGAGCAGTTCCTTTCCCTAGAGCTCAACAGTGGAGCTTTGTCAGTCGTGGGACTTGAACTCACAACCTATAAATAGAACCACTTCTTATTCTTATCCTGCATCACTAAAGGACCTAATCAAAAGGGCTTCCCTAAATCTCTGGCTCTGTCAGGCAACAACACAAACCACAAGCATTTATATCTGAAGGCTGCTCCTGAACTTGACCTGGGCAACTATGCAGCTGGCTTTGTAAACTTTTTAACATGTTTTGCATATTTGAAGAACTTGCAAAACAACAACAACAAAAAAAAAAAGGATAGCAACCCAAATTCCTTTAGCCATCTGCTGGGTGTGAACATCCACGTGAAATTCTTAACATCATGTGAATCATTTTTCATCACGTGAATAAACCCCCTGCAGAAGCTTAAACAAATCACATACAGAAAGCACGTATCCAGGAAGCACCAGACATGTCATTACGTATGCCACTGATGTTTTGCTATTTTTTTTGTACAAGTCCATTTAGATGTAGGTCTTAAAGAAGTATTCAAGTCACCTCAACAAAGGCTTCTCTCACACAGCCGAAGTCACAGGACTGTGGGAACCTGGTGGATGTTCGACACAAGGCTGCTTCATAATCCTAAGTGACATCACAGGAAACAACCATATTTCCCTTTCTAGTCAATTACTATTACTCAATATAACTGAAATGGTTTCTATGGTCTTGTGCTCCATTGTACTGTAAAGCTACTTCCTTCTTTAAAGCAGGCTCAAATTCTCTATTATTATTCTCAACTAAACACAGCTGTTCTTCAGTTCATCACTAAACAGCATTCTATTATTAATAATGAGAACCAATACTCGCGCAAGTAGTAGAGCAGTATACATTTAATAGCTTTTCGGCCAAAAGAGAAAAAGCACAACAATTCTGACCTAAATAAAATGTGCTTACAATGAAGTGTCAAATCTAACACTTGACAATAATGTTAATGGTGAAGATCATTAGAAAGTGATTAAATATGCTTTATTTTGCTCTCCTGCTCCGGTCAGCACTCAGATCAACTGTGAAAATGTCGGCCATGTGGACATTAGACAACCGATTTGTAAAACAATTATATGGAAAATGCATTTTCTTCCTCTTTTCTACAGATTACTGCAGAACCACCTAAAAATCCACCATCCAGCTGAGTTTTGGGGATTGGCACTGCCTGCAAGCAGTTCCAGACCGCATAGCTGGTTATTATGCCTTTCTGTATTCCCCTTACAGCTGAAGTAGAACCACTGTTTTTTTTCTTCAATTCATCACCAATCTATATTTTGATCATCTTCAAAAATGCTCATTGTAATAAATGGGCATATCAAAATCAGTTATAGCCTTTGTTATAGCTTAGCATCCCTTGTCCTTTTCGCCAAACAGTTAAAGCCATGAATGTCTTCTCTCATAAAACATGGATGGGGCTTAAATTAAGAAAGTGCTGTTTATCAGGGCGACTTTGCTATACAAAGAAATCAATAAGTATTCACCACTGTTCACCACAGACCACATGCACATGTAGTTTATACATATTTACATTTTATAATGCACCTAGTTACAGCTAATAACTTGTCAGATTTATTTACAGCCATAACCTTATTATTGCAAGCATTACTGACCATGTTGCAATGGGCAATTAATTAAAAAAATGACTATATGCTAATTCTAGTGACTAGCAGCTACCGCCCACTTGTAACCAGCTTCAACTGTTTTCTGCTGTGATGATGTAACGTTTACACAACACGCGTTATGTATGTCTTCTTTCCCTCCCCTCAGCAAATACCAAAGCCAGAGGCACACAAGCCTAAAGCAAACAAGCCTAAGGCAAACTCGGCTATACTACACAGGCTAAACAGACATTCTTAAAAATAATGTACACCAAAATACAACATACAAATATTCCACATTTTCTCTATCTGTCAGTAGTGGTACTCTTGGGCTTGTATGAACTGCTCTTGTAAGTCTGGCTCCCTTGCAGTTCCAAACCTGGGGCACCTTGTAGGATTGGGGGGTTATGGGACTTTCATTTGCAGTCACATAAGCAAATCTCAACTTGGATATTTGGCTACATTTGACTTGGAGAGACAGCTGTGCTCTCCTGAGCAGCCCAACACCCAAAACCCGCACACACAACCCCATGGGAATGTCACAAGACCCACTACATATCACGTTCCACCTGCAAAGCCACAAGGAACATAAATTGGTCCGTGATAAGAATTTGCATCACGCTGTGCTAAGGAGAAAAAGCTTCAAATCACCTTCTACTTGAAGATTTCTTGAATGAATGAGAGTTTTATGCCATTTATTTATCGGTGCTCCAACATTATCCCTGCGCAGCCAGTTTTATTCACTTTCAAACAATGTGGCTGGACATGAAAACCTAGATGCTAAATAAAATCAGGGTTCATTTAAAACAGTATACAGTGCTTTGACTGTTCTCTGACTGTTCTAGCTCTTTATTCTTCTTGTGTTTCTCTGGATCTTATTTATAGCAGGATGAAACTGACTGGTTTCTCAGGGCTGTTACAGACACACCTGGGCATGAATAACATCCTGTTCTTTTCTTCTATCCTGTATGCTTTTCAGAGGCTGAAGTAGCTAAGACTCGATGAACGTGCACGGTTAAGTAATTTAGAGTAATATTTGCAGTGATATTTGTCATAAATGTTATTGTGTATATTGGTCTTGTTCCAGGTTTGTTCTCCTAAACATCGGAACATCTAAAAATGACTTTAATATTTAAACAGTACATGGTGCAATTTCCATTTAAGCAAAACCTTTATCTAATTCGTTTTAAAACATTTCTAGTTTATTTTCTAAATTTTTTTATTTTCTATTTTCTATTTTCTAGACTGGAACCAGGCTGCTTAAAGAAAAAAAAAAGTCTCTTTTCCATGTATCTGCAAACAAAATGCAATTTTAGTATAATAAAGAAGGTGTGTGGACAGAAAACGAAACTACTATAAACAGCCAACAGCTTTCTAAATAAAAGAAAATGAAAGACAGTAAGTGAGGAGAGCTGCTATGAAAGGTCAGAGAGGATTCAAGCGTGGGTCTCACTTTTCTGAAAGTGAAAGACTGCATTGCAGAGGAAAGCAGCTGGGGGTGGCAGGCCTTGATAAAAGCTCTTCTCAGCCTTCTGCCCTAAGCTGATAGAGTCCATCTCACATTAACCTCTCACTCACAGCCTATGACATCCAGCACCACGCTGTTATCTGTTGCTGCACGTGGCAGGGGTTAGCAACGAGGCAGTACAGCTAGAACTGCACTGGAGCAAGGGCAGAGAGGATTAGCTGACATGTTGTTATTTAATACAGAAAAACGTATAATCAATATGGTGATGTTTTATATTAGGACATGTTTGTTTAACCTTTATAGAAGGAGTCTTTGTAAAGGTCAGTAAATTTTCAGACACAGGACAGTCTTCAGGCCAGAGGAGGTTATGTTTTCTCAGTAACATGACGAGCTGCATTTTTTTTGTTTGTTTGTGTTGTTAACGTTGTTAAAGTGTTGTTAATGCCTTATTCTTACCCACCTGACTCCGACCCACTTTCACCCGAGTTTTAAACACATGAAGCACAGAAAAACATGCTGAAGTCTCTAGCCGACCTGTTAGTGTGCTAGCTAACACACGTCAGAGGATAAATATACACCGATCTGTTCACGTTAAATGCAAAGTATGGCAGAAATCTCATTGAATTTGCACTAGATTAATTTATCAAATTATGAAAAGAAAGAAAAAAAAAACAAAAAACAAAAAAAAAAAAAAACACACAGATCAAACACAACCAATTAGCCATAAGTTGGCTATCATGAGTTCTCTAGCTAAAACATCCTTACAACTGGCTAATGATACAAATTGCAAAACAGGATTAAATCAGATAACGATCATTCACTAGCTTCTAACACAAAGAGAGATCTTTTCTCCTCTCTCACTCCCCTGTTCAAATTTACAGCATTTGGCAGACGTCCTCATACAGAGCGATCTACTTAAATACTTTGTGGTCTCTGTTTGTTTAATTATAGTTTTATATTAGAGATATATTAGAGAGTCTCTCTGTCCCCTGATTGGCTGCCGGCTCTTACCTGGCACCTTAGTAGTTTGACTTCTTTCGTGCCTAGCGCTGGTGAGACACATCTGAGCTGGGACATGACGCATGCGTAAGAAAATCCCAGAAAAGATCAGGTAAGCACTGAATGCAAATTACTGTGAAGACCATTACAGAGTGACTCTCAGGAACATTATGCTCAGGAACACAGTCCCCCACCCCCTCCATTGTTAACCAAAAAAAATAAAAATCCTGTGAACGAGAGCTTTAAGTCAAGGTGAGAAGCATGGGCTGGATATTCATTTGACACAAACGATTATCCAAAGTATACCATGACAGTAAAACTGAGGACAGAAGGAAATGTCTTTTTATTCTCTGCCAATCACAACTAAACTAATCTCATGGATTTGGTTTCTTTCAAAAGCAGATGTGAGACAGCACAAACCACAAATGATTTAAAAGGGGGAAAAAAAAAGAGCGAGAGAGAGAGAGACTCATGTGCTATGAACAAATTAAACACTGCGGCAGCACAATCATGGCTTTCCAAGTGGAACAGCAAACTTGGCTGCTTATGCATTCTGTCCAATCCCAAGGTTAGCTATTTAGTTTGTTTTACAGAGCACGGATATGAGCATGGAGCATGTGGCAAATGGGACTCTCGGTGGGGGAGGGAAGGAGAAAAGAAAAAGAAAAAGAAAAAGAAAAAGGAAAAAAACAAACAAAAAAAAACAACAAAAAAAAAAACCACACACACACAAGGTCAGGATGCAGAAGAGCCTGAACAGAAGAGAACAGGCTGAGAAGACGCACAGCAAATCGATAACTCGTTGCTGCAACATGACCGGAGTCACAGCCGTTGCCAAAAGCCTGCTAAATTTAAACAACCCAAGATGACAAACAAGAAATCAGAGCATTGGCTAACGATGCAGCTGCAGGGTGGCTAAGGTGGTGGTGCATTTTAACCTGTCCACTTACAGTGAAATGGTTACTACCATTCACGCCTTTGGAACTAGGGTTTATGCCAGACATTCATTCTCAAAACTAAAATGGGTAAAATGTTCATGCCCTGGAAGACTGGAGTATGACACACACTGATATGTTTCTGACTCTAGTTCAATTTAAATAAGGAAACTAATCTGCAACCCATAAGAGGTGCGTATTGTTTAAATATTTTATACCTTAATAGCACTGATTACGAGGCAGGTTTATCTAGACTAAGGATGCACCATTGTTAATGTTCTAGCTTAATATACTTATTAGGTCTACATTTAAAACAGGCTTGAACTAATAAACAATGCTAGAAATGGACAACCCTCTCACTTTTGCAGCAATAGCCTAGTTTTACTGTTGTAAACTTTCAGTGAGTGAGATTTATCAACTCGCAGTACTGCTGGCCTAACCTCAGAAGGATTGTGTGTCCCAACCCTATAGGGTTATACTGTACGTCCAGCAGATGACATTATTTATCTTCCAGGGCTTTAAACGCTGCAGGGTGTGTTTCACGCTGCATTCGGGTCACCTCGGAGGCGGAAAGTCAGAACGTAAAATTATGTCATTCCCGACCTCGGTGTGTTCAAGCTACAAAGTGGGGGGAAAAAAACCTAGATGCTTCCATGTTCTTCTTTTGTTAGCAACAAGCTAGCCAGTTAACTGTGATGAGTGATGTACACTACATGGCCAAAAGTACGTGGACAGCTGACCATCACCCAAATATGTGCTATTTGAACATCCTGTTCCAGATTTAGTCCTCGCTTTGCTGGGAAGGCTTTCCACTAGATTTCAGAGCACAGTGGTGAGGATTTGCTCATTCAGCCACAAGAGCATTAGTGAGGTCAGTCGGTGATTCAGTTCATCACAAAGGTGTCCAGTGGGGTTGATGTTGGGGCTTTCTGCAGGCCACTTGAGTCCATCCACTCCAGCCTTGAAAACTATGGCCCTCGCTTTGTGCACAGTGACACTGTCATGCTGGAACATGTTCGGGCCCCGTAGTTCCAGTGAAGGGAAATTGTAATTAACCTTCTGTTAATTGTTGCTGACTTTGTGGCAGCAGTTTGGGGAAGGCCCACATATGGGTGTGACGATCAGGGTGTCCACATACAAACGCTCAGTTGGACCCTGTCTCAGTTTTAAGTCACTCTGGATAAAAGCATCAGCCAAATGAGGCAAATGTAAATGCAATGAGAAGTGGTCTGTTGGACAATGTTCATGTATTTATTAAAAAAAAAAAAAAAAATCACACAAACATTATAAGCAGACTTAAGATAAGTAATTTAATAGGCATATTTTGATTATGGGAGGAACCAGTTGTGCACCATACAATCGAGTTAATATGATATTAAGCAGATGTGGGATGCTGAAACGGCAGTCATGTTAGGAGTCTGAAATGTGCTAAACCTGCCAGATAATGAGCAAACAACTGGTTAAAAAAAATAGCTGCATTATATTAAGAATGTGTAATGACAGACTTGATCAATAATTTTAAATTACTACAAACACAATGCTATAAAAACATAGGAAAGAAACAATGTCTATCTTTAAAAAAAAAAAGATTGTACAACAGTGATGATGAATTCTCGAAACGGATTGGTCGGAAGGTGCTGATTGATTTTCTAGAATAGCAGCTCTGACGATAGTGCTGGCTGTAATGCAAAACTATATAATGTGCTTGTTCCAACATGTTATTGTTTCTATAGTAACAACTCGCACAAAGACTTATACGTGCCATGTAATACAAGGCTTAGAAAAGACCGAATTGTTATAACTGTTGATATGGTGAAGTTTTCTGTAAGGAGATGTTTAACATTTATGGAAGGAGTCTCCAGTGTCAGTGCTTTGTAACGCTCAAAAAGTTGTCCACTATGGGAAAGTCTTCAAGACAGAGGACCATGGGCTTTCCAGTTTTTCAGCAACATGACAAGCTGTGTCTTATCAACTTCAAGAGAAAAAAAAAAAAGAGAGGCTGGTGAGGGGACAACTGTTTACAACTGCTATAACGTAAGTGGTAACAGGAACTAGATCGTTTCATGAACGTTGCACGAAATTAAACGTAACAATAAATGGTTAAAAAAGCATAATGTGTCATTCATTAATTGATTAAAAAAAAAAATAAAAAAAAAAACTGTTGGCAGTTATAACAATTGCTGTGTTATAAGAGGAATAAACCACTTCCTAGAGCACAGCCCAAAGTGTTTTATACCTTACTGAAATTGCCCCACAGCCTATATCAACAGCAGGTAGTGGTGTTGAGATGCCCTTGTTTGATTGACGGAGGTAGGTGCCAGTAAGGGTGACCTTAAGCTGCTTTGCCTATAACATCAAACTATGTCTGAACTCAGTAGGCCGTGTCAACACTGTACAAGCTTAACAAACAGTAAAAACGTAACCATTAGTAATATTTGTGTGCTCTATATACAGCGCCTTTTTATCTCCTGTTGTGTGACAAACACATTTTCATAGCCCAGAAACTGCAGAAAGAAGAAATGTGTCCCTGAAGACTACAAACAGACTGACCTAGTCCATAAAAAAGCAATTTAAAAATAGTGGAACAGGTGTACCTTAAGGCAAAATAGGGGCAGGAGTTTTCTAGAAGAGCAGTTATATAAGCTGCAGAGTGCCCTGGAGGAGAGCTGGAAGTGAGGGACACGGAAGGAAAAGCACAAGAACCTAGATTCGTTCATGGACACTTTCAAGATCTTACTGGTGTCGTTAAACGTTACGGCTATTAAACATTTCTTTCAGTAATGCCCTTATCTGTCTGATCTCATGTGTGTTGTAACATCTTGCAGAAAAACTGTAGAAACTCTTAAAAGTGTGGATCTCAGTATATCAGCACATACCAAGACAACATGCACATTCATGTTGTTTCATATGCAATTCAGAAAACTATTTCATTTTGCTACCACTGTGGAAAAAACTTTAAGTGGAAATGTGTCCATCATGTCACAAGGAGACAAAAAATTCTGATCAAGCTGTTGGATTCTGAAGATTAAAACAAATATATAAAGATTTTGGATTAGCTATATACAATTTAAAGGTTTGTGAAGTGAAGTGACGTGTGGCCAAGTATGGTGACCCATACTCGGAATTTGTGCTCTGCATTTAACCCATCCAAGTGCACACACACAGTAGTGAACACACACACACACCGTGAACACACACCCGGAGCAGTGGGCAGCCTTTTTTGCTGCAGCGCCTGGGGAGCAGTTGGGGGATCGGTGCCTTGCTCAAGGGTCTCACCTCAGTCGTAGTATTGAGGGTGGAAGAGAGCGCTGGTCATTCACCCCCCCCTACAATCCCTGCCGGACCTAAGACTCGAACCCACGACCTTCAGGTTCACCTTCGGTTTACAAGTCCGACTCTCTAACCATTAGGCACTGTGAATTACTCAGTGCACAACAGTGACCGATACGAATTCCTTCACCTTATTGACTTGTTCAAAATGGCACTAATTTATGTGGCGCTTCATTGTGAAATGACAGACTCATATGCTGTAAGTTGTGATCTTACATGCTACAGATAAAGAACCAAATAAACTACATGTCTAATTAGGAAAAAAAGAAAAATATACAAATTTGCTCAAATAGGAGTAAAAAATGATCATCCATTAAAACTCACTCTAAAAGTATCAAGTATCAGTCTTTGACCGTCACATCCATTGCAGCTTCTTCCATTAATTCAATTTATTTGAATTCTTATAGCACTTTTAACAATAGACTTTGTCCCAAAGCAGCTTTACAGAAATCCAGATGTAGATTTCTGAAACCTTGAAAGGAACAAGACTCAAAGGGGAAGCCATCCTCTTCTGGAGAGTGGGGTTATAAATAAGACTAATAAGTTTACATTAAAAATGTAAAAATAATAAATAAATAAAAAAAAAAATAAAAAAAAAATGAGCCTTGGAAATGAACCTAATGTCTTCAGCGTTTAAAGTCTACACATTATTAGGCAGCAGGTTACAGAAAAAAAAACCCTGTTACAACATTTTTTTTTAACAACCTCATAATATATGTCATATAGAACCCCTTATACTGAATATGAATTGGATAGAAAGTGGTGTGATTAGATCTGTGAGCAGTAAAACGAGACTGGAGGGCAGTGTACACCCCTGTCTCAGCTGACTTGACCTCTGTGAATTCCCCAGCAAGAACACTTACAGACCCACTCAGGTTCGTTATAGTCCTGTGAATTATTTATATGACATGCTACATTAGCTGCTTGATGCTTGCCACTGCTGCTCCTATATACATTTCTTTGTAGTGATTGTTCTTCTTTCACATTTGCCTTGAGGCAGTGTACAGTTCAAATGTCCTATGTCATATTTCTGATCTCAAAGAGGTCTGAGGCCCTTGATTTACTAAAAGTTTGATCCCTAATGATCATGGAAACATGATGACACATGAAAGCTGATTAACTAACAGGCTTTGCAGAGGATTACGTCTTTCTTATGAGCAAAAACGCAATAAGCAATATGGGGTGTTTTTACTTAGAAGTGCAAAACATAGGGCAGCGGTGATGCAATTACATTAATCTAGCACCCGCAGTGTGATTTACTGCAGCCTGAACTACATTACATTATATTTGCGGAAGCCCGTTTTCCACCATTTGAAGACAAAATTGAAAATGTTATTTTTTCATTTCTCGAAATATGCTTCACTGTTTTAGAATAATGAGAAAGTTTCTTAAAATGATGACAATATTACTGCGGTAAAGTTGTTATTGAATATTCGCTGCACATTTGCATCTCTGATTCCAGCGCATTCAGAGAGAGTCTGTGGAAAGGTTTTCTTTATATCTACTGTAACTTATGAGTCTACATTCTTTTTGCTTTTACATGTTGAGGTGTCAGTTTCAGTGTTACTCTTCCAGGAGTCTCTTTAAGATATGAAATCATGAGTACAAAAACCTCATTTAAATATTGCTTCTTCCCCTTGTTTTGCAACTGACATCATTTAGCACTTATTGTTTGTGAATCACCCACATTGTGGCCAATAATGCATATGGAATTTATTATTACACACACAAAGCTTAATAAATCAGGAATTAAATACATACTGTGAAGCAATATTAAAACAAATTATACCACAGTACCACTGAATGCTCCATTCTACTCTGATTGGTCGGAAGGCGTTGATTAATTTTCTATAACAGCAGCTCAGACAGTAGTTTTGGCTGCAAGGTTTATATTATATATTATATTCTAATACATTATCATTTCTATAGTAACACAGGGACGTCTATGGAGGTTGCGCCACACAGCATTTTTAAAAATGCCTGTAATTGTTGATAAGGTAAAGTTTTTTTGGAAGGAGTCTCCAGTGTGAGAACTCTGTAATAGTCAGAGGTAAAGCTGTAGGTTTAAGATTTTAGACTTTTCAGGATGGAGGGTTTTGTGACTTCTTGGGAACATGACAATGTGCATTTTATTAAATGTGTCTTATTTATTTCAAAAAAAGAAAAAAAAAAAAAGGAGCCTGATAAGGGAACGACTATATATAGCTGCTATACTGCAAGTGATACCACAAATTATTTGTGGTATCACTTGCACAAAGTGTTTTGAGGATCTTTTTTTTTTGTTTTGAGGATCTTGCACTGCGTTAATACTATAAACAGATACAACATACAACTTGTCAGTCTTTAATAAATAAAAATGATAATCATTGGCAAATTGCTGTAGTATAAGAGAAATAAAACACTTCATGATTGGAAAATAATTAACTTTGAGGTGGTAATGGTAAGTTCTCGCTGAGTTGGGTCACATTATACCACCACATCTTTGATTATTCTTCTATAACAGCATTGTAAATCCCCTTCATATTCAATTCCTTACTTATCTAGCTATTATAGGAGGTGAAGTGCTAGACTGTTGATAACCGCACCCTCACCCTGGTCCATGCCTTGAGCAGGCTTAGTGGGGACAGAAATTCTTTGTGGCCTTCTCTAATTCAGCACTTAACCTTCAAAGCAGGCTTTGAACTCAGAAAGGAAATGTGAGTCTTTATCAGGACACTCAAGCATCACATCTATAAGGCTAATTTCGTTAAAGGTACGCGGTAATAACTGCTCCATTCGGACTTTCCTTGGGCAGTCGAACTGGTTACCCTGTTTATATTCATCACCACAGACCATTGGCAGCTAATTCGGGTGGATTTCTAGCATTGTAAACGCCCTCATCTACTGCTGCGGGCCTGCAAACAAACAACACAAAACCACAAAGGAACAGATTCTGCAGCTTGCCAAGTGTATGTATTAACCTGGAATTTGCATTGAGATAAATACCTCCACTGCCAAAAAAACAAAAAAACAAAACAAAAATGGAAGCAGGTGCATCCTACGCTTTATGAGGACAGATGGGAGAGAGATGATCCAAATAATTTACAAAATACTATAAAACACCCACAAAGGCCCTTCACTCAGCCATAAAAGTCTAGAAATAGGCTGGGAATGAATAAAAGCTAAGCAGACCAACTTCTCACTCACTTTGACCACCAACCAAATGCAAAGAACTGAACAGAGTGAAACAGAAAAGCAGCACCAACTGTTAAGGTGAGTTTCACAATGGACAAGCTAATACACACAGGGGAACTTAAAACCTATTCTATCTAATCCCTAAGCAAACACACACTCTTTCCACCAAAGGCCTGAGAGTGCAGTGTGAATGCACACGACTCAGATCAGAAGCTCACCATGCCAATCTTCTTTCATTCAACTCTGCCTGAGAGTACTTATAAAATATGCACAATATCGGAATAGAGTCTCGATAAATAAATAATTCATATTCTCTGGTGAGCAGCGAACAAGGAGACGGAGAAAGTGACCGTCTAAAAATAAAGCTTGATTTCATTCAATAGCCTTGGGACAGTTTATTTGGGTTTGGGTTTGGCTTTGATGATATTTTGTGCAGTTAATACCAGCTAATATTATTTAATCCAAATTAGGATGCAGAGCTTCATTGTTGTTTATGCAAAACACAATTTATTATTCAGTTGATGCACATTATCATTGTATCACCAAATACATCAGTCCGAGGTGGAGCTGTTCATGTTTTGCACACTATTTATATTATTTTTTGCTAATACTTGTAGAGTAAGTTCTTCAAAGGTTTGAAAGGGGTTTTCAAGGGAAATCTGATTAGTTGAAGGATCTTAGCTTCCTAAAACAGTTCTACTTAAATAGTCTTTTATAGGAACGTACTCAGTTGGAGGGTTTTACATAGACACAGACACTTAGCAAGCCATGAGGAAATGAGGTTTGTTTGTTTGTTTTTTTTACCTCCAGTTGTCAAATTCAATATGGAAACATTGTCGTCCAAATAATATGGTGGCAGCATTTAGCCTAATATGCAGAAAAACTCGCATTCCATGAGAATCCAACAATGAGGCCAATTGGCAGTTTGTAAAATGCAAACTACTTGTAACATTGCTAGTTGCTAAATCAGTCTGCTGTATTTAAACATTAGCAAACATTAGCTGATCTCAGTAATGTTAGATGATCACTGTAACATTTAGCTGATCAGGATAACATTAGCAGATCACTGTAACATTAGCTGATCACGGTCATGTTGGCTGATCCCTGTAAAATTAGCTGATCACATTAACGTTAGCTGATTGCAGTAATGTTAGCTGATATCCCCCTTGTTAGCTGTGGGGTACATGACATGGCAATTTTAACATATGCTTTTTCAATAACCACTGGGGAAAAGCAATAGCGAAAAGGAGGACGAATACAAAAACTAAGAAAGAGATAACTGTGAACACGAATATTTAATTCAATTAAATTGTCTATCTTGAGTCAGAGCAGTTAGCGATTGGTGTAATACACCTTCAGCATTGTTGTAAATTAAAAACGAAGTAGGTCTACAATGCGGACCTCACTAATATTTAGATCCTGGTTACAGCCCTAGGCATAATCAAAGAACTATTAACGTTTCTTGATTTAACCTTTTTATTAATGAACTCATAAGAATGAGTTCTATTAATTCTGATTTCAAGAATTTTAAAAACTACACACAAACACCTCCTTATCGATTCAACTGTATCGGGGGGCTGTTTAATTCATCCCATTTCTCAGAAGGTTCATTGAGTAGTATCCACAGGCTCTATTTTAATCTGTATATCTGTGATGGCTGCTGAAAAAAGGCTTAACCCATACAGTGAGGGGGAACAGGTGAGAAAAGAAAGATTTGTACATGCTTTGGAGATTGCCTAAGGGAAAGGCCAGTGACCCCCGTCTCCCGTCCCTATCCTGTCCAATTTAACTCTAACACCCTATCCTGACTTCAAGCTTTTGGTATGGAAATTGAGGCTTTGAGGGACCCGAATTCTTTTATCCACGACTGAAATTCTTGGGCTTCTTGCGTGCCGTTGTGTATCCAAGGCCGATTCAATATAAACCCCTAGTGTGAGCAGGTTCGGTGGAACATACTTTTTTTTTTCATTTTCTTAAGTAAGAAAGTGTATTACACTGTGTATTAGGCAAAAATGAAAGCAAGAAGTTCGACAGGTTTCAGAAAACTTTCACGGTTAACCTCCATCTACTCCTTGTTTATTTCCTGGGAAATAGTTTTTGACACACTGGCCATGCATGAGAGTGTTTAATTGGTTCAGTTGCCTGAACATGAACCCAAGGAGGCATGGGTAAAATGTTGTCAGACCCGCAAAGCTCTCCATAGCGCCTCCTCGGCTTTGCGTCGTAAAATGTAAATACGATTGGCGGCCGAGCCGGGAGGATGTCTGTTGTCATGGAAATAAAAAGCAATTATGTGCCACTTCCAACATTCACATCTGACTTTCCAGTGATGGGATGAAATTGGTCGGGCGAAGCCGGGGCTGTCACTCAAGCTAATGAGAGCAATTCCCTGAGCCCCTATCCATTGGCTTACTGCAGCACACCAACAGGTTTAATGGATAATGGTCCATCCGGCTACCGTACCTTTGATGCCAAGCTGACGATGGTGCAATTAATATCAAGGCAAGTGGAAACACCTTTCCAATTATCACAGAGAAATGACTATGCAGCTCCTGGAACTCTGTTATCAAATAACAGAGTTTATTATCTGTGTTCTGCTGGTTAACTGTGATTTCATGATATTCAAAGTAAGTATTTCCTCTAATTATGAATCACAACATGTCTTGCTATTAGGCTGTGAGTAAACAAAGGAAGTGAGCCAGACTAGATCTCTCATGCTCACAGCACTTCCCTGTCTCACAAACACACACACTGAAGAGTCTAACCCATGATAGATGTTCTTGCCTAAGTTCGCTGCAAGCTGCAACACAGAACAAGGCTTATGAATACATAAAACTTTTATGTTCCGACATCCCATGGATTTACCCAGCGATATGACAGGAAGCAGTAGGATAGAAAACCCGAAAGCCGAGGCACATTTTTCACCAGATCTTTCAGGCCATCAGAAAAATCTCACCAAGGCAAACTGAAAAATAACCCCAATGTCCCTTCAACTTGCTTTATCACATTGCAAGTACTGGCTGTATTAAATATTAAGTATGGAATAAAACACTTCGTGCCATGCTATTACTGGACAATAATCAGCGACAGTATGGTGTGATGTTGTTACCACCTCGAAGTTGTTTACTTCCTCTTATATCATAGCTCTTATCCTCTTATGCCAATTTCTGTATTTATCAAATAACAACACATTGTAATTTTTATTCATTTACAGTTACGCTTAATGTTGTAGAAAATCCACAAAAAACAAGTTAGTTCCAAACAAGTTAGTTAGCAGCTCTAAACAGTTGTTCTATCACATTCTATTACTTTTTTTCTATCTATAAAAAGTCAAAACATTCAGCTTGTTACCAAGAAAACTGCTTAACTCATTGCCCTCCATTTTGAAGACTGTTCTGTGGTGGAAAACATGCATCTGCTGACACTGGAGACTCCTTCCAAAAATGTTAAATGAACATCTCGTGACAGAATTCTTCAGAATATCACTGTTTGGATGCTTTCTTTGTTAAATAACATGTTTTTTAAATTGATTTATTATCAGACCTAGATTGCATGTAGAGTCCACCATACAAGTCCCTGTGAATTAGCCATTACTATAGAAATGATAACATATTTAAATGAGTGCATTAATATAAACCTGTGACTTGCTTTGCCGCCAGAACCTTTGTCAGAGCTGCTGTTCTAGAAAATTAATCAACACCTTCTGACCAATCAGATGTGAGAATTCAACAGTGAATGCATATACTATATATATATATATAAAATTACACCAAAGTGACTCTGCAATTTCCTTTGGGTGCTTGAGTTGACTTGAACTGTAAATATGATTAATAGTTTGACAGACTGAATTTACAGCACAGATGCGGATTTTGGACCATTTCACTCCCTTTCTGAAGGATTTGTGCTGAATGAACAGACTTACGCATACCAAAACACTTCAGACAAGCGATTTTGCCAACTGTCAATTCACTGATGTACATTTGAAAAGCATATTGTGATCTTCAGGCGGTATAAATCCCTTAACCAAAAGGATAATAGATTATCAAGTGCTTTGGATTCCCAGTGGAGTCTATTGTATGTGGTGGACTTATAGCTTATTGACAAGTGGCTGTTTCCATTGAAAGGCCTTGAACTCAGTGCTTCTTTTCTTATTGATTTAAATATGAATTGCAACAAATGCCTGTCCTGGCATTTCCACAGCTGCTGTGCATCACGCTTTACTTGAAATAAAGCCAATATATCAATTGTTTTAAGCCCTCTCTAGGCCTATACATTTGAACACAAACGAAAATATTTAAATGTACCACTATTTTATTTTATAGTTAATTTATGTAACATATTGTATTTCTATGCTAGATTTTCAAGTACTACAAAAACTGTGTCTAAGTCAACTGTTATATTAATTAATACACTCAGATGTTGGCATCCCTGTGTAGCTAATTTATTTGAATGTGCCTCATTAACATGTCTAATGACCTAAAGCAGTCAACATGCTTACTTTATTAAGTCTTAGTTAAGGTAAGCAGGCTCAAATTCCCAAGCAGTTTGCAGTGAGCAGTCAAGTTAAGAACCAGTGGGAAAAGATGAAAAGACCTACTATACTCCCCCCTACCAAACCTTACCCAGATCTAGCGATGGATATAAAAAGATATCAGAATAATTAGATTACAAACAGTGAAAACCATATATATATATATATACACACAAAACACTTTTGACCAATTTTGTTATTTGTAATAATATAGGAATATTTGTTAAACTAAACCCATGTTAAAAGTCTTGGTTTCATCATTACAAAATAAACTTTTGCACTGAACTGTACATGCAGTTAATAATTAACCTACAATATGAAAAAAGATCATTAAACTCACAGTACATGTTTGATTAAATCACTTAAAACTTAAAAATACTGCAGTTACTCAGCACTCAGCACATAAATAACATTAATCTGGGGAAAATGCCAATTAACTGACAGGAAGAGGGACTTAAAAGGAATTCAGCTCCAATAGCACTTTAGTTTCCATTCAGGTGAATGTCAGTCATGTAAATTCATGAATTCACCTAGAAGCGTGAACTAATACTGAACAAGAAAGCAGGTCATGGTTTCCGCTGTGTAAGCTAAATTGAGCTTAGAGTTTAGTGATCACACCAGATTTGGCCTTGATGTATCTTGTGTCCAGCAGTGGCTCATGGCCATAGATTTTGGTGGAGAGGGACAACATTAATAATGACATAGCCTTAAACAAAATTAAGTCGAGAGGCCATCACACTTAACCAGAATAACCCTGTAATAGTTGCAAGTTGACAAAATACAGTCATCCAGTTTACAGTGTTAGTCGGACCTTTGTTTAACTCTATAGCAGGTGGGTTTTCCCATTGCTATTGTGGATCTAATATCATTAACCTGAGTTGGCAGGTTTCAGCAAAATTTCCAGCCCAACTACATCTCATAAATCACATAAAAGACCTGAATCTAGCTCTGAAAATTTGGGCATTGGAAAAGGGAGACATTTCTCTTCTATTTCTTAGCCTCTGCTTGGGAAAGTAAAAAAGGTGCACACTCATTTCTGATGTACAGACATTGTCTGCTCCATAATCCCCATGTTTGTGGAAATTTCTTTTGCAATTATTTGCTATATAACAACATCTTGGTGGTCACAGAGTATTTTGAAACCAGCGCAATTTGGTGTAAAATCCTCATTCTCATTGTCATTATTGTCTGCTGCTGCCCCACTGAAAATGTTCACAGAACGAGTGTCGGGCAGTGTGATTCTAGCCCCACTGATCCTCTATTAGAGCACATTGCAGTTCTCATTTTTATCACTAGGTACAATAATAACTGAATGGAGCTAAAATTGGGCAGTGAGCAAGACTGCGCCAAATCTAGAAAAGAGAGCTAATCACTAGAACATTGGCCTATATCTGACAAATAACAACACTTTTTAAATTGCTGGTCACTTAAAAGAGGTAATTAGTTGTGAATGAGGATTTAATGAAGATTAACATTTGCTAAATGGCTGCTCCTATGGGTGAGCTGCCACTGCATGTCTCTTATGGTTATGCGAATAAACAAGCAAACTATATGTATAATTTTACCACTACATTCCTTTAAAAATCACAAAACCCAAGGTGCCCACAATTGCCTTATTTATGCTCCAACCTTGTCAACAAAATAAGAGAAAATCCTAATACTTGACAAAGGAGAAAGCTAAGCCATGCTCTTTATTCAGTATATTGGAATTCATCGGGATGGTGAGACGAGTGGACTGATGAAGAAGTGAGAGGAAGACAGAAAGAGACAGCAAGGAATTGCATGCATTTTTACAGCGCGAGCTGCAAATAGAGGTTTGTTCACAGCAAAATAAAGGCTTTTCTGCTAAATCGACTACATAACAAGATGTTAAAAAGGGTTGAGTGTCATAATACGAATGAGACAGAAGGACTGATCAGTGTGATGATGAATAATGATGAATAATAACCACTTGCCACTGCCAGTGTTAAAAAGCGTTCATTGTTGATTACAGCCATGATACAATTATGTGTTAGGGTGAGAAAATGTTTGAAAAAATGTGTGTTGTAGGCAGAAAATTGTTGCTGGACACCAAAAGGCAAGCAATACAGATAAATGTACTAGTGTTTTTGTCCATGTAATAAAAGAAGGAGGGGGGTAGGGAGCGGTGAAGGAGTCGGCTTTCATAAGCTTGATGTCAGAGCAGACTGGCCCCCTTTTTTGCCTCTAATTTCCTTTGCCATGCTAATGGTACTGCAATGCTGGGGACTATTGATTAATCTAAGTGCCGGCTGGAGGAGGAGAGTGACTTTTGGCAGAAGCACAAAAGCCCATTAAAACCAGGGCAGCGGAGACGGAGGAGGAGTTGGGCCATGCAGCACGACTGGGGAGAAGAGAACAGAACAACAACAGAGAAAAAGCTCAGGAACAAAATTGAAATGCAAGAAAAGGCCACACAGATGAAAGCGACTCCCGATGACCCTCGATTTCTTTCATGGTGTGAAGGGGTGCAGAGATGATGACTCGAGTGTGGGAGAAAACGGCGAATAGAGGAGTGCTTTTGATGCGGTCCCCTTTAAGGACGAGTCACTGCTTCGGAACAGGTCTCCGCAACAAACTAATTAGTCCCCAAAAAAGTCTCTGTGTGTATGCAAGTCTTAAATAAGTGTGTGTGTCAGAATAGAAGGGCAAAGGGAACACACCCTAGAGCCACTGGCTTTGCATTCTGATGAGATCGATAAATGAGGTGGGGAATACTACCCAAGGCCACAGAGACTGATATGGAAGCTCTAGCTTTAGTAATAGCATTCCTATCTACAATTCATTGCCCTGGATGAATAAAATAGCAGACTTTTCGACCAAGCCTCTGAGTAACTTGGAATATGAGTTAGTAAACTTGCACATCTCACACTCATCAATATTTACAGGTACACATGTGTACAGCTGATCATTCATGCCCTGAATACACAAATCCATGTACAGACAAGCCACACACACGGCCCAATTCCCAATGCCCACTGCATTATGACTCACTGTCATCAGTGCCAAAATGGATGGGGACTGAAAAGTGATATCATGGCTGTTAGCTGTCTAATGGCTAATGCTAACTATGAAACATGGTCAGATAGTCAATATATTTTTTGCGAGTGTATTGATATCTGAGCCTCTGCATCTACATTCTCTCTAGGTGCAAAAAAAGCAGCATAAATATAACAGTATTGAACATTATACGTGTTATTCGAACAAATATAACTACAACTCATAATTTGTGAGTGCATTATGCCTAGGCCGCACTACAACATTTATACAACCAGGAGTGAAGTTGAAAGCATTAGAGACCCCAGATATAGTGATAAATTTTGAAGACTTTTGCTCTGGATCGTCCTTCAGTTAGCAGAAACCCATCCCCCCAGACACACTCACAATAAAACCTAGATCTCCCAGGATTTCTTGTGAATAAACATGACTTGTCAGCTGACAGTTCAGCTCACCTGTCATTGGTTATTAGTCTTTTATGCATAATGTCAATATTGTCTTCTGCCCCTAAGACAGTCCACCTTCCCCTAACGCTACTGGATGTTGAGTCGTAAATACTGAACATGTTTAACATTTTAAATCAGGGCAGCCAAAGACAGAACGATGAGTAAATCAGAGGGGTTAACAATGGATTTTACACACATTCCACCACAGAATAATCTAGAAGGCTAATCATTTAGAACAAGCCTAAAATCAGGACACCTGAGGGAATCAGCCTCAACTTTAGCCTGATTATCTTACGTCAGGGGTATTCAACTAAAATTCCTTTCTTATAAATGTATGGATAAGCAATTAACATGACTGAAAGGAGACAACAGTTACTTTTTTCTTTAACTATTCGTAAGTATTTCATGGATATAATTAAGACTTCAATCAGTTTGAAGTGGTTATGTTTCATTTCACACTGGCATCATGTTACCATGTTACTTCATGTTAATTCTCCCTTTCTTGATGAGCTGCCTTCAGCTAAATTAAAATGCATACAGTAAATACATGTGAAAGGCTAAAACAAGCCTCAACAGCAGATCTACTAGAGAAGCCACAGTGGTTCATGTTTAGAAAATTGGAGTCGCTACTACAGCCATTTTGTTTTTATTGATCTGTCCTACTACAGTATTTTTTCAAGTGCAGAATATTTCAATTCACTGAAATAGTCACCAGTTGAGAACCTCTAGAGTGTGGCCCCAGCCTTAGCCAACTTTTTTTTTTTTTTGTATAAAAATGGTGAACAACAAAAGAAACATGGTCATTGTTAAAAAAAAAAAAAAAAAACAACAACAAAAAAAAAAACAGCAGGCTTAAACACTGATCAGTCATGCAGTCATGATCACCGGTAACAGGATACACCTTTGGGAGCTGAATTAAGAAGCCCTGTGCCCTTTAAGGCAAAATCTGCTTTGCGAAGCCTGCAGAATCCTCCACTGGCTGGGTCATTTCTCATTTAGGCGAGTGGCACCGCCGCTGCTCGTTAAGACCCGACTTTAAAGGCATCATTTCTGGAAATGAAAAGGAGGAGAAAGAAAAATGGCCTGCTATGTTCGTTTTCACGCCTTTCTCCCGTCTCCTCGCTCCGTCTGTCCTCTGGCCTGCTGCTTTTATTGGACAAAAAAGCAAAGCGTGAAACACATGCGGCCATTTCACAGCCGTCTCAGACCTTTTCCCTCTCTCAGCACTCTCAATCTATCACTTGCTGCTCCTTTTCCCTTGAGAAGAAAAGGTAACGTTTAGCATGTTTTTCAGCAAAATAACTCAAATAGCGCAAACAGCCCTTTTTTTTTTTCTTCCATTTAGCCATTAATAAAACTGCAATCCAAAAAGCAACAATTCAACCATCTAAGCTGTCAATATGGACCTAAGTCTTACAATGTATTTTCATTGAAGCACAAAGCTCAAGCAGCGGTCAGCCAGTAAACTTTCGGAGATGCCGTGGTTATCTTTAAAGCCCTGTGCGACATGTTGGAGCATGTCAAGGCTCTCTGGCAGTGGATTTCTCCTCATTCCTGTCTCCAGACAATCAATGGCAATCGAGCCTGAACAGGGATCTATTGAATTTCCCACTGCAGCCATTCTTCTCAACAATACTGCAAAAATCACACTTCTACTCAACCATTATATAAATGCCAATGCGGAGAATGCATGAGGTAGTTATACTCTACTCTGTTACAGCTCACTGATGGTTTGAGTACTACAGCACGGACAAAGAAATCAGCTCATAGATAAATCACAGAACACATTCCTACTAGATGTAGTCAATGCAGTGGTTGACATTTTCTAATTAGAATTTAAATGTGATTTCTTTGCAAGATACAGTGTTTTATCTGCTCTACAGTTTTTCAGTGATTGTCTTTCATTCTTCTGGGAGCCTGAAACAACTTAAACTCTCAGATTTACATTTATCCCTGTCGTAACCACACACATTTCCAATTAATTTAACTGCAGCTGCTGAATAATTCATAGTATGCACTGAATAATATTGAATAACTAAATAAGTGGAATGAGGGTCAAGGCCTGTTCATGTCATACACAATATTGACTATGAGTAAGTGTAAAGCTGCACCATCCACAACTACAACATTGCCAGTAATTTTTGACCCTGAGCAGTTTTTGGCTTTATATACCTACTTTATAAACTCATATTTTATTACTGTCTTTTGAGTTATTAAGAGTGCTAGAATTATGTGAACCCATGAACTTGCATTGTTCCTTCTCACTAAATCTCACTGAAACACAAAAAACATCCTTCACGTTTATGCTTTTGTAGCTGTTATGTTGCTAATCATATATATACAATTTTGTCCTCTCTGCTGCTACACTAGCAGGTTGACTTCACACGAGTTGTCTTAATGCAAATATAAGTCAATATCTTATTGGAAATCAAGCCAGCATTAAAATAAAAAGATTGAAATGCATGTCTCACATTTTTACCAAAAAAATACCTTGACTATTCTATAACTTCTAATGATATTTAAATGACAAACAAACAAAAAAAAAAAAAAGAAATTGTGATGATAATATTGGGACTAACAAAATGTTTCATGACTTTTCCAAAACATAATGGCTATTTTGTCAGGTCTGGAAAATGATTTTGTGATTTTGCCTTTATACACCACCACAATGGATTTGAAATAAAACAATCAAGATGTGATCGAAGTGTAGAC
>CM075005.1:10093395-10121871 GCA_037576675.1 Pangasius sanitwongsei
GGTGGAAGAGAGCGCTGGTCATTCACTCCCCCCACCTACAATCCCTGCCGGACCTGAGACTCAAACCCACAACCTTCAGGTTACAAGTCCGACTCTCTAACCTTTAGGCCACGACTGCCCCAGGAAGTGTAGGAAGGAGGACCACAACGATGCAGCTCATGTCTTGTAAGAGTGTAATAACATTATAAACCATGTGTTCTGTTCACTACGTAGCAACATTGAGCCCCACCGCCCAGGCCATGTGCTTGTTTATGGAAATATAACTGCAACATTTATTTTAAAATTCCAAATCTGTGCATTTCACCTTCCTCTCAGGTACACATCAAACAAATACTATTGATGAAAACCTTCCCATCCTGATGGCCGATGTGTGTGTGAGTACAGGTTAGAAATACCGTCGAGTGAATAGGACATGTACAGCATTTCGTGCATCATCCTACTGCTTTAGGTTTAGTAAACATTTTTGATTGTTTACACTTTTACGTTGCTTTGTTACACTCAGTAAAAAATTATCTTGACCTTACACCTGTAATCTACACATATTTGGTGGTTTATAAAAATGATTGTACATTATCATTAGGTAAAACAAGCTGAGCATGTGTTAGAAAAACTCATTTTTGGTATAGATTTACTTTTTAGCTAAAGATGTACAAACAAGTGTTAAAAGACGGCTCTCGCCGAATAACGACAGTTTGCATTCAGAGTGGGTTCTGAGGCGGAAAAAAGCAGAACTTATAAAACAAGAGGTCAGTGTTTTCCCTGAGGTTTTAAAGATGACACCTGACAAAGTTATAACAGATATGTGAGGAAAAAAGGAGGCTCAGATATTACTCTGAGAAACAGCCAAAGGATCAAACTTGCACATAACATCCAGCAAATGTGGAGCAATTTGGACGCCAACTTTTGAACTGATATCATTTTGATGGTTCTTTTTTGATAGAGCTTTAATGCACACTGTTTATTTTTATTACTTATTCTGCAAAACCTTTTCCTCAGTACATACAGCAGAGTGCAAAAATTTGCACACCCTTTCAACCAAATATTTTTTTTAAACCAAGACTTTTAATGGTAGTTTGTTTTTTTTTAAACAATTATTTATCCTCACAAATAAAACACTTTTATATGTTTTATAATTTATATAACTATAATGAACATCTGTAAAATCTTGCACAGTAAAGTTCTTGGTTAAAATAAATTTGCCTCCCATTTTTGTCTGAAGGGTGTGCAAACTTTTGCACTCACCTGTATGCACTGACTGTGTATCCATTATATCTAGTCCAGTTAAACAAAATTCCAAGAATTATATGAAAATATATAATAAAATAAGGGTCATGTTATGGCTATATTTATAACCTTAATAAAAAATAAAGGCAGCAACTAAACTGATAGTCTTATAAATAATCTCTCTGAATGTGTTTAACTTAAAACACACACACAAACGTAATGCATAAAAACCCATTAACACTGCTTTAGCTAACAAGTTGCCGTAAACATGCTAGCTAGTCATACAGCTAACTTAAGCTTAACTTAGCTAAACAAACAGGTAACGTTAACTAAATCATTATTATTATATTAATCTAATTGATATGGGTAATTCACATACCTGTCCAACATTTGTTGCATCGCAACGGCGGTCTCGTCTGCCATACTTTGTGCTCTGTGGCCTTCAAAATCACACAGGAATCGCTAGTTCTTACAAACTGTTTGGTAATTAGCGGAAGCTAAGCTAAAGCTATAAGCTAAGCTAAAGCCAGGCCTTCAGGAGAAAGACAAGCCCGAGCCCACCTCGCTGCGCTGTAGCAGTTATGCTAGCTAACTAGCTGCGATAGAACACACAACACTAAGCTAAGCTATCACATAACAAGCTAATAACTGGCACTAACACTGCTTTTACGCTCACGAATAGCGTTCTCACACCACACCGCTAACACTTCGTCCGTTCTCGGCGTTATCGCGTCAGCGTGACCGCTGGACTCCATTTACAGCTCCTGACTGCGCGCTAACCAGGAGACACATTGCGCATGCGCCAACAAATCATAACACTGGCGTGTGAGAGACGCACGGCGCACTAGGTGTTCTGGGATATGTAGTGTGAATTCATACTCTTCCCCTGTACATGTAGCTAAAACCTCAAGTTTGGGTTATCTTTTAACACAGAGAAAGCAGGCGGGCCCGAGCTGGAGGCTGCTTGGGAAAGAGAGGAAACATGAAGATACACATATGGCTACAAAACACTTCGTATCGCGGTAAGAAACTCAGCGTGTTTTGGTGGCATGATTCACCAGTGAAGTGATCTATAGATTCACATATGCACATTCATCACTGATATCTTCAATTCAAGAAGAGAGACATGGGAATTCAGTGACGTTGTGCTAAAAATACAGTGCTCAATACTCAATAATCTGCGTGTAAGAGGCTTTTGCGTGGTTTCATATCAGCAGAATGTGTTGAGAGTGAGTCATAATTTTGATAGCATTTCCATTTCATGTTTTTTTTTTCAGGATTGTACTATGTTTAGGTCAATGATGACTAAATGTTTGCTCCATTAGTAAACTAACCAGCATACTCACTAGATTTAAATGGATACACTGAATTGTAATCTATGTCATCATTTATTTTCAAAAAATGCTAAAACGTTCTGCATTATGGCGATAATTCGGATATGGCTATTAAGAGTCATTCTTTAATCCTCAGAACTATTTGAAGCCTCTATATTGCTGTGTTTACTCTCCCGGTTAAGTGACCAGGGGGGATAAAGACTACATTTCCCGTAAGCCTCCTGTGCGCCGTCCATGCGCCGCAGTCAATCAGCTGTTGAGGCAACTGCTGACTCGACCTCGCTGTAGAAAGGTAGCTGGTTTGTCATTATCCATAGCCAGACGAGGCACACAGAAATAGCCTTATTTACAGAATCCAAAAAAAGGTGAACGACAAGGTAAAGTCTGCTTTGTGTAGTTTACAAGCGCAGTAGTAATAATAATAATAATAATAAAAGCATGCATGGATGTGTAGCATATGTTTGTGGCTTGTTGTCAGTGCAGAGGAGGATTAGTGAAGCAGGATGCATGACTCTTTCCCCTTCCGACTGCCTCCACAGTAGTAGTATATACGTGTCTCCTGAAACATATGGAGATGTAGAAGCTTTGACGCATAGGCCATGCACTTTTCTAGCTCAGAAGTGTGTGTGTGTGTGTGTGTGTGTGTGCGCGCGCGCGTGAGTGTGTGTGCGCTGGAGCCTATACTCTGCCCAGATGCCAGGTGTATTGATCACTCAGTTGACCTTGACTGGGCAGTTCTTCTGCAGCAGGGTGTATGCGAGGATTAACTGCGGCTGCCTCGTAGATACTCCGATTCCATGGCAAGGAATCATTTGTTGAAGTTAAAGAGCAACCTTTGCTTTTGAATATTTAAAGTCCACCCTGCTCTCAGAGGTGCAGCTTGCGTCTCTGGGGCTAGATCTAAAAATGTCGCATAGCGCACTTGGCCTACTTGAAGATCTTTTTACAGTCGTATTTTAATCTTTCACATTAATATCACCTAATAATCGATAGGGTACTTTCTATTTTGGCTTAGCCTGGTGCTTCAGGTTATTTTGGTCAGCCATCTGCTGCAGCAGTATCATATGAGACAAATTTAAACCCTTCATTATTTTCTCCCAGAAAAAAAGGCTAATAAACTGTAGTGCATATTTTTCTCCCTGAGGCGATACCACAAGCGTACATCTTTTGTACATTTCGTATGTCTCTTTTACTTAGAAAGGTGCATATTATGTAAAAGGTTACAGTCCAGTTATGTACTTTAAATCATTTAAAATGATTCTTTAACCACGCTTCCAGGTGAACAATACATATTAAGGGCACAGTTTAGTAGTTCCTGAGACAATATTTGTACTGACTCTTATACACTATACATACTGACTCTTATACACTATACGTACTTACACAAGAGATGCTTTGGCCAGTGTCATGTCTGGCTGAAATTCAGATCTTGCAATTAATAAGCATACAGGGTAGCTGCAGATCTCTGCATTTAAATAAACCACAATCAAGTCATCTCTTGCTTTTTAAAGTCAGGAACCTGTGGGAATATGTTGAGCAAAATCAACAAAAACATGATGCGGCAGCTGAGACATTGCATATTCCCCCAAGGGTGAATATGTACACCATATGTTGTAAATAATAACTATGAAATTAAGCATATGTAGTTTTACTGTCTTTATGGCCACCCTGTGGAATGACTAGTCATTTGTGGGTGTTTTATGTTATATAACCAGATGGTTTTTTTCTGCAACAAAGGCACAATCCAGGGAAATGATTAGTACTTTAAATGATTTATTGAGGTCATGTGTTTATTATACAGTCATTTTAAGAGTGACCATGCTTAAATCTTATGATAAATTTATGTAGGCTACCCAAATCCCTAATACCATATCCTGTAAAATACTATTTTTTTTAGGATAATATAGGCTACAGTTGTAGTAGTAGTAATAATAATAATAATAATAATAATAATGATAATAATAATAAAAAGCCGGTATGTGGTACAGGAGCACAATGTTGTGCGTCTCCTTTAACCTTGCTGAAGGACGCGGCTCTATTTATTGACGTATGCAAATTTATAAAGAGGGGGCGGAGCTACGGGCAAAAAAACAGGAACAAGAATCACTTTCACATTGCAGTCTGGAGTTCCGGTGAGAGGGAAAAAGAGACGTGGCGAAAAAAATCGGTGAATATCGCTGCCTTCAAAGCTCTTTTCTGCTTTATTCACATTGGGAGCAGTCCCTGTGTGTGTGCGCGCGCGTGCGAGTGTGTGTAGAGACGGCTTAAGGATAAACAGTTTGGGCTAAATGGGTGATTACGGGTTCGCCTTACAGTCGGCGCTCCTCAGCAGTAGCGGCGGCTATAACAGTCTCCCTCTCGCGTCGCTTTCAGCGTCCAAGCACCGTAGCAGTCCGACGAATGTGGTGTACGATATCCTCAATAATAACTCGTCTCTGTTTCTCCCCCTTGCAGCTCAGCAAACCATGCAGGATGATTTACTGATGGACAAAAGCAAAGCTCAGCCTCACCAGCAGCAGCAACAACAGCAGCAGCAAGACCCAGCGAGCGTCGAGCCTCCTTCCACGCCGACTCCCTCACCGTCCGAGCCGGCGATCTCTGAGGACAGCAGCCCGTCGAGCGGGAGCAGCCAAGCGCCTTCGGTCCAAAGCGGCAAAGAGAAAGTAGCAATGGAGTCGCCGATCCTGCCGGGTCTGGGCTTCCCGGAGACCGGCGGCAACTCCTTGTCTCCGTCGTTCGCCAGCACTTGGTCATCGGGGACGGCGAACGCGGTGGACGATAGTTTTTTCCAAGGAATCCCTTCGGTGAACGGCACCATGCTTTTCCAGAACTTCCCGCACCACGTCAACCCGGTTTTCGGAGGCGGATTTTCGCCGCAGATCGGCTTGGCACAGTCACAGCAGCAGCAAGTACAGCAGCAGCAGCAGCAGCAGCAGAGGAGGTCTCCGGTCAGCCCCAACCAGGCTGCTTTTCCTCAGCGGAACGCGTACAGCCACCAGGCCGTGGTGAACAGCAAGGCCTCGCCGTCCTCGTCCTCCTCGTCGTCGGCGTGGAGCGCTCAGCAGAGCGCCGTGTGGAGCTCCGGCTCCAACCCCTGGAGCGGGCTGCCGGCCGGCCGGGACCCGCGGAGAGCCGTCGGGGTCGGTGTAGGGGTCGGCCTGCCTTCGGCTCTTAACCCCATCTCTCCGATGAAGAAGCCCTACCCGACTAATGTCATCGCCCCGCCGAAGTTCCCCAGAGCCGCCCCGCTCACCCCAAAGCCCTGGCTGGAGGACAACGCCTTCAGGACGGACAACGGCAACAATATGTTACCTTTTCAGGTGAGGGATTTTATCATTGCTAGTATCTGTTGTGTTTATTATATGTAAGAAATAGGCTGTTATTTACTCATGTTTATGCTGTTGGGTCTGATCAGTTAGCCAGGTTTAACGTTCTGCTCCACTGGGCAGGATACAGAGGCGCACACAGGAGGATGTGCTGCTCAGGCTGGAGCTCATAATGAGCTGATGCAGGGGCTGTTTCACTGCCAGGTCCGCTTACATCCTGCTGTTTCAGGTGGCAGCACTTAAAGAATGTTTCTTTATTAGTTTATACGTGTAATATGTGATCATTCCTATCGTGCTGATAAGGAAATGAGGGTTTTATAGAGTATGACCTTCAGAGCGATATCTAAAACGACGGCACGGCTAACGACTGGCTAACAACTGGCTAACCTTTATGCGAAGGTCAAATAACACACTCCTCTCTCTCTCTCTCTCTGTGTGTCTCTCTATCTGTGTCTCTCTTTCTCCCTCTGTCTCTCTCTATCTGGTTATCTAGATACGTCTCTCTCTCTCTCTGTCTGGCTATCTAGATACGTCTCTCTCTCTCTCTCTCTCTCTCTCTCTCTCACATGCGTATCATGACCATTAGCCACTGTGTCTCAGTGAAGGCCTGACACTTTCATGATGATGTCCTGAGCTCTATCTTCTCCAGCCCCAGTGCTCCTACATATTCGCACCTTTTTCAACATGAATTTGAATTCACGTCACGCTGGCAAGTCATTTTCACAAATACTGTCGTCTATCCGCCTTTTAACCCCGTTACACCCTTCATAACTTACTCTCTGTTTCATTTTCTAAATCTTTATTGAAGAAAAACCCAGCCTGTACTGGGTGAGTGTAAATGGTTAATTTCTCTCAGGCCCTTCTGCCAGCTCACTCAGGGGCGTTTAAAGGTACCAGCAAGTGAATTTGATTGGTGGATTATAAAGAGGGCGGGGCATACAGACCCCGCCCCCCTGGTCATGTCAGAGCTGTTTGTCACTGCTGTCATGAATGGAAACATTGGGCCTCAGTGATCTGCCTGGCCCTGTTATTCTCGAACAAAGATAAATATAGATAAATCCATTTCTAGTTTGTGGCTTGTTCAACAAAAAAAATATTTTTCTCTTTCAGAGTGAAAACAACTTTTCAACTGTGTAGTTGTTTGTAAAGACAAAAGAGCATTTTGGTGGTTATACTGTGTACTGGAAAGTTTACTGTAAACTGCACAGCTCAAAAATAAAATGTTTCCAAAATTAATTTTTTTTTTCCATTAGTGTATATCTGAAGACCTGTAGACTCTCTTTTTTTGTTGTTGTTTTAAACCTCCCTGTTGTGTTAGTGCTGTGTTGTGTATTTCTCCCATATATGGATTAGCCCCAGTGTAGCTGCACTTCTACACCAGCGGAAAAGGTCAGCACTGCGGCAGAGAGAAAACTGATGAGTCATGTAGGTGGTTATCCACCAAGCGACAGGTTCTGCCTTGTGTCTCCAGTGACGACTTGTGTGACTTGTGCCTTCTTCACCAGTGGTGCAGGGTTTGGTTGTTTTGGGCATGAGCTGAAGGGCACAACTGTTGTCAGTTGAACACAATCATATTTAGAAAGCAAAAATCTTTAAGTTGCACTTCTTAAGAACTGATGCACCTGATAAAGTTAAACTGTCTTTTCTTCCCTCATCACGCTGTCAGATCGTCTTGCGTGTATGGTGAAAGGACAGCCCGTGTTGGCTGAAACAGTAGCACTTATACTAGGACACAGCTCTTAACAAGATTGCATCTTGGCGCATCGGGCAACGCCTGAATGTACGCAGTCTTCAACTAATACAAAACGCAGAAGTGTCTCTTAGTTTAAATGTACAGTAACATGTTTATTTCCTCACTCACAAAACATTTATTGTCCTACTATTTAAGCTTCCTAAAGATTATTCACATTGAATTACACCTGAATTCAGAAATGATTAACTCCTCTTGAGTGGTTGATTCTGATTATATTGATTTGGGTTATGGGTCAAAATTGTCAGCAAAGTTGCGAAATTCACACTATCCATTTAAAATGTATTTTTTCAATCCTTAAAAAACTGTGAGTCAGGGAGTGAGCTCATTTAGCAATGGCACGGTGTACCGAAAACCTCCATCCATATATGGACGTGTATGTTTCTAGGTCTTGGCATTTTTAATCATATGTAGATATTCTTAGCCCATTTAAGTAGTTTCATAAAAACATCTTAAACAGTTTATTTGACTTTGATTGTGTCTAATGGAAAATTACTTTAATAGATGCAGTGAATTCATATCATGTTTTGGTAATGCATTAGACCTGGTTAGTAACACTCTTTCCTTGCTGTCCTAACTTGAACAAATCTAGACTCCTGTTTAAACAGAATGGATATTCTTTGCTTGAAGGCTTAAAATAATTGTTATTAATGAACCTCACCTTTTCTCTATTTGAGTCAGAGGTCATAGTAAACTGTTTATAGCAGTAGGCATGGCATTACAAAGTAGACTAATGGTAACACAAGGTCAAATGGGATGGTCCAGCAGTCTGGTGCGATGAAATGAGTCAAAAAAAAAAAAAAAAAAGGCGAGGGGGGAGGGCAGCCAGAGAGCAGTTAGAATCACAAACCAGCTACTGGGCCAGATCCCGTAACAGACAATCACCAAGCCTTATGGACGTCACTTTCATGGAACTGTCTCCTCCACCAATTCCCTGAACTAGCACATGAAATGGAATTTCCACATAAATGCATAACAGCACGGCTTTGCAGATCTGTCGTCGCATAATATTACAACTAGCTGCCTTATTTGAGCCAATAAAGCACCTTCAAATTTGTAAACAGGAAGTGTTTTTACCGTACACATTAATTGTTTACTGTTAGCACATTACTGAAGAGCAAAAGTGGTTCTGTCTGCTAACTTGAAGATTTATTATCATTGACTTCGGGAGTATGATCAGATTGCTCCTTCCTCATATTTTAATCAGTATTCTTGGTTAAGGCATTTTTTTTCACTGTTTTGTGGTGTAACACGTAGCCAGTTACTGCTTATCAAAAGACAATCATAGTTAACAGTTGCAGTTTACAACATGTCTTCATTTTTCTTTTAAATAGTATTACTTGCTCTAATAATGTGAAACATTTACATAAGGAATCAAACATGATGGGGTGTGCTGTTACAGGAAAATTATTAGTAATGGGGGTTGATGCAAAGCCAATTGGTTATTTGATTATTAGTTAATTTTTTTCCCCAGTATAGCACATCCTGAAATCTTTTATTTACTCTTAATTCCACAGCAATTTGCAGACACTTAGAATTTTGAAATAATTAAAAGGACAGCACATGATACTTTATCAGTTTATAGTTGCATTTAATGTTGTAGAATGTCCTTGAAACAAGTCCTGTTATCACTTACATTACAACAGCTATAAGCAGTCATTCCCTCATCAGCTTTTTTTTTTTTTTTTCTTTAAGTTAATAAGGCACAAAAAAACACAGCTTATCATATCACCTGAGACTTCCGATATGTTGTCTTAACAGAAATGATGTTTTTCTTTGTTAAAGAAGAGCACTTTTTATATTTTCTTAATGTTAGTCTTGGATTGTACGCCACACACGTTGTTGCTGTAGACACGGTAATGAATTAGAATGAATGTGTTAATAAAGCCTTGCAGCTGATTTTACTATCAGGCCTGAAAATTAATCAACACTTTCTGAACAATCAGATTCGAAACTTCAACAGCGCCGTGGTGTAAGAGAGCAATATTCCGTGACTGAATTTACGAAACGCTGATTAAGACTGCTTTGCTTTCACAACAGCTTTAAATGAAATTGTGGGAAATACCATTGTTTCAGCATCAGTTGAGACCCCCAGTCACATGCTCACCTCGCCGTATACTGGAGTTTTGCATTCGGTGATGCTTATCTGATCTTCTGATGTCAAACCAGGCAGGATGACTATGTAAATGTGCTGGAACTGCCAGCAGCGTGTCTCTGTTTTGAGATGCAAATTTTTAAGGGGTGTGAATACTTTGTTGTTAAAAGGCATGTGAATTTAAGCTACCTTTCATGTTTTTTTTTTTTTTTGTTTGTTTTTTTCCCCTCCCTAGTCTGAAATTATCACTGAGCTGTCAGTTTGCCATGGGTCATGTGTGATTTTACTGCTTACGTGAGTGTTAAGATAATTTGAAATCCTTCCTCGAAATTGGCCTGAAAAAAGGAAATGCTAGTCATTACGGGCCAAGAGAATGTGATCAGTTAATAATCAGTTTCCTGACACTGTGGCTGTCTGCAGCATGTGCTGGCAGGATGTGTGTGTGTGTGTGTGTATGTGTGTGTGCATGCGTTGTAGCACCAGACTGAAGTGAGAAGCTCAGCGTTTTGAACACTCATGATTAGTACAAAGTGGGCAGATTCCTATCTGGGCTCAGAGAGGGGAAATAACACTGTTTGAATGGCTCTGTCAGTTACAGGACAATAGCTGTGGTGGTGGGCAAACTGGGTTGCTGGGCAGGGAAGGCTTCAGCCAACCCTTTCTCTCTCTCTCTCTCACACACACACACACACACACACTTTCGCTCCACCGTTGTACCCAGTTTTGAACTCACTTGTCCATCCATGCCCTACAATTTCAGATTTGTATCTTCTTTCACTGCAGGTTAAGATTTAGTTCATGTGTTTGATGACAGTTATGGATGAACTGATCTAACACTGGGTATCAATATGGCCATTTCAGGCAAAATTACTATTCGAAGGCATTATTTGAATAATATTCAAATATTTAAACTGCTGTCCAGATGTGCATGAAAAATGACATGTATGCAACAAAACATTAAGCGTTTATCAGCTGTACTGTGTGGGTTTGCAGTATGACACAAACATTCAACAGCCAGTGCATTACATTCCACATGTAAACTTAATTTATGGCACGCTTAACTAGACGCATTTATACCGTACTGCTACACACTCCGTTCCACTGCATACAGATGATGAGTGACATAATAGCTTTGCACTGGCCAAGCCACCATTTTGGTATAGACAGAGCGAGCGAGTGGTCATGCTTTGGATTGTATGACTTGCAGCTGTAATTAAAGTTTAATCAAACCCAAATTTGACCCCGATTGCTGCTTAACATTCAAAACACACCTACCGAAACCAACTCTGTACGAGTTGAGGCGAGGCATGGAGAAAAAAACATCTTTTTTCATTTCACAGCACTGAGTCTTGCTGCAAACTGAAATCGAAAAACACTGCACAGTGACATTTTAGCTGTGGAAGAGCCATGATACGTTGCCAGGAGTGGCCATATGACTTTTTCCTCTTAAGTTGAGATGTTCTTGTGATTGATATTAATTTTACCACAATGCTGTTGAATTCTCAATTCTGATTGGTCAGAAGGAAAAGAAAAAAAAATAGTTGTAGATAATAGATTTGATGAATATGGTATTATGAAAATCATTAATGTGTTTTGTTTATCACTGTTGAAGACCTCTAGAACCTTATTTCATGCTAACATGAAATGCTAACAGTGAATTGCATGTAGCTTGTTAGAGGAGACATATGCCCTGAGGAAAAACTGCCCTAAATATCTCACAAGCAGTCTGTTCTTGTTCTTCCAGTGTTTTATGTCCATGAATTTCTCCTCAAAACAAAAGGAAAAAGGAAATTTGCATAATGTTTGTGTCTTTTATTTATTTTTTATTTTTTCCTCCCCCCTCCCCGCTGGAGCTACATCGCTAATACTGCTAACATGTAAAAAAAAAAAAAAAAAAAAGCTAGTTTAGCACTGCGCAAACTATATGCCAAAATTTTTTACACACTTGCCTCATATTCAGACAAACTAGCTTATGTAGTTTCAGACGCCGTTATCTATAAAACGGACAAAAGCACAACTATGAACTTTAGCAGCCATCTTGAAGCCAGGATTTCTTTCTCAGCATGTAGTTTGCTATCAGTGTGCGCTAGCATCAGACCAAAGTAGGAGGTTGATTTATTCATTAGAAGAGACTCTGATATACTTCAAATTTGATTTGTGTATTAAATTTTTAATATAAATGTTAATATAATGGACTTAGTGTGCAGTTTTATGAGTCATGTACATATGGTAGCCTATTAGCTACTGAGCCAGAATGTGAGGTGATCTTCTGACGTGAGGAGGTGAAGATTTAGACATGCAGTTTGCACAGTGTTAAAACGGAAACTTTACACGCCACTTACTTGTTAACTACATAAACGTCACATGTCCAGTGCCAAATTAATAAAGCAAACCTCTAACACAAAACATGTCTTGGCTGATTTAAATACATTTGTCTATCGCTTTACCCATACATTTGGATGTGATGGTTAGGTGTCTAGTCTTTGGCATAAATACCGGGATGTTAATCTGCTCAGACATGTCATGACCAAGCACCAAATGTCACATGTTTCCTTGAAGGCATATTTGGTTTTGTGAGTTTAAGGCTTAAATGTCAGCACTGTTGCCAGTTATGACAGATGAGTGCTTGTTCTCGGTCTCATGCCCTTGGAGACAATTGATTTACGTTGCTCTTAACTCACTTCCCTTCATGTTCCCTCTTGAAAATGCATATGGTTCCTTTAGATCTGGTCTTGTGTGCTTCAGACATCTTGTCTTGTCCATTATTCCCCCAACATGACTGATGAATACTGATGTATTTGAGAATGAATGACGATGTGATTGACAGCAGCAAAGTTAAAATCAAACAGTAACACTAAACCGTTGCTTTTACTTTGTGAAGTCTAACCATCTCCATTTTCTGTCTTTCAGGACCGGAATCGGCCCTTTGATCCATTTAACTTGCAAACTTTGGAGAATTCCTTAATGGATATGATAAGGACTGACCACGACAAAGGTAAACACCACCCTGTCGGGGGCCCACCAATGACTATCGCTGATATTGTATGGAGGAATCATTTTGCAGGTTAGGAATATTCATACATCCATGCTTATTTTGCTTCTTTTTAAAGCTTCAGGCAGATCATCTCAGATTGACATGGTTTTGTTTCGCATTATATGATATGACTTTATTTTGTAAATTAACCATGACCTTACCTGCAAAATCAGCTATAAGTAGAAATATTTATATATGTTCAGCTTGTGTGTGTCCATCTGTCACAATCGGTTGCCTGTCGTTTTGTTAATTTCATCCAGTTTTAAATAATGCCCTTTCTTTTCGCAAAGCATAAAATCTCTGACTGTGTTAATTGATGTGAGCTGATTATCAGTCTCGTGACTTATGGTGTGAAGAATGCAGACAGAGAAAATAAAGTCTGTATGCGTCAACAGTACATAGAGTTCATGGACTGATGCATTTGTGTGTCTGTTTTCCCCAGGCTGAGACTGAGAGACCTGGAATTCATTGCAGCTTGTAGGGAAAAATATTAGTGCAGAGGTTTCACCCCTTATCGTAGGAATGAAACACATGGAGGTGTTCTTTTATAGGAAATAATCAATGACAGGGTGGTACGAGTCAGCCCGAGGTGAAGCCGAGTTACTGTTACTTCCCTAAAGATTGTGTAAGAGTGCAGAGTGCAGTTATTTAGTATAACAGCATGATTGCGAGTTTGATATTGCTTTTATACAACAGTTTTATAAGCAAGAAATTAATATTGAGTAAGTGATATTTCGGACATAATATGGCCAAATGTTTTGTTTAGTTTTGCTAGTGGAAATACAAGCCACACTCACTTTATAGCTGGTTAGCCAACTCACAATGATTTGCACAAAGACGATATACACAGTGAAACTTGCGGTTATACTAAATATAAGCACTCTTGGAATACAGCTTGACCAATCACTTTAGTGGACTGGAACTAATTGTTGTATAATTTCCAATAACAGCATGTTCTGAAGTGTTTTGTTCTGCTTATACCACAGCAATTTGCCAACAGTTACAATTTTTTTATTTATTAATGAAAGAATCATGCTTTTTATCCATTTATTGTTACATACATGTTATGGAACATTAGTTAGTTACTGCTGTTCCCACAACAGCCTCCCTTTTTCTCTCTTGAAGAATAAGAACAACAAAAAAATTTTTTTTGTCATGTTAATGAGAACCGAGAAAGTACAAAATGTGATTCTCCTGTTGCGGGAAACTTGATGATAATAACACAGCCTCCTTCCTTAAATGTAAGATGAATGTCACCTTACAGAAAACGATTGTACGTTTTTCTTTGTTAACTAACAGATGATCTTTCTGTTTATTAGACTGTTAGCCTTAGATTATGTAGATCATCCACCATACAAGTCACTGTGGATGAGATTTCACTTTAGAAATGATAACATATTAGAACGAGCACGTTAATATAAACCTGTTGTTTGAATTACAGCAGGTACTCGGGTCAGAGCTGTGTCGCTATAGAAAATTAATTAACAGCTCTGTGGTATAAACACTGATATTATACAGTCCCAGCAGCTGAAGCATCCAGAATAACTCGAAAATATGATTTGAAGTGCGACTGTGAATTAGCACTTGGTGAGGGAGAAAACTTTTTAGTTTGCTTTTCATGCAAATAAAAGGCAAAACTGTTGCGCGTGAAGCCAAATTCTTGAGCAAGCTGCTTTCACACATTTGAAGAGCGCTGTGTGAAACAACATGGGCATTCATGAGGCTCGTGATGTTCTTATTTCTGCTCTCTTGGCTCACTGAGCACTCTTGATGAAGTAAATTCTAAGCAAAATGTTTATCAAGAAAATGTTTGTCCTCAAGAACTTGCTTTGCAGCTGCAAGTCACGTCTCCCCTGTTGGGTGTTGACCCATCAGCGCTGTGTGCTGTGTGCATATATACACCGAGTTAACAGATTATTAGTTCCTAGATCAGCATATAAATAAACTTGGAACTTAGCGCATACATACGGTGGGGTCCAAAAGTCTGAGGCCACGTTGAAAATCTGTGATTTTAAAAAAAAAAAAAAAAAAAAAAAGTAAATTGGAAATAAACAAAGGTTTTAGAATTTTTAAATATTTAAAACAAAGAAAGTAAAAGTCTTGAATGTTTTGACATTCAAGATTCTGCACTATTTCTAGGTCCCTATTTAAATGTAAGCACATGTGATATTGACCATGTTAACTGCTTTGTACAAAAGGTCAGATTTTCCTCATGCCTAATCTCTTCTATTGAAGCTTGTGTTTAGACGACACTCCAATGGATTCGATCTGAAATGGATCTTAAGGTTTTTGCACAAACTTGTGGAGTCCATGCCAGCTCGAGTGCACACTGTCATTAAAGCAAAAAAGGGGACGTACCAAATACTAAGAAACTCTGAAATTCATGTAAATATTTCAAAGATTCTACTTTCTACTCTGTACATGATGAGTGGGGCATTTTACTAGCATGGTTTAGTTCCACTTGTCCTCTTAAAGGGAAGAATCACTTCAAATCAAAACAATGTTCTTTTGACTGATCACTCTATCCTGTGATGAAGCATTTCTGATGGGAGTGGTCTCTTCCAGGATGACAATTCCCATATCCACAGATCACTCAATGGATGACCGTGATGTAAATCATATGAGATGGCCTTCACAGTTAGCAGATCTCAACCCAGCTGAACACCTATCAGAGATTTTGGAGTGACGTTTTGGGCAATGCTGTCCGCCACCATCAAAACACCAACTGAGGGAATATATTTTGGAAAAGTTGTGTTCATTCTCCAGTACAGTTCCAGAAATTCTATTCCAAGATGCACTGAAGCTGTTCTGGTGGCTTGGGGTGGCCCGTCTCCTCACCTTATGTTGGTTTTTCCACAGAGGCAGTCGGTGCACTATGAGCTTTGTTTCTGTTTCTTGGAGCTGTTTTTCCAGTCCTTCTAATGTGTTTGTGGCTGGTTTTACTGCTTAGGAGGACAGAGATTGACTGATTCTGAAGACCCATGCATTATACTGAAGACCCTGGCATTATACTGAAGACATTGGGAAATTAACTAAGCTGGAGGTGCCATAAGCAAGGATGGCATTGTAGTGGCTTCTGAGATTCTGTAGCAGGACAGCTATAGCTTTTAATATAAAGCTATATAAATAGCTTTTAAGAGCTATTCATTGTTTCTGGTTGCAAAATAGAGAAGTGTTGAACTAGTTCTCTTGATCTTTCCACTGGTTCCAGTGAGGTTATTTACCTGAAATTGTGTTGGTGATGAGTAAAGTTTGAATCGTAACACTGCTTGTGCAATCAAGACTGTTTGCTGTAAGAGAGTCCTACCTATATAAGATAGCCCTATGGTGTTACAATATTTTTAGCTTCATGGGCATGAATAAGGCAACCAAATGAGTCTGAGATATGCTCAACTTGGCTTCACCTCCAGTTTTGTCCAAATTTGTCCAATTTCTGAAATGTCAGCAGAAACCAGGTATAAAAGCCTTAAAATGCATCTGATTTGTTGCGTCCTTGCAGATGCCTCAGTATACTTCTTTACCTCTCATGCGTGTAAACCATCATGGCGTCGTTCTGAGAGCAAAACGGAGACTTGAATGTCCGTCAGGCTGTCCATAGTTTTCACTTTTACTTCTTTATTCCTATCACTCTTTTACTGCTCTGGATGGTCCCACATGCACACCCTAAAGATTTGCACTTCCCAAAAACAGGTTATGCCCAATACTCATCCTTTCTTCAGTGGATAATCTCACCTGGGGTCTGTAGACGTGTACCTAACAGCTGCTGCTGTAATCCTAAAAAAAGACTGTCTTGTGCTTTTCCCAGTTCACAGTATACCCATGCTGAACATCTTTTCAACACACTTAGTACTGTTTTCAGTTTCTCTACATGAGTCTGTACTGTGATTTATACTATACTATGATTTATAATCCTGCTATCGAGCAACACCCAGAAAAGAATGAGTTCCCTTTTGAGTCTGGTTCCTCTCATGGTTTCTTCCTCATGTTTTCTCAGGGACTTTTCCCTTGCCACTGTCGCCTCCGGCTTTCTCATTAGGTATCTACATCCGGGTTTATGTAAAGCTGCTTTGGGACAATGTCTATCGTTAAAAGTACTATACAATTAAAATTGAATTGAAATTTCACTCCTCTCTTAGTCTTTGCACATTAAAAAAAAAACCCCACATGTTTAGAGTTGTAATTTCCCTGCAGGGGAAACTCCTCAGACTTCCCATTACCACCAACTCTCCATGTTTAGCAAGTGTCGCTGAAAGTATTTGTCACCTGCTGGTCATTAGTGAACAGGATGTATATAGGAAAGCAGCATGAAAAGGCCATAAGAGGCAAAGGTCACGTCTTTTTCAAGTGCGTAATCAAGAGTCATTTTTCTACTGTAATTAAACTTTCCTTTTTGTCTGTGGTGGTGCATGGGTTTGTGTTCGACAGATGTAATACAGAAAAATAATAAACAGAAATTTTAAACATGCAGCAAAAGCACCGCAGTACAGCAGTGCTCTGGCATTGGTTAAAATTCAAAAGGTATAACTGGAGAGATGAATGCTCCACACTGGAGTTGTACCTGGTGTAAAATGGACAGCATTGTGGAGCAGTCGAGATGTGCTGTGTGTTCAGTGTCGCTTCTGGTGTCAAATGGGCTTTAATCTGAAAACCTGAGGTACCTGATTTATGTCCACAGTTAATATCTGACCACCCGCTCCTGTCTCCTGTCATGAGAGGAAAAAAAATGATGCTCCAGAGACCTCTTTTTAGTTCCAATGCTCACCTCTAACTTGCACACCATGACAGTGCTGTTCTCTGCATCATACTTCTGCCAACTGTGGCTTCTCATATATATATCACACACAGTTCTGTGCAAAAGTCTTAAGCACCCTATTTTTTTTTTTTAGTACATTTTTAATTTTTTTTTTAGTACAAACTTTTGTTATAGATTTTTATTTTATGACAGTTTTATGAGTCAGTACAAACGTTTTTAGATTTTCCAGCACAAAATTAAATGTTACAGAACAATGTTTGTATGTCAGTAAAGAAAGCAGCATATTACATAAGAGACCACTTTTCAGACAAAGTATGTAATGAAGGCTGCTGGGTTTTGCTGCAAAAATAAGAAGCAAGTGCAACAGGCAAAGTCTCCAGAAAAACTGTGGCTGCTTCTGCAAGATGCTCAGTAACACTTACAGCTCATTTCCTTATAAAACTGCACTAATTGTACCTTTTTTTGTGAAGGATCGTCACACCAAATATTGACTTTGTTTCATTTATTACTGTTTACTGCTCTTTATAGTATTTTTTTTAAATATAGAAACATTTAATTTCATTATTTTTGAAGGCATCTTTGCTCTACAGCATTTCTTTGCATGTGCCTAAGACTTTTGCACAGGACTGTACTAGTATATAACAAGTAGTGTATAACATTTCATTCATAAATTTGATATTTACTCCTCTTGTCATGTCCAGGGAGACATGGAGTCGAACGGGAAGTACATAACCAACCACGGCACACGTGTGAACTACCATACAGGACCCATCGTATGGGGGGAGCCTGGCACTAACGGACAACACGCCTTCTACCAGCTTATTCACCAAGGTGACGTCTGCAAGATACACTTTCCAGAGTGAGAACTTAGACATGGTGCTATTTTCCCTGTAGACTTGCATAAAAGAGACTTATTTCAGGGACTCAATCTTGAATAACTGTTCCTGCTAAGCCCAGAGGCCATGAGAGACTGTAAGAGAGAGAAGTGTCCTAAACAAATCTCAGTGTTAGTAGTGACTCAGATTTCATATACATATTTATAGCAGCAGCAGACTCACATTTCGTCCTTTGAGATATCACAAAATTAAAAAAAAAAAAAAAAACACGACACGACACGAGAAATTCAAGGTTAGAATATTGTAAGGCTTCAACAAACGGATGCACAAACAGATCATCAGACACGCTTTAGCTACTGCAGCTATTTCTACAATCACAATCAGAATAAATGTGATTCTGATTCTGAACAAGCTTTAGCCAATGCAGTATCATAATCAGAATCAAAATAATATTTTTCTAATTCTGATTCTAAACTAACTTTAGCTAATTTGGAAAGGAGCGGTTAGAGTTTCTGTCACAGTGAGAGTGAGATGAGTTTCTTCTCATAGAAAGAATCAGAATCAGAATCAAAAATAAATGTGATTCTGATTCTAAACTACCTTTAGCTAATATGGAATGTAGTATCAGAATCAGAATCGGAATCAAAATACATATGATTCTGATTCAGGTTCTGAATAATCTTTAGCTAATTTAGAATGCAGAAGCCAGAGTTTCTCTGCACAGTCAGAGTCAGAAACAAAGTCTCTAAATCCCTCCCAGCATTAAACCTGTTTCATAAGCTCTGCTCAGTCCCATTCTATATTTGTCAAGACATGGTGTGTGTATCCATGGTGTGTGTATCCATGGTGTGTGTATCCATGGTGTGTGTGTGTGAAAATGTTCCATCCTTCTGTCTCCTCTGTAGGAACTCGTATGGTCCCTGCTGATTTCCTCATCCCGGCCCAGACTCAGCATCCAGTCAGAAACAACCTGCACCATAAGGTACGATTAAAGAGAAAACATAATTGTTATACACATACAATATATTAGTTCACTTCTGATTTGTGTGTGTGTGTGTGTGTGTGTGTGTAGATCCTGATTGCTAACTTCCTGGCCCAGACCGAAGCTCTGATGAAAGGAAAGACAACAGAGGAGGCGAAGAAGGAGCTGGAGGCCGCAGGAATGAGTGGAGAGAAACTGGAGAAGATCCTTCCCCATAAAGTAAGAGACCATCTGTAAAGAACAGTGTACTATACTGCCCCCTACTGTAGTGGGGATATTTATCACCCCCTCTAGTGGTGGAGTTTAAACTGCTCCCTACAAGTGAACGACAGACCAGCAAGATTGTAAAGACCTTTCATTTGAATAAAAAATTGGAACAAACATTTGTGAAATGTGAAAAAATGTACTTTACAGATATCAACGATTAATTCCTGATATCAATAATTCATTTTGGTTACTGATGATCTGACGATGACTATCATTGTCGCCAAGGTAACAAGAGCTATTATTAAGATGTGTGGGGTTTTATTCAGTCTGTTTCATCACGTTATCTTGTCTTTTCTCTTCACAATATTCAGCTTTGCAGGAGTTGATTGTTTTGTTGAATATTTGGAATTTTCCTTTTCACCATCAAAGTAGTAGTTTCATTTGACAGGAACATAGCTTGTAATAAGACAATTAAACTCATGAATGCCATTAGCGAATGAGATGATTCGAGTGGTGTTAAATCAGGGAATACACACAGTGCAGTTTTGTGGCCCTCTGGGACAGGACTCTGTATTAGACCTTGTTATTAAAATTTGAATATGACTGCCGTGTGCAATTTTATTACATTTATAGAGCACACCAGACATTATTTCAGTATATGTAATATACATACATAATATACTGAAATAATAATCTTAATACTATTAAATAATAATAGTATAATCTTCTGCATTTGTGCTAAGAAATATATATAATCGTAGTGAAAAGTGTTGGATGATGGACTGTCTAAGAGGAAGGACTAAGATAATAGACAGAACCAACACGGCTACAAGGGACTGCACTAGAGAGTTTGTATCTAGCTGTATCTCTGTCTCAAATCTTTTAAAGTCACAGGGCATTAAGAATTAAGAATACACTCATGACTCACCTTGTGCTTTTGTGAAAGGTCCGCCGTGGATACTCTAAAGATTTGCACTTCACAAACACAGTATATGTCCCAGTCTGACCCTTGTTTTTGTGAATAATCTCACCTGGATACTGTAGATTTGTACCTGGAGTGCTATACAAATAAAATTGAATTACAATTTGAATTTAAAAAAAAACACTCTTGGTTTAGTTAGTACAATACAAAATGTACCAAACTGCTCATACACAAAACAACTTAAAAGTATGATCTATGTACTGATTTGTCCTACTACTGGGACATCATTTCTGATCTGATACTCAGATAGAGGTCTGAAAACATTTGTGCTACAATTACGCTGCATGTTTGAGCTTTTGCTGCCTCATTGCTTGTCACCGGTTTTAACAAATGTCTGTCTGTTTAAAGGTATTCCAAGGAAACAAACCAACAAACTCGATTGTCTTCAAAAAGCTGACGCCATTCACTCTGGGAGTCCTTATCGGTGAGCTTTTAAGTAGTCCTTTATTACACTGTATTAAAGTCTTACAGCAGAAGGATTACCCATGTTTTTGACATCCACTCTGCCAGGTTAACTGTAGTCTAGCCCTAGTTTCACATGCATGCTCAAGCTAATTAATAGTTCACAAGCATCAGAATCTTAGCACTGAGTGGGTTCGATCGGGGTTTGTGGTTGAGCTTTCCCCTTAGATAATGATGTTCATAAATACTGCATCAATAAGACTCCTTAGATAAAAGAATAGTATAGCTTCTCACTATTATATCCTCTTATGTAGCAAGCTAATAGATTGTTAGCTAGAAAGAAGTGAATTGGCAGTTAGCATATGAGTTAGCACTCTACTTAAAGCTACACCTGATGGCTCACAGGGAAACTAAACACATATTCTCACTGTCTATGTGCTAATCATAACACAGCTACCTTCAAACACGACTTCATAAATATTACAATCATAAATATTACAGAGCTAACTCACTGCTTGCCGATATTTCTTAATGTTAACCCAGACATACAATCACAGTGCATTATGGGTAAGACACGCTGCTCCTCAGCTATCAAAGCTACAGTTTATGAGAAACTCAGACATAACTGTTAAGAGATTTCATTAGACCGGATTCTAAATGCAAACATTTCCTGAAATATCAGACGTAAGAACATTAAGCATGAGGTCTAGCATTAGTGCTAAGCACTTCACTGAGGTCGTCATCGGCATCAGAATACATTCCAGTGTGTTTAGAGATTTTGAACTGACTGAATAAAGAAAATATTCTGACTTATATACCAACAACAAATATGAATATGTGTTTTGTTTTGTTTTTGGCTACTACAGCAATGTATGAACATAAGATCTTCATCCAGGGGGTCATGTGGGAGATCAACAGCTTCGACCAGTGGGGGTGAGTATAACACACACTGACTCTTGGGGCTTTATAGCAAACACTGGTGTATTTTTTAAGAAAGCATTAGTTTGCTAGAGATGGCATGATACCGCTTGAGTATCAGCCGAGATGGATACTCAGACGATATTTTTTTCTTTAAAAACTACTAAGCTTTACCAAATGATTTTGATTTTCATCAAAACACTTCACTTAAGAAAATATGGGAAAAATACGTAGCTAAAAAAAAATGAGCTTTGTTTAGTCTTTCGCACAAAAATCACAAACAAGGTGGATATAATAAATGTAATAAAGTATAAATACTATAAATAGAATAAAATCAATCCTAACAAAAATACAGTCATGGTGTTTATATGTAAACATTACCAATTTCAAAAAAATCATTTCCATTTGTTACAGTATTGGATTGAGTTCATTCTTTTTTTTTTTCTCTGATATCCAAGCCTCCGTTATTTACTGGAATCAGCACGACAGTGATCCTGTGTATCGAATCAATGCCATTTCTAGATTTCACAGAATGTAGTTGATCAGTCAAGACATAGTTTGATGTCCGAAGTTGCATTTTGTTTCTTTGTTTGTTTCATAATGGAACATAGGGGAACTTATAGCCTCTGATTTAGCATAATGCTAAACACCCTTGCTCTGTCAAACTGTGCTGAGTTGTTTATGTGGTTTCTGACAATATATGACACACTGTTGTCTCTAAAAGATACAAAAAAGGACATTGCAGAGCTAAAAACAGCCACAAAATTATAATATAATTAATTATAGGTGAAAATTGTAATACTTTGATGTTATGATAATTTTTTTTTTTTACATTTTCTAGATTAGGAATAAACGCTTGGCAATAGAACAAGAAAGATTTAACCTTGAAATTAGAATTAAAAAGGTCACGAAATAGGGTTAATAATCTTAAATTGGATAATTCTCCTAAATTCAAGATATGATATTTTCACTTTGCAAAGAATAACACTGACTGTGAGCAGCGCATTAGTGTAAACACTAAGACTGAAATATTTGCATAATGAAATTAGGTTAACAGTCTTGCCTGGAACATTTGTTTAGTGTTCTGTGTGCTGAATGGATTCACATACAACCTGCAAATTATCGTCTCTTTTCTTTGCATACATTACTTGTTAGAACGAATGCCAGTAAGAACTTTTTCACACACACACACTAGTGTCTTGTCTTTATGCTCTGCTCCATGTGTGTGTAGAGTGGAACTTGGGAAACAGCTGGCCAAGAAGATCGAGCCGGAGCTGCAGGACACGGCTGAGGTCAGCTCCCATGACTCCTCTACGAATGGCCTCATCAATTTCATCAAGAAGAACTTTGCTTGAGCACACACACACACATCCCAAAACATGCTTCACAGGCCCCCTGCCTGCCCCACAGCCGCCTGGGATTTCTGAAACCTTCCATCAGTAGCTGTATAAAACCACCAAGCTTGAATGTTTTAAACATGGCCTGAGTTTGAAATTTTGATTCTTCATGCATTATAATAACAACACTTCCTGTTAGAAGTATATCAGCAAATTATTATAAATAATATATAAAATTTTCCCAATCAAGCAATCAAATAAAATACCGCATTTACTAAACAACATTGTGTATCTAAACCTGCCCTATTTATATGTTTGCATCCTCATCTCTGGCTCACACCACTGAGATTCCACCAAATTTACACCACAGCACTGACAGGTTCTCCAAGATGCAGAGGGGGGAAAAAAACCACTAACCACTGATCCATTATTTGATTAGCTCACGAGATGACATTATGGAGGGCCAGGATATTGAGTAGACTTTGGGAGCTGAACTTACCCAGGAGTGGTGCAAGCTGGTGCAATTTCTTTTTTTCAATTTCATCTCAATAAATTGCAGATGAGAAAACAGTATTTTGATGATACAAGATCTGAATCGCCACTAATTTATTTATGACCACGGGGGTTAAATTGGAATTTGGAAGATGGAGGAAGAGTGAGAGGGGGAATTTCAAACAGACATAACCTTATATATATATATACACAGTGGGTCTGAAAGTCTGCACTAGTGAAAATGCTTTTATTTTGCATTCTTTTCTAATTTAGTACAACAAATTTCATTACAAATTGCATTATTGACGACAACTTCAGTGAAAAGAAGAATCTTTGAAATATTTACGTGGATTTCAGAGTTTCTTAGTGTTTGGTTTGTCCCCTTTTTCGCTTTAATGACCGTTTGCACTCGAGCTGGCATGGACTCCACAAGTTTGTGCAAAAACTTATGATCCATTCTAGATCAAATCCATCAGAGTGTCGTCTGAACAGATGCTTCAATAGAAGAGATTAGATATTAGGAAAATCTGACCTTTTGTACAAAGTAGTTAACGTGGTCACTAATTTGCTTACATTTAAATAGGGGCCTAGAAATAGTGCAGAATATTAAACATTCAAGATCTTGAACATTTACTTTCTTTGTTTTAAATATTTTAAAACCTTTTGTACACGTAGTAATAGTTTATTACTATTTACTGCTCATAGTCATTTTTAATATGTAGAAATTTAGATTTATTTCATTATCTTTGAAGATACCTTTGCTTTGCAGAATTTATTTTGCACACTACTGTGTATAAGTGTGTAACTCTGTGTATAAGCTAGGGATGTAACCAAATATGAATATACTATACAGATACAATTTGTATTCTATACAGATACAAGTACACGAGTAGGATGCACATCATTCATTTTTTTTCTTCTTTCTTTTATGGAAAAGCTTCACAGAAATCAGGCTGGGACTAGGAGCGTGCATTGGGACTGGGATAGAGCGGGACGCAATAAAAAACAAAAACAAACTAAAAAAGCATATGGTTTCTTCTTCCAATCAGATATAAAGCTAAGAGGACAAACAAAAACCACATTCATTAACATGGACTGCAGTGGTGTAGCTGAGGTTGAGGAACTTTCAGAGCCTGAATTCATGCACCATGCTGAAAGGGCTGCCATTTCTACCTCAGGGGTTTTCCCGTGTTTTTTTTCCCAGGGGTGTAGTGGTAGGGTTCATATTTAACACAGATACAGACATGAATATTTGGAGCACTAAACAGATACAGATAGCTGCATTCAGTTACACCCATGACATAAGCTTCCAATTCTACACTGATACGGAGTCTGAAACAGTGTACTAACTCCAGATCAGGATCAGGTTGAACCAGACTTCTCTGTCCAGCACGCTGTTGTAGTAACTGCCGTAAAACTGAATCAGGCATGGCTCCTGTTTGGTTGGTATGACCTGGCCTGCAGCCACACCAGCCCATTGCGGAGAAGGATGAACACCCCTGCTCTTACAGACTTTCTGCATCACAATTAATGGGGGGTGGAGCTTCTACTTTTGACCACCAGGTGTCACCATATTTTTTTTCCTGGAACGCTTCTGGTCCTCTTGCTGATTTCCCAGCACTTCCACTGTGGAACATAAGGTCGAAGGTCACCTCTTTTCTGTTTTTCTCAAATACCAAGCTATTCTGCGTGACAGGGCTTCCTCAGAGAGAGGGAAATCAATATCAAGCACATCTGGAAAACATCACGTTCCCGGCTAAATTCCTCTCACTCAATCAAAATAAGAAAGGGGTGGATACTGTACAACTCGATACAAATAACTAACTGCTGTTATTAGCATTTGAGTCTACCGACTCATCAATCTAGACAGATAGATGAAACCATAAAGTGAAACTAATAGCAGCTATAATACATTTTTTTTTTATCCTGAAGCAGACAGAGATTGAGAGATCAGTTTAGGGAGCCTGTTGCCTGGCAACAAGTCCTTTTTACCTCCAGCCTAACTGAGCTGTACTTTTTTTCATGCTCAGTTCAAGAGCATATTAGTTTGATTTTGTTCTGAAGTGATTTTGATAGAACCACTGAAAAGAGGAAGTAATGAAATTGAAAAACGTTAATGTACTTTTACTTCCTGGTTCAAACATTGTCCTCAACATTCCATCTTGAAATAGGACAGTAAAGAGGGGGCACGGTGGCTTAATTTGCCTTGCATCTCTGGGATTGGGGGTTTGATTCCCACCTGTGTGCATGGAGTTTGCATGCTCTCCCCGTTCTTTGGGGTTTTCCAGTTTCCTCCCCCAAAGACATGCGTTGTAGGCTGATTGGCATTTCCAAATTGTCCATAGTGTGTGAATGGTGTGTGTGTGTGTGTGTGTGTGTGTGTGTTTGTGCCCTGTGATGGGTTGGTACCCCATCCAGGACGTCCCCCTGCCTTGTGCCCTGAGTTCCCTGGGATAGGCTCCATATTACTCTGTGACTCTGTGTAGGATAAGCGGTACAGAAGATGGATGGATGGAGGTCAGTAAAGAACGGCTCAGTAGTTACTTTTTCAATACTTAACCACATTTCTAACCGTTTTTTTTTTTTTCAGTACTGTTTATAATGAGCCATAGAGGTCTTCTGCTTATAGGTGATTTGCTAGTTCATTTGACTTTCAAGACTCAGTATACTGGGTAAACATGACTAGACTTTGTGAGCTGAACATACCCAGAAGGCACTGCAAGATGATGCAATAGGCCCTTGTCACACTTCTGGGTTTTTTGCTGCTGGAAGTAGTCTTTGCACTTCCACTACAACAACAACAACAACAACAACAACTGAATCGAACAATAAAGGGTTTTGCAGCACCCCTTTGTGTTACAGTTCTAAACAGACAAAAAAAAAAAAAAGACACCTCAGCTTTCATAGCTTTCCTGTGGATGAAGGAGGAGAGGAAATAAAACAATTTGGTAGAGCAATCAGTAGGGATTGAGGTAAGGAATATTGTAATACGCAGAGGAAGTACATTTGTGTATTATTAGCATTTCTCATGGGTGAAGACTGGTGCTCTTCCCAGCTACTTTCAGTGGAATCAGAGAAACAGCTTGTGGAGTTTAGGGGCAAATAAACTTCAAGCCAATGAGTAGAAATGGCTCGCTATGTGAAGCTAATCTGGCAGACTCTCAAGCCAGCCAGTGGAGTTTAACCTCAAGATCATGTGGCTCTTCACTCCAACTTATTGACCGTTAACATCGGCTACATTTAACACTGAGCTAACAAAAACACTCTTCATTCTATGATTGTTAACTCTCACAGCTAGCTAATGTTAGCAAAAGGATGCTAACTGATAAAACTCTTTCACCTATCCACAGTTTATATCATTATATAAAGCAATTAATGGAAATGAACTGTTGTAAGTATGAAATAATACACATCTGATATCAATTAGCTACCTATCTAGCTACTTATCATCAATGCTAACATCAGCTAACATTACCTCACCCTGCTAGCTGTGAATGACTTCTTACACTTTATTCAGCATGGAATCCTTCATTGCTGAGTTTTCTCCAACAATTCTTGAAGGTTTAGTCTTGGTAATGCTCACAATGATGATGTGAAAAAATCTTTCCATTGAGAACAAAGGTGATAAAAATGGTTGTGTTTCTGTGATAAACAATTGGCTATAAGGCTTACCAGAAATCATTTTACCCTGCGTCTAAGCTGTAAAGAGAAATTAATTTCTTCATATTTTTGAAGTATAACATCTGATTTAATACTAATTAATACATGACAGCTTTTAGCTGCTGGATTGCTAACATACTGTAATTCAGAGGAAAAGGAAATAGCCTTTACAAAAATATCTTCAGTTGCTTTTTTGTTATTGCCACCAAGGTCGAGCGAGTTCTTATTAAAATCACTTCCCACTATGACCACTCAGGGACAAAAGTGTTACACACTTCCAGACCATGAAGGGAAAGTGAAGGAGGTCATGTTAAAAACAGTAGTAAAATGCACAGCTTATGTCTAATGTCTCAATGCTTGTCACCATGGCAACTTAAAACCCGTACAATAACTGCTCCGTATAACCTCTCTGAATAAAAGTGACAACTTGGATTCATAAAGATGCAAAATTAAAAAGCAACAGTGCCTACTGAATCTAAATTGCTACAGCCAAGACTGGAAAAGACCAATGACTTCCACAAGAGCCAGTGAGTTTTTACAGATCAGTACACATGCCTTTGACACTCTGAGTGGGAAAACAGATGTCTTCGTCATAAAAAGAATAGCACATAATGTACCTTCAGGAGTGTCCTTAAGAACCTGAATGTGGGAGCTGGCACTGAAAATGTCTGTCAAATCTTTTGTGAAAGAAAGTAATGAGAGGAGTCATGGGCGTCGTCTACATTTCTGCAAAATTGGATCATTTTGCTGACTCATATGCTGAGACTAAAAATAACAAGATTAAAAGAATCGTTCCCTTTTTACCCCCAATGTATCAGCTAAGTCCTGTTTAGTGTTTGAAGTTTGCTTCTTTAGTTTTGTGTTCGAGCTACTCATGTGGTTAACAGTGGTCTGTCACACCGTTATCTATAAATACGACAAAATGGCGTTAGTTTTGTGTCAAAACAGAAAACATCTCAGGTAGAAGGTGAATGCTTGAATACTTGGAGATAATATGTGGAGGTGGAATTGTCCTTAAGAAGAGGTTCAGATGCTAATCCGGTTTGAATTCAATTTGTATGTGTAATTATATATATATATATATATATATATATATATATATATATATATATATAGAGAGAGAGAGAGAGAGAGAGAGAGAGAG
>CM075005.1:10124286-10139010 GCA_037576675.1 Pangasius sanitwongsei
TTTTGGTGGTAATGTCATGGCGTGGGCATGTATGGCTGCCAATGGAACTGGTTCTCTTGTATTTATTGATGATGTGAGCATGTTCTCTGAGCCAAGCTGACTGTGTCTGCCGAAAGAGAAAGTAAAAGACACTGGGTGGGGTGTGTTCAATGTAAAACTAATCAGCATAAACCAGTGCCATGAAAGTACTCAAACCAAAAGTTTGTTTTGCACTAAGCACAGCTGTCTAACTCTGCATGGTGTGTCCAGGTCGAAATGCCATTGAAAGGATAACTCTGGGTCCCTAAAACTGTTCAGCCCGGCTCGAGAAAAGAAGCTTTTGTGAAAAATCTGGGCTAGTTTGACATTCAGCTGTGACAGTCATACATGAGCATTTGGATCAGTTTGTCCTGACCCTCAGGGGAAAGTCGTGTGTGTGTGTGTGTGTGTGTGTGTGTGTGTGTGTGTGTGTATTTTAAAATGACCCCAGATAGTACTCTCCACCACCACCATCAAAACACAAATTGAGGGAATATGTTTTGGAAGAATAATGTTTATCCATACAGTTCCCAGAGATCTGCACTTTGTCCTTAATTAGTAAATTCAACAGCAATTCTTACATCTAAGGAGTAACACACAACAGGCCATTTTGTGATAGGAAAATAGTCCATACCATTACACCTCATGCTTTGTAACCATTTATTGTTACATGTATTGATATGGTACATCCATAAGACAATTTATCACTTGTGTCTTAACAGCTAGAAACAGTCAGTCCCTCACCAGCCTCTCTTATTTATTTTTTTGAAATATATAAGACAAAAAAACCCACAGCTTGTCATGTTGCTGAGAATGTGCAAACTCCTGTGTTGGAAAACTTACTCACTATTACATAGTGCAGAATCCTTTCATAAATCTCCTAACAGAAAGCTTCATCATATCAATGATATGTTTTTTTTTAATAACCTGTTTTCTTAATCCAGTTATTATTATGCTTAGATTATGAGCATATTAATATAAATCTCTCATTTATGTTACAGCCAGAACTACTGTCAGAGCTGCTGTTATGTAAGGAATAACACACGACAGACCATGCTGTTATACAAAAATAATGCATGCCAGAGGGGTGTGATGTGGCACGACGCACAAGTGGTGTGTTATTTCCGTATAACGGTACAGTCTGGAGTGTGTTATTGTGCTTACACCACAGCCATTTGCGAAGTTTATCATTTATCGTGATAAACAGTCATTCCCTCACCAGTATCTCTCTTTCTCTCTCTCGCTTGCTTGATTGTCTCTCTCTCTCGCTCTCTCTCTCTCTCTCTCTCTCTCTCTTGCTTGCTTGATTGTCTCTCTCTCTCTCTTTCTCTCTCTCTCTCCAAAAATGAAGCTTGTTATTTTTATAAGAAACCAGAAAGCATGAACTCTTCTGTCTTGAAGACTTCAAGATCATGAATATTAATGATACATCGTTCATGTTAGAGTCAGAACAGGCTTTTTTGTCCAAGCTGTGCTGTTATACACATTTAATGCACACCTTCTGACCAATCAGATTCGTGCATTCAACCATGCTGTGGTAAAATGTGGAAGGAGATCATGAATATGATTTATAGAAATCTCTACATCATGTATTTCCAAAAAGTTTGAGAAATATGTGTCAGTATATTTACATTAGACAACTAAAATTAGCACGTGATGGTAAACCTTCAAATCTGATTTTTTTTTTTTTTTTTCCCAAATATGAAAATGTGGTGGTATTGGCACGGTTGCATCATATACTGGAATGCTATACTATCTTCATTATAGAAAACAGAAAAATGACACCAAAGTTCAGTTAATTTCTAGAATTTTCCCCTCATCAGTGTGTGGATCTTCAGCGAATTACATGAATCAGCCTTGGCCTTTCAGCAAGATTTAAGAACATCATTACGGCCCAGATGTAAGAACGAAGAACGGCCCTTTGCTTGCTGGCAGAAAACTGAGGAATAACAGCTGCACTTTAGAGATGAGTTGGAAAATCTGGAGAGTCAGTTGCTCCATTCCATTAGCACTGTTAATGTCATTCTCTGGCATGCTCTTGCCGGGTTTGGCATATCGTACCTTTCCGCTTGGAGTTTAAGTGACTTATGATTTTTCTTTGGTGAGTTAGTGACTTGATTAGGAGAGTTAATGAGACAGAAGTGTGGATGTGTGCACATCAGTGAACTAATTCAGAATTTGAGTAATAAATTAGAGCTAAGTGTGGTGCATACTAAGTAATGTTTATTGTTTTCCTGTATTGGCTAGATTGCTATACAGCTGGAGTCTACCACATATTTACTAAGCAATAATTCATGGGTTTTAAGTTAATGGGAGTGTTTAGTCAGTGTCTGACAGCATCACTGTAGTTCAGGTCACATTTAACATGTCACCCCTCCATTACAGGTTTGGCATCTCCCAACTCAGCAGGTTTGTTTGGTCTGGCTGCTTGTGCTACCGCAAGCGTCTCATTTGGTTTACGTCCATGATGTGTAAAGGGATCTAACTTTTTGTGTGTATGTATGTATGTATGTATGTATGTATGTATGTGTGTGTGTATGCCCTTTCTAATGGACAAGTGTGTTTTCATGCTCAGTTAGCAAACAGAGGCATTAGCACATGGTCCTCAAAGGTTATACATTAACTGTTGTTTCCACATCCAGGAATTTTTTTTTTTTTTTTTTTTTTTTTTTTGAAGGTCACTATTCCTGACTGGGCATTATGCAAAAGGAAAAAGGTTGGCGTTTATGTCTGTTGTAATCTGATCATATAGCCAGAAAGGAAGAGGAAACTCTAAGTATAGTCTCAGACCCTGAAGAGGAAATATCACCGACACCCCAGTGTTCAGTACATACCCAGATCTCTTTCAGGGAGATTTTGAGAATGTAAGAACTGAATGTATACTGAAACAATGCCTGGTTTGCTCGTTGTGTTAATCCATTATCTGCAGTCTGGCATCCTGAATTTATTAATAATGATGATATTGGAAGGTTCTGGAACTGGGACCAACTTGTATACATTTGAGTGCAATAGTATGCATCCTCCAGGGTTCCTTGTTGGGTGGGGGGGGGGGGGGGGATCTACCTCTGTTTTACAATTTATCTACAAAAATGTGGGTGTGTGACAACAAGGCAAAATCAGCAAAGCAAAGAACTTTTTTTTTTTTTTTTTAAATAAAAAATCTAAATATTTACTATGAGTAAAGAATATGGCAGAGGAATTGCACAATCAGTGTAATCTACAATATTGTATTAGATTTAAAAACTGCCAAATCTTCATTCATATAAGTAAGCAATTAAGCATGATGTGTCATGTCATTATGGGAAAATAATCAATGACAGGCTGGGGTGATGTGCCTTAACATGAAGCAGAGTTACTGTTACCACCCCAAAGTTGATTATTTTCCAAAAACCGCACATCCCGAAGTGTTTTATTCCTCTCTTACTACAGGAGTTTTCCATTGCTATATTTTTTAAATTAGAGAATGATACATTGTACTTCTTATACATCTTATACATCCATGAAACAAGTTAGTTCCTTCTATCACTTATGTAGCAGCTATAAACATTAGGTCGCTCTTTTTTTCTCTCTCTCTCTCTCTCTAGAAGCTAGTAAGAAAGAAAACCCTTTCATCAATGTTAAATAAACATCTTACAGAAACCTCATCGTATCAACAGTTACATGTTTTTAATCTGTTTGTTTGCAGCATTGGCCATACAAGTCCCTGTGTAAGTTGTTCCTATAGAAATTATTATGTATTGGAATGAGTGCATTAGTATAAGCCTTGCAGCTGGAACTACTGAGGGGCTATGCTGCTATAAAAAATTAATCAACACCTTCTGAGCATCAGAGCTCTGGTTTAAAAATAGAATAAAATAGCTAGTGTCTAGTTTAGTTTTGGACTTTCCGCTCATCACTTGAGCTGTTGGCCTGGAGTGATTAACTCGGCCTCAGCCGTTCAACAGGGTTTAAGACCATCTTCATAATATCCTAGTGATAGACCAGTAGATCTGATGGCATCTGTTGAGAATCAGTTTCTCCCTGACCTTAGAGCCATTACCATGAGGCAATGCTGCTTGGGCCTGCTTACCCTGGACTTAACTACAGTCGTGTTGAAACAATAAGTAACATTACATTCAGTTTGCTGTTGATGCAACAATGGCTGTTCAGTGCTTCAGGCTTTATTGCAGTTACAATGACTGTAGTGTTCAGTAATGGTCGGCAAGCAGGCGTGTGGTAACAGAGGTTGTAGAAGGAATTTGTGTTCTCCAGAAAAAGGGTGGTGTTTGCTGCCATTAACATAGATAGAAGAGATATTTTTGTCTGGCAGGTGTTTGCCAGTTATTTTCATCCGTCATTCTAGTGACAGGGGTTGTGATAGAAAAACCTTATATACATATATATATATACTGTATATACAACACACACACATATAGTCTTTACCCAGTCTTCTGCAGTTGTCAGACTTTAGTCATCTGTTATTGTTATTTCCAGAACAAACACAGGCCTTAGGCCTTATTAAAGGTGTTTGTATGTACCTAAGCAAATTCTACCTCAGACACTGATTGTGTGTTATGTTGCAGTTATGATATATACATTGCCTGGACCCTTGGAGCCCGTCCTCCTCAAGGTTGTGTGAAGTATTCTGTGTTCCGAGATACTTTTCTGCTCACCATGATTGTAAAGAGTTACTGTTGTCTTTCTGTCAGCTTGAACGAGTCTGGCCATTCTCCTCTGACCTCTCTCATCATCAGCATGGTGTTTCCACCTGCAGAACATCCACTCAGTGGACCAGCCCTTCGGGCACCAGCAACCATAAAATCTGCATGATTTTATGCACTGCACTGTGCAGCTGTCACATGATTGGCTGATTGGATGATTGGATGATTGAGCAGGGGTACACGTGTTTCTATTATAAGTGGCCAGTAAGTGTATGTGCTGTATATGTTTGAATCTTATGACAACACTTTTAGGACCCTTTTTTGTTGGTTTTCATATTTGGAAAATTTATGATTAATTAAAACAAAATAAACTAAATTTAAAAAAGTGTATAATTATATAATTAATGTATTTATTTAAAAAATATATATGTTTAATTGAAAATAAAGTAGCCCGTAAATGATGTGTTTAAATCCTGTTTTCCTAAATCAAGTGGACACAAGGGCCATTTAGCCCTAAAAAAGTGAACTAATACAGCCCTAATACAGAGTTTTTGTACAGACAGGGAAACCAAAACTTTTTTTTTTTTTTTCCCTTCATTTGTGTTGTTGATAAAATGCAGTTAACATGCTGAGTCAGTTTAACCTGCAGTGTGTTGCACAAGAGAGCTGCAAGTGTCAAAATGATCACATTAAAAGTTTGAAGGCTCAAGGCTTCGTCTGCGGGAGTGCCTGTGTTTCGCAGTGGCCCTACTGTGCAAATTCACACAGGTGCCTTATCGCCACTGCTGTGTTTGCATACAAGCCAGTCAGAGCCTGTTGAAGCTGCAGGCGTCCCCGTGAAAATCTCACAGGACACCACAGGGTGTGTCGTTGACTCTGTCACTTGGCCGTGACAATAACTGCAGGGCAACAGCGCCGAGCTTTGAAGAGAGTTCTGAACAATTCCGCAACAAACAAAACTTAATACACTTTACTGTTTGAGCAGTGTTGGATGCCAGAGCATTGTGTGTGTGTGTGTGTGTGTGTGTGTATGAGAGACAGAAAAAGAGAGAGGCAGAAGTTTATTCTAGCTGCAGATGGCACGTCTCTCTCTCTCTCGCTGGCTGGGATGGGGTTGGGGTGGCTGAGCCAGGCACAGAATGTATTCTCTGTCAAATTCCCAGCATTCTCTTCTCCATTGTCTGAGCTATGAAGCTCTCTTTATGCTGCACAGTCCTATGCCTTTGCCTCAGCTGAATTATACTAAAGGCTCACTTGTACTCAACTTATGCCTCCGTGAATGTGCAGGCATGATCCACAGGCTTTCAATAGCTGTTCTCCAGCATACTTGTGCAATACAGTTGCATTTGAAAAACTAAGGATTTCCCAATCTGCCTTTTTTAAAAACTTGCTGCTCCTTTTTTATTTGATCTTGTAGCTACACTTTACTCCGCAGGGAACAGTTCATAGGCAGTTGTTCTGCTGTCATATCTATTTAGCGTGTACTGTATTTTGTTGAATTCTGGGTGGGTCTCGTTCCAACCCCCGCAGCTATCGGATGTACTTCCTTGCACAACTAGTCAGCATTTGCCTCATGAGCAGCATCACATGGTGATGAGATTTCAGAGATGTGCATGTCTTTGTGATTTCCCATAAGCCCTTTCCTTTCGGGCTCTTTGCAAACGCAAGCATCTTCACGTCCTCTACAACTGCAAATATTAGAGGAATTCTTACTCCATTTCTAAAAGAGTAAAAAAATTAAAAAAAAACTTAATTGTGATGTTATTTACGATGCAGCTTGTCTAGATTAGATTAGATTAGATATTTTAACTTGAATTTAAACCTGGCCTGACTTTGTTTTCTGTGTACATCCGATAATAAGTGAAAGGCTGAATAGTGTTTTTACACAGAGCTCGGAGTCAGGTAAGTATTGAACTATATAGTTAGAGTAAATGAGCAATGTGACAGCTTCATGTTATTTGGTATTTTGCTTTGTCTTAACTAAGTACTGACCATTGTTGTCTTCTTTTCTTGTGTTTCCCCAGGACGCATGGGTCTAAACTTTCACCACCCAGCAGCAGAACACATAATGCCACTGAGTGAGTGATTTGTTTTTTGTACATTCCCTTCATTCAGAATTATGCATATTTGCTGTCACTGTAATACACTTTTGTTGTATTCATTAATGTTTGTGATGATGGTTATATGCCCTCTTCTTAACAGCAAATCTGCTCCAAATACATATAAATGGGCTATTTTAAAATGTCTGTCTATAAATATTGGTGTTGTACGTTTCCCCATTTAGTTTCATGGAGTTAGTCTTTAGAACAGCCGGATGTAAGCCTGGCTTATTTTTGCCTGTCTGTTTGACCTTTACATAGCCTGAACTCCCGGCTGTGTGTCTCATAGTTCACAATACTGCCTCATGGCTCTGCTTCTGAGTACTTCAAGAGCACCAGTGCCAGCTGAGCAGAGCCGCATGGAGCCTGCGCTCATGAGCACTAAAATAACAGCCTTGAAACACTATATATCCTTTCTGTCCCCTTCAGCAGGTGCCTCATAGCCACAGGGGGCATCCAGAGAGGGACGCTGCCCTAAGCATTTGAGACAGTTCCAAGAGAATGACTGGTTTTGATCAACACACCCATGTGTGCTTGACACACTTTAGCATGGGGTTTGGAATGTATGACAGTGCCTGAGGCACCCAGGAGGTGTCTGCTGTTTTCTGTCAGTTGGTGTTTTGTACGTGTTTGTGTGTGTGTGTGTGTGTGTGTGTGTGTGTGTGTGAGTCTCAGTCAGGCAGAGTGGATGGAGGACATTTTTGTGGCCTGGTGCTGCATCCGTCTGGTTTAGGGCTAATGTTTAGTGGGTAAGCGCAGAGCCAGCTCTTTTCCTCCCACTGCCATGCCTTCAGAAGGCCCCTTACTGAAGATTTCAGAGGGAATATTTCCCCATGGACACACTGCATGCGGACCAGTGTTTGCTCTGGTTGCTTTCGTAGCATTTGTAAATGTACTGCTATAATGTAGGGATGTAGCTCCCAGGCAAAGTATTCCTAGGGTTGTCAAATATTTCAGGGGTTAGCAGTATTATCCTCAGATGGTTGGGGTTGCTGCAGATTTTCAGTCCTGCCAAGCAGGAGCTCGCATGCAATCTACTTCTATAATGGTCTGATGAGTTTCTACTTGGTTAGAATGAAAACCTGCAACCACACATTCCCTTAAGGAGGTCATAGATAATATTGATCCAGTTAGTTTCTCACATTCTCACAAAGATTACAATAATAGTAATTTTTTTTCTGTAATTTTGAAAACTATTTTTAAAAGTTGGAGACACGTTTTTAAGACAGAACACTTTGTAATATCTGTCCAAGTACTTTTCTTTACCGATGAGACATGCTTCCCTGTAACATGATGCTGCATTTTTGTCCCATTAACTTCAAGAGAGAGGAAAATCTCTCTTGAACGTAATTGATAGCTGTTGTAATGTAAGTGATAACAGGAATATATATATACAATGATGACACATACCCGTACGTAATGGAACAGTGTCTGGGCATGCCGTGCTGGATTTTAATCCCCACAGCTCTCTAGTGTGGATTTTTCTTTACTCTTAAAAACACCTCAGTTACCTTCCATCAAAATCACTGACTATAACTTCAAAAAAGAACTACATCTCAATATATTAATGTCATGATTATACATGTCTAATAGCTGAAAAGCCATTTTTTAGTTTAGTTTGGGGGAAATAATTAAACATGTGAATACTCTGGCACAATGCTAGTGCGATATTATCAGCCGACTTACTTTCATTGAGGTAGGATGTATCAGCGTCCCGAGTAGCATTTTAAGAACTCTCAAGGCAGTGTGTATTCAAAAAGAGCCTTCCTACAGTTACACGGTGACTTGCACTGTCACTGTTGTTAAATCTGTGCCAAGATCAACCTCAGTGCTCGGTACTCCACAGATTTCTCTTTCTCATGAGTTCTCTAAAATTGTGACAGCAATTATTCTCACAGAGATAAGCTCACCAGTCGGTTGTCTTACCCTTCTACCAATTGCCCCAAAGCAAATTCCACTTTATGAAACACTTACTCTTTGGACCACATTCCCCTACTCTCTCACTCTCATTGGCTTGGCTAATATTGTTTCACAAGACACATATCTCTTACTCTTAGGCTTTCTCTTTCTCTCGTCTCCCTCTTGTTGCTAGGCACTCTAGACTCCCTGACCTCTTCTCGTCAGGCGACTTGTGTCTGCTCTGAGCAGCTAAACACACACAGACACTTTAAATGAAAAAGACCTAAATGTGGGATGCTCCAGTCTGGAATAAATATTGTCCTCCTGCAGTGAGAATGCCACACAATTGGGCGATGTTGGAGGCTTTGCTTTGAGGAGGGGGTGTTATAAAGAAGCATGCTGAGAGACTCTTTAGCTCATTGGAGGCTCTGTTCTACGAGAGTCAGCGTGAGCTTTATTCAAGCCTAGCGCCCTTCCTACCAGACTGTAACAGGATGATGTGATCCACACTATTCTGTTGCTTTGGGGTTTAGAGACTGTGCAGAAATAACCTATGCACTATTAACATGCTAATAGAGAAAATGGAACTGTGTAACGAGCAGGGAAAAGGGTTTGAAATGCTACGTAGCTGAATACTACCTAGTGTCTCAGCTCCAAGTACAACAATGTTTGTTATTCCCTGTTATGGAGGATGAAAATCCCAAAGTATATTTAGTGTAACTGTGTGTAACATATATACTGTAAGTACGACAAGCAGCCCAAAAAGTGTTAACTCAGCCCAGAGCACAACGGCTCAACCACCAGCATTTTCACACAATTTGCAAAATTTTCTGAAATGCAAATCAACCACTGGGAGTGTGTTTAAGGTTTCGCCTGATCAGCAGGAGACCACAAGTTCAAAGCCAGCAATGCCAGCCATGACGTAGAGTCCAAGAGAGCATAGCTCTCTGGGTGAAAACGATACTCCTCTTCTCTCCCATGTCAATATAGGCATGCACCACATGGATCCATCTGTCTCAGAGGACGCATGTGTTAGCCTTCACTCTTCCAATCTGGTAGCTTCCATGTAATAGTTATAATAGGGACAGAGGCAGTGGTGAGGATTCAAATAATGATATCATCACTGAGCAAGTGTCCAACTGCTCAGATTGTTTCAGATAGAAGTGCTTGCCAAATTAATTAATTTCAAAATACAGCTAAATGTAGCTTCTAAATAGAATGCTCCTTCCTCTTTTCTGTATAGATCGCTACTCTGTAGAAGTCTCTGTTTCTCACATGGAGAAAAACATACCGCATGTAACATGGCCAACGCGGTGTTCACACTAGCAACTGACAATGTGTTGCTTGTAATTTGTCACTCATGGCTTTTGTAGGCTCTGTGTTATGCATGTACTGTACATACAAAATAAATGATTATCTATTGCTTTGTCACTTGCTAGTGTGAACATAGGGTGACTCTCCCCATTCGTTTCATATGTTTAGTCATCGTTTGTTTAGTAATCAGGAATTTAATATTCAGTAGTATTAAGTACATAATAATAACGATTTGTTTAGGACAAATTTGTTCCATCGCACTACAAGTGGGCATTTGGGTTGACGTTTCTCCCTTTTTTTTTTTTTTTTTTTTTTTTTTTTTTTTTTTAAACTAGAGATTCACTTTGTGAAGTGTGTGCATGAAGTCACATGGTATAACATGGGTGAAGGACTATGGTCAGAGTGAAGAAGGGGTACTAGGGCTTTGTTTTATGCAATGGCTGCCTGTGTGGCGCTAAAGAAAAGCGTTCACACTGTCATCCTGAGATCATGCGTTTGAATCCCGCTGATGCCACAGCCATCTGTGTCTGGGAGTCCAAGGAAGCAAAATTAGCCATGCTGTCTGTATGGGAGGCATGGCATTCTCTCTCGCCCCTGTTAATCACAGCGACACTAGCCAATTGTAGGCATCTGTGAGCTCATGTATGCGGAAGAGGGTAGATAGCACTTTCCTCATACCATTCTTGATATACCTTTTCAACTCATAAGGTAATTATAGATAATTACCCAGCCCTACTTATGCCAAGCTGAGCCTGAGCTCATCCCAAATCGGGGTGTGTGTGTGTGTGTAGACTGACTGAGCCAAAAACGACAGAGCTGTGTTAGGGCCTGTGCTCTCACACTGTTGCCTGAGTGACTGTTCTCAATGTCTGCCCACAAAACCCATGTCTCTGTTTCTCTCCCCTCTGTCTGTCTGTCTGTTTCTTTCTCGCCATCATTCCTTCTCTGATCTCTCTTTCTCTCCTCCCCATCCCCTGTATGTTTTCCTCTCTCTCCCTCTGTGCCCCCGAACAGCCAGGAGTTATGGTCGCAGAAGAGGTAACACTCTGCCTTCTCTCCTCTTTGTATCTGTGTTTGCTCAGGTTAAGCTGTCTGTGTACCGGGGTGGAAGTGTTTTATTTATTTATTTATTTTTGGGGGGTGGGGGGGAAAGCTTACTGAATGTCTGCCTCATTTTGCTGTGGTTGGATGATGTCTTATTAATTCATACCCTTCTCTGGATTATAGGTAATATCATTATCAATACGTATAATCATGTTGGTGGGAAGGAAATTTTAACCGTTCATTTCCTAACATGGGGCTTGAGGGTTATATTTCCTGTTTTTTTTCTTTCTGAGAGGAGAAAATTGCTGGACAATCATCTTACTTTTTGCCTTAGTCATTGTGTTTTTCATGCTTAACAAAGTGCTTCGTGATTTGTCCTAATGGCCCACACAACACACACACGCGCACACAAGGCTGAGTAATATGATATCAAATCGATAAATTATGTTTTAGTATCATGGACAATGGGCCTCATTTATCAATCTTTTAGTAATGTGTGTAAATGCCAAATGGTACTAAAAAAGTTTTGAAAACACTAGTTTTCATATTCAAGTGTGTATAATGATAGATGCCAATCACCTGTAAATTACCGGGTGCATTCACTGCACAGCTGATTTGCATTTGCTGACACCCACAAAAGTATAGTATAGAAGTACAAGTATTTTACAGTAGTATAGAAGTAGAAGTATTTTTACTCACATCTATGCCAATAAAAAACACTATATGGCCACTATAGAGCACTTGAAAAGGTTAAAATCTGGAGCCAAATTAAAGAAAAAGTGAATTACATCTGAATTTAATGAGGTGAAAAGAAATTGGTTTATATGAAAATGGGGATAATGTATATCTACTGTACTCAGGTGATTGTTGACACCAAGCACATCATGCAGGGAAACTGCTATTTTAATTCTTTTAATTCAAAGCAAAGTGTCTCTGCGACTCTTGGCCTGAAATCCCTCGCCCCCTCCGCGATGCCATGTTTCAAAAGCAGGAGGGTGTTATAGGAAGCGGGTAGTCTGCAGCACACTAGGGATCATGTGGCACATTGCAGCTTGAGACATACCAGATCGGTCACTTATCGGTCACTTAGTGCTGGCTCTAATGGTGTTGTGAAGGAGCCATTTTATACGCTGATCCATTGCACCACGTCCTCCTTTTATATGGCAGCATTTCTTCTTAATTGCATAACTGGTCTTATTTATCTTACTTTATAGATTTATGTTGGCAAGCTCTCGTTAATTTAGAAGGATATGAACGTTTTTTTCTGAAATCGTGGGATTTTTCTGAATATCAAATTTCTTGTGTAAATGTTCCTAGTCACAAATAAATCTGTTCCTATCCAGCTTGATACATGAGGCGCATTGTTAGTACTTTTGTAAAATTGACTGACTAGTAGCTGGTTTGAGGTTATTTTATTTTCCATTGTTAAATAATTTGTTATAGTAAACGTTAAAATGTCAAAACTAGGGCTGCAGGACGTGGGCAAAAACAGCATGTTGCTATTATATTCCTGCGTATTGCGATCCGGGTAATATATTAAAACAAACTGATGAACCTGTAATGTCACTAAAGACGGTTTGGCTTTCATTTCAGCTCCGTTTACTGGATCATTCCAAAGCCACGATTTATCTTATCATCCGCAGAAAACTTATTTGGATTCTGATATTGTGGATTGTGAGAGTGATTATTTGCATATGGTAGTATTGCAAAGACCAGTGATTAAATGATGCATTGTGCGGCCCTAATTGACACTTTTGGTATTATTTTCAAAATCTTCTTGATGCTTGAATGTACTGTTTTGCTGCATCTCTTTAGCACCCCAAAATACTGTAATATTTATCATCTGTCCTGAAAATGCCATATTGCCTACTTCATATACACAAACACATGTTGAAGCTTGGCCATCCATGTTAACCATGAAAGCACACTGACTGGTTTTCATCCTAAAATGCTTAAAGTACTCGGAAAAGTGATGCTAAATGTCAACCGTATAGTCTACATCATTCAACCTTTTTGAAGGGCTTAGCAATAAATATACATTCATATAATGCTGCACTGTATGTATGTATTTGTTTAAATGTTTTTTGACAGTTCTCTCTTAGATGTGATTTTTATTAGATTGGATTTGTGTAAAGATTTGCTTTTAACCAGCACTGCAGTGTTAATCAACTCCTGGCATAACCCAGTTTCCCAGCCCGCTGTGTAATTTTCCTGCTCGCACTGAACCTCAGTGGTCTGAGCCTTTTCTCTGCTCTGCTTTTCAGCTGAGAACTGTGTTATGTTCAGAGTCTGAAAGCTAGCACTCCCAGATGAAAAGCAAATAAATAGAATCCAAAGTAATTCAGCTCACTGGCATCTCACCCAGCTATAGCAGGGTTGTGTGTGTCATTTTAATTTCACTACATTAATGTATTTTTCTGGAAAGACATTAGCTCTTTATAGCTCTTTTCTTCTTGGTTGTTTGTTTAATGAACTAATCACAAATGAGGTGAATAACCACAATGTTCTCCTTCTCTTTTTTTCTTGCTTTTTTTCAACCTCACATTCTTTCATCCCCTTTTGCGCTCTCTGTTCTTCTTTCTGTCTCTCTCTGTCTCTTTGTCTCTCTTTCTGTGTGTGTGTGTGTGTGTGTGTGTGTGTGTGTGTGTGTGTAGGTCGCTCATCACTGTTTCCTTTCGAGGATGGCTTTTTGGATGATGCTCATGGAGATCAGTCTCTCACTCCGGGGCTGAACTCCCCCACTCGCTGTCAGAACGGTGAGCGGATGGAGCGTTATTCCAGGAAGGTCTTTGTTGGTGGACTGCCTCCAGACATAGATGAAGGTATCTGGCATACAAATCACTGTTATGTCATGTAAAACAAGGTACTCATTGGGATGCTCGAACAAATGGACTTTTGACTTTTCCCCTTTGAAAATGATAGAAAATGAATTATTCAGCCTTTTAGATAAAAGAGGACAGAGCTTTTTCATAGACTAATTTTGTAGCTCATGAAAGTCTTCTCAGCCTTTTCAAATACCAAATCTTATACTCTGATTAGACTGTCTGTTTTTCTTTCTAGGATGTGTACTTTTTATATAAATCAAATTTGTTATGCAGTCGTTAGAGTTCTTTTCACTAAATTGCTCTGTAAACATCGTAAAAACTTATCAAGGAAAAGAAAGATAAACACAACCTGGCAGGCGTCCCTAAACGGGAAAAACCCATATGAACCAGCTGACCAGCACTGACTAGCGAAAGAGGCTATTACATTACTAGATTGCAGTTGCGTACCATGCCTGTTTTTACTTCTTTTTTTTTTTAAAGAAAGTCCACAGATCTTGTAAATAACAGATTTATAGATTTTGTAGATAACTGCACTATCCCGTGTCACCCAGATGAGGATGGGTTCCCTTTCGAGTCTGGTTCCTCTCAAGGTTTCTTCCTCTTATCACCTCAGGGAGTTTTTTTGTGGCAGTGTCCATTGTTAAAAGCACTATATAAATAAAATAGAATTGAATTGAATTGAATTGAGTGTTTCCACAGGGTGTCCTAAAGTCTCCATACATAGGGGACTATATATGCCAGCACCATGTTGGTTGTGCCTTCATCAGTGGATGTTTGTGGACGTCCACTTCTCGGTTGGTGCTTGTTGGTTCTTGAATGTTACCAGTGGTTTGCACCTTGTTGTAAACCCTCTGTATTTACATTCATGAAGGTGTCTCTTGATTG
>CM075005.1:10139110-10173750 GCA_037576675.1 Pangasius sanitwongsei
GCTTCATTTGTCTTGAAGTAATGAGGGAATGGACCGCACCTGGTCAATTAACTTCTTGTCAGTCAATTGTCCAAATATCTTTGAGCCCCAGAAAGTGGAGGTACTTTGCTTAAAATGGCTGTAATTCCTAAATGGTAAATGCCATATTTTTGTCGAACCTCTTAAAAATATATATAAGGAAGACATTTTGCTAAAAAAAAGTGTTAATTTCCTTTATGAATGGAGACTGTTGGGATACCCTATATTTCACACCTCCTAATCACCAGGTGACATAAGAATTACCTAAATACCTTCTTGAATGCAAAGACATTGCAGCAATTTCCAAAGTGATATATGGCACAATATTTGCAGTAGCTGGATTCAGCTAACTCAGTACTGAAGGAATTGGGATTCCTTCCATTCACCCCTTTCCCACCTATTATATGCCTTGCAAAGTCTCTTGCTAATTCTTTCCACATTTCAGAGAAAATACTTCAACAACTAGGCCCCAAGCTGGCAGCAAGACCTTGTTTTTCACTAGTGGTCAGAACACCTTGGCAGCTCTCTCCTCAAGTCGATCTGCTGTACCAAAAGGGACAGAGATTGGCACCCATATCAGGGTCACCTGTGACCCACAGAGATGCCACTAATCGCGACTGATGTGCTCCTGAATGCACGACTATGCAATTTCTCCAGTTTCTACAAGGTCACCCCTATGAGTAGCATCAGTGCAGCAGTCATCTCTGCACACATTTCCAGTTAGATTCCTCATGGCATAGGTTACCCAGGTTAAAACCACAATAATCACAGATACATATGTGGCTAGCATTTCTTTGTCTTTTCTGAAGGTTGAAACTGGCATACTGAACTGATAAATAGTATGCATTTTTACATAGCTGGCTCATCAGCAGGTTTTGTATTATGTTGGCACAATACTAATCCAAAGGGGATGGGAAAAGGGAATTTTTTTTTTTTTTGTAATCCCTTTCTCTTGGTTTGGAATGCTTTCATGGTCAGTGTTGATAGCACTTTTAGTCCTAGCTGAGAGTGTCCTACAGAGAAATCAGGTTGTTATTTTACATGGCTGGAGCAGGTCTAATGCATGCCAACGTCCCAGACATGGCTTCAGACGAAACCATAGTTACTTTGTTTTATGATGTCTAAGTCATGGGCTTTGTCCTAAATTCTCCTTTTATTTTTCCCCTCCACATAGATGAGATCACCAATAGTTTCCGTCGCTATGGACACCTGGTGGTGGACTGGCCCCATAAAGCAGAAAGCAAGTCCTACTTTCCTCCTAAAGGTAAGAACAGTGATATGAGACTGAAGCCTACTGTCCTTCCACTAGAGTCTTCTATCCTTCAGCAACATCTAACAGAACTTAAGGTCTCTCTGTGTTAAACTGCCTAATGTCCAGCAGATGCTGAAATCCCTCAAATATGTTTGACCTTAGCCATTATATCTTGCCTTCCCGACACACTGCTATCCACCAGACCTTTACACTGTTACTCATTTATGTTTTTATCCACCAGACCCTGCCATCCCACTACACCAAAGGTTCCCAACTCTGGTCCTGGAGTACCCCCCTGTTCTGAACATTTGAATGTTTTTCCTGCTCTAACACACCCACTTCTACACAGGAACAACAGTTAATTAGCTGATTAGTTGAACCAGGTGCATTAGAGGAGGGAAAACAGTAAAATGTGTGGGACAGGGGGTTCTCTGGTACCAGGGTTGGGAACCTGTACTTTACACCATTACCCACCATAGCTTTTAGCGCCCTACAAGGCCATGCCTCTATAGTTTTACCAATCACCATCTACCCATACCAGTACACTGTTACCCACTAGAGCCTACCATCACTACACTGTTACCTACCAGAGCTTACCATCCCTCTACATTCTTACATACCTGGGCTTCTCAGCAACAGTCCTAGGAACCTCCTGCCCTGTATTGTTTGTCCTACCCTCAACTCACCTGGCCAAACTCATTAAGGGTTTAATTAGCTGATCAGTTGTTTCACCAGTAGGGAGGACTTCAAACTGTGCAGGGCAGGGGGTCCCCATGCCTGGAGTTAAGAACCCCCGCTCTAGAAAATTACCCACCAGAGCCGACCATACCTCTACACCACAAGAATCCCACATACCTTCACAGAACCTTACCCAAATTTTAGGGACACACAAATTGTATTGTACTGTATACTGTTTTACTGAACTCTAACGAAATATAAAAATGACTATGCTCATGCTGAAGATCCTTTCAATACACTTAACACTGCTTGACTTTATGGCGTACAGTTGTGGGACAGTAATGACTCGTAATCGCATCATACAGTGTCGCCCAGAAGAGGATGGGTTGTCTTTGAGTCTGGTTCCTCTCAGTGTTTCTTCATGACGTCTCAGGGAGTTTTTCTTTGCTGCGTTGTGACAAGGTCTATTGTGAAAAGCGCTGTACTGTAAATAAAATTGATTTTAATTGAATTCACCTTTTCAGATTCACACAGTTATTACGAAGTGTTGCAGTGTGATCAGATAACAATGCGGAATATGGAACTACACCATAGGAATTCCATTTTAATGGGAATAAGGCTATTTGCATTCTACAGCACATGATGGCTCATTTTTGAAACCGAAAAACATATTTCTTTTTTTTTTTGACAGTTATTAATGCACCTCATGCATCTCTTGTGAATAAAACAAAAACAGCCTGCACTGTGGCAGTGGCATGCACAGACACTTCTAGGCAAGCATGCTCAAGATGGCAAAACACAGGCTGTCTGTCTCCCAGGCACACACACACACACACGTACACACACACACACCCATCCTGCAGGTGTAGCTGGTAGGGAGGATTGTTTGTGCTCAGTAACTTGAGTGATTGCTTCATTGGGAGAGAGTTTGGCTTGGCCAGGTGATCAGAGCTCAGCTCATGGGCCAGAACCTGCGTCATCTCGGAGAGAGTCCTCCATAACACTCCATGTGTCATATCAAGGAAACTATTAACACAGTCCTGGATGTGACTCACATTCCTCAGCCTGAGGCTAATGTACTGCATCTGGGGAAGGCCTGAAAAGAATTCCCATTCCTTTCCATCTCTCTTTTCCATCACTTGCTCCTTTTTTGGAATTCAAAAACATGCGTCTAAAATAGCTGTGTGTTCGGAGCTGTACAGAAAGCAGAAAGCAGTGTCCTTGTAGGGGAGTCATGTGATCTGGAGTTGTGTGACAGGAAAGAGTTCCCTGCTGAGGCTAGCAGCAGGCTAGTCCACTGTGATGGAGTTGCACCTCATCTTAAACTCTCTTAAACACTTGTATCCTTGAGCTCTACTTATAGTGATTTACAACGTGTACTTTGATGTGTGACTAAACCGATTTTATCTTAGAGTGGTTGTGTGGGCAGTGTGTGTATGTTTGTATTATATGCATACTGTGCAAGTGTTTATTCACTTGGTATCTTGCAGTAGTCTGACTCTTGCAGATGTGAGAGTCATCCAGTGGTCATTAATCTCTTGTCTTATTAAAAAGTGCAGGCTTAGCGAATGGAAGATCCTGCACACTTCTCCATGACATGCTGTATAAAACGAACACTTGTGTCTCTGTGCCTGTGTGAAGCTGCTCCCAGTGTGACTCACTGACTCATAGTGTGGCTCTGCACCACTTGTGGGCAAGAAGCAATACCCGACTTGCCATATGGTTTTCAGATATGTGTGTGTGTGTGTGTGTGTGTTTTGAATCACTCTTGGAACAGGTTGCAGTGTTCACTAAAAGGGTAACTGACTTAATAACTACACACAGAATGGAGTGAGACTAACAACAGGCTACTTCAGATTGTAGCTCAGTATGTTGTGCCTGAAGGCACTGACAAAGCTGGCAGCATTTCCAGAACTTTCTTTCGAGCTGTGTGCCATATTTATCTTTGGGTTTCCAGTCCTGAACTTCTCAGTTCTCTCATCAGATCCAGATCGTTAGGTTACTGCCAGTGTATGTGTTGTGTTCAGCCAACTAAATATTAAAATCACGTTATATATAAGGGGTTACAAGCAAAAAGTAATTTTTATTTAAACAGGAAAGAAGTAATATTCTCAAAAATATTTTATAGTTCAAATATTTGATGTTAGAATTTATTACTGACTGATTCTGCACTTTAAAATGCACTTTCACATTTTCTGCATTAGTAGGCCTGTGTATGAACAGAGAAGTGGAATATGTAATATTTATGCATAATCTTTTTTTATATTTCGAAAGCAAAAATACATTACAGCACTGTGCAAAAGTCTGTCACCCATTAATTCTTTTATAATATTTGTCTTTAATGTTTATTTTGTATCTTCTGCATTAATGTTTCAGAGAAAGAGCAAAGTTTACATATTGAAACATTTATTTTCCAAAAAACTAAATATTTTTTGTGTGTTTATTAAATAAAGTTATAGACCATTTTTCCCAATAAAAAAAAACAGCGTAATTTAGACTGTCTTAGATTTTACCTGTAAAAACAAAAGGAAGTAATACAAGCAAAGTGTGCCGAGGAACTGTAGCACATTCTCCAAGATGCTTGAATGTCATTTCAGGTTGTTAAAGTACTTCTCACACTAAATCTTGACTTTTTTTTTTTTTTTTTTTTTTTGCCAAGCAGTACAGCTCTGTCTGACAGTGTCCCTGCTGCACTGCTGGCTGTCTCTCCTCTTTTAGAAGCCATGTTTTCTTTATCAGTCTGTTTGTGTAGTCAGGCCATGCTCATTCGCTCTGTGCTTCAACGTGTCAACGTGGCTGTGCGTTTTATAGCAGTCCTGTGATCAGGCTGTCTTCTACAGTGTACTGACTTTAAGGGCTTTTTGCTTTGTGCTGTTTGAGCATTAGTTCCACTTCCTTCTCCATGCTGTAAATCTGGACGGATGTGAGTAGATGAGAGCACTCCTGTCCTCACTGAAATAAGTTCCACAGTTCGGCTGAATCTCAAAAGACTTCCTATTTACAATGTTTGCTCACTATCTTGCGTATAAGTGTATCATATTTCTATTAGAATGAGAAATTCATGCACAGGGGCTGGGTAAAAATGAAATGGGTAAAAATGAACTACTTGTATGTAATATCATTTTACATATGTTTCGATACACTTGCGTTAGGAAACCTAGAACATCTTGAACATTCGAATGTGAATTTTTGGGGTTTTTTTGGCCTTTGAAGTATTATGAAAATCTGAGTGCCTTGAAATCTGCCGTACCCCTACTGTGTATGAACATGTGTGCACTTGAGTGGTAAAGCTGTAAATCTCAAACACAAGCTACTGTGCTATGCTGTCTCTGTGTTTGTGTGTGTGTGTGTGTGTGTGTGTGTGTGTGTGAGTGTGTGTGAGAGAGAGAGAGAGAGAGAGAGAGAGAGAGAACTCTGCAGTGGATCATCTAACCACCCTACACACAGTAGCACAGCTGTTCTCTCTTGCTAAATAGCCTGTGAGTTTCATGTTCACACATTTAGAAGCTTTAGCATAGCCTTAAACTCACACACACAGCCTCAAAACACACACGCACACACACGCGCACACACACGCACGCACACACATGCACACAAATAAGGATTTATAATGTCAAAGCCCAGGGTCGCTCAGACGGTTCACTGATCATGTGAAACTCTGCTGACTTGGCAGACTGAAGGCACTGTGTGTCTGTGCACGCGTGTGTGTGTGCGTGCTTGCGTGTAAGTGTCGGAGGGAGGAGGTGTGTGGGTTTTTTTAAAAATCCCATTTGGTCATTGCTAGCTAATTCTCCTCTATCGCTCATTCTTCCTTTGAAACACATGAAGCTTCTGTGATGTTCTTCTCATTTGAACATCTATTCAAATGGCTGCTCACAGCTTGGAGCGGACGGTAACTGCCCTCTTTTGTGTACGTGAGATCGTTGGTCAGTGTCGCTCCGATTGACAGCGAGAGTAATTCCGTCCCTCCCTCCAGAGAACGCAGCTAGTTTTGCTCCTCTGGAGTCCCGGCCATGGTGTCGTCAGGATTAAAACTCGTCATTTCCCCATGATGGTGCGAAAGTTTTTCCTGTTGCGCCACTGGGGAGTATTTGAAAAGACAGTGTCTAGCCTCGCTACCCCAAACACACCCACACACGTTCAGCTTTTTCTATTCTTATACTTGCCTTCCTCTGTGTTCCCGCTGTCTCTTTCTTTAGTTTTTGCTTTTCTTCACCTTTTTGCTTCTCTGTATATCACTGTAAATCTCTTGAGCTTTGGGCTGATTTTATGGTCCATGTCACTCTCTGGTTGACTTATTTAGAACTTACTTGTATTTTGTGTTCATTTTATTTCTTCTTCCTGCCCTCTTTCTTGTTTGGACAGAACATGGTGTTCCTTTCTTCCCAAGCGTCTCCCTGCTGCCTTGGCCCTGTTCCCCGTTCTCAGACTGCAGGCTTTTAGAGGACAATCCCTTACATACACCCAAAGTCTCTCTCTCTCTCTCTCTCTCTCTCTCTCTCTCTCTCTCTCTTTTTCTAGCAATTTCACTGTCAGGCAACAGTCATATTTGAGCATTATTTGAGCAGGGTTAGGTTTACCAGAGAAAGTTCAGGAATGTAATTTTTGTGGAATTTGACAGGATTTGGACAGGATACAGTATGTGAAATTTGCCCAAAATACCATTGATAGCCCGGATACGCGTCAGTGAGACTTATGACTGCAGTGTGAGCAAAGTGAGCAATATCTCAGTGCGTGGACGTGTCTATACCCAAGTTAATTACATTACAATGAGGTTGATTTGATTTGACAGAGCTCATTGTTCAATCTCAGTTTGAAATCTCAAATTATGCCACTCCAAGTACATAAAGTTCATGATTCTTTTGTCTAGACAGGTTCATTAATAAGGAATTAAACATGACAGAACATGCTGTTATAGGAAAATAATCCACGGCACAGTGATGAGATGTAGCACGACATGAAAGAGAAGGCTGTCGCCAACTTGAAGTTGATTATTTTCCAATAACAGCTTGTAGTGTAGTGCTTTATTCCCCTCATACCACAGAGATTTGCCAACAATTTCAATTTTTAAATTTGTTAATGAATGACATGTTGTGCATTTAATGTTGAGGAACGTCTGCAAGGCAAGTTAGTTCCTCTTATCACTTATGTTATAGCAGCTACAAACAGTTAATCTATGACCAGCCTCTCTCTTATTCTCTTTCTTGAACTTAATAAGACCAAAAAAAAAAGGAAAAGAAAAAAAAAAGCAGCTTGTCATGTTAACAAGAAAGCGGAAAGCGTAAACACCTCCTTCCTGAAGACTCTGCTTTGGTGGAAAACTTGCTGACTGTTACAAAGCGCTGACACTCGAGACTCCTTCCGTGGATGTTAAATAAACATATCCTTACAGAAAGCAAGTTTTCTTAAGTAGCACATTTAACCATTTATTAGCTGTAGATGATGTAGTCGTCCACCATACGAGTTTCTCTGAATGAGTTGTTCCTAGAAAAGTTAACGTGGCATGGCATCAGGAGAGTGTCATGAGATGACGGCCCTTTACTTTTCTTTCTTTTTTCTTTTTTCGAATTAGCTTTTGTATCCACTTCTGTTTAAGTGCTTGCACACACACACACACACACACACACACAGCTCTTTCTTTGCACAGTGACTCCTTGGCTGACTCAGTATTTTCCTCCCTCCTCTCTCCTGCTGTTTCTGCGTCGCTGGTGATTCTACTGTGGAATGCGGAGAGTAAAACATGACGGTTGGGCATTCCTCCGCTAGCCTGTCCCTCATGAACACAGACTCCTGAAAACCTGCACAGTCAGCACTTTTACATGACACATGGCCCTGAAGCCAGTTTGGATTAGCCCTTCTTCTTTGCACAACACTTGATTTTGGGTTATGAAAACATGATGATGATTTGTTGCCATTTTAGTTTTAAAAAAAAAAAAAAAAAAAAAAAAATTGACATGGATCAATTACCAAATTGAGATTTCACCAGAAGATGGCTATAAAGTTCGTACCAAGATTTGAGTAGGTTCGTTTTAACATATATTTTATTTTTTCCTTTTTTTTATTTTCCTCTCTTTCTTGTTCCTTGTCCTGTTTCCATTTTAATTAGTTTAGAGGGATTTTGGAGGAATTGTCTAATAAATAGAATTTGTTTGTACACATATGTGCATATACAGTATACTTCGTGACATTTTTAATTGTAATGACCGCACTGCAGGATCCAGATGTGTAGTCACCGCCCAGATACGTCAGTTGTGCTTTAGAGAAATCATTCATTCTAGCAGTGTTTCACTACAAATATTAATATTTTCAGTATTTTTGTTGTATTACACTTACTTTTAATGTTAGTTTTAATACTTCATGTTTTAAATACAACTTACAGTTTTATTTATTAGTAATAATGACTACAGCTGGTCTTTGTTTTATGTGTCGCATTACAACTGATATGGAGATGTTTCTGACCCCTAACATATCTTACTGACTTTCCATTGTCCACAGTTGAACATGAGTCACCTCTCTCTCTCTCTCTCTCTGTTTCGCATACAGGTTATGCCTTCCTGCTTTTCCAGGAAGAGAGTTCAGTTCAGGCTCTCATCGATGCCTGCATTGAGGAAGATGGAAAACTCTACTTGTGCGTCTCCAGCCCCACTATTAAAGACAAACCGGTGAGTTAAAATCACTTTACATCTCTAAATGAGCTAAAAAAAATTTTTTGTTTGTTTGTCCCTGTGTGTGTGTGTGTGTGTGTGTGTGTGTGTGTGTGTGTGTGTGTGTGTGTGTGTATATATATATATACACAGTGTGTGTGTGTATGTATGTATGTATATATGTATGTGTGTGTATATATATATATATATATATATAATAGATAACTTAGTGTTCTTATAAAGAAGTTCTTTATTGTAACAGTGTAAGTATAAACCTTTATTGATTTTTATTTTGCTTAAATGACTTTGTTTGATGAGTTTGGTTGTTGGTGTAAATATCAGCTTGGCAGTGTGCCTTTGGTTTGTGTTTGTGATTTTGTTCCTTTGTGTTTGTGTGAAACACTCTTGGCGTCAGTGCACAGCTCTCTACATTCTGCTTACTTCCACGTAGCACTTAGACATGCAAGGACACTTGAAAAGTCTGATCATGAGAACAGTTTACTGACTCCTCGTTCACAGAGACACTCCTTCAGAAAGTGTTTGTTTTATGAAGTCGAGGCTCAGTACAGACTCTCTGTGAACTACAGACTCTCTGTGAACTACAGACTCTCTGTGAACTACAGACTCTCTCTGAACTACAGACTCTCTGTGTTGTTCAGGTCCAGATCCGCCCGTGGAATCTGAGCGACAGTGACTTTGTGATGGACGGCTCTCAGCCTCTGGACCCTCGTAAGACCATCTTTGTGGGAGGAGTCCCTCGACCTCTGCGCGCAGGTGAGAGAACAAGTTCAGATTTTCTCCAGATGCGTCTCTATATTCAGTACCTCAAATTTTTGTAAATGTTTGCTTCCGTAAGCTGAAACGAGGCAAACCTTTGGTGGGCAAACTTTTAAACTTTTTTACGTTGTATGTAACTCTGTCTCTTATCTCTCCCTCTGTTTCTCTGTCTCTCTCTCTCTGTGTGTGTGTGTGTATGTGTGCGTGTGTGTAGTGGAGTTGGCAATGATTATGGACCGGCTGTATGGAGGTGTGTGCTATGCTGGCATTGATACTGACCCTGAGCTGAAGTATCCTAAAGGAGCAGGACGAGTGGCCTTCTCTAACCAGCAGAGCTACATCGCTGCCATCAGCGCTCGATTCGTCCAGTTGCAGCACAACGACATCGACAAACGGGTGAGTGCTGACGAACGTGCTGTGTGCTGCTTTTCTAGTATTACTATTCTTCTTCAATTGTGTACTCTACTTGTGTATGAGGTCAATTTTGCACAGTACCACACACTTCCATGTGTATCAGAAACGTGTGGTCAGAGCTGCATTAAGCTCACGTGTGGCCAGCAGAACCTTGGTATTTTGTGAAAGTGATTTTTTTTTTTTTTTTTAATATACGTGCAACACAGTGCTCCTGTTCAGGGTGGGACAGTGGAATCCATACAGAAGGAATCTTACACATGAACCTACATAAAGCTGCACTAACAGCACAGCAGTGTATATAACAGAGCATTATATCTGTTTCTGTACCTCACCCCAGTCTGTGCTTACTGTCTCCAACCTCCAACCTCAACCTGCCACTATATCCACTCCCACTGGACCCTTTAATCCTTCCTTCCTTCCTCATTTCTTTCCTTCTTTCCATTCTTTTCTTTCTTTCTTTCATTCCTTTCTTTCCCTTCCCTTCCTTCCTTCCTTCCTTCCTTCCTTCCTTCCTTTCTTTCTTTCTTTCCTTCTTTCCTTCTTTCTTTCCTTCTTTCTTTCATTCCTTGCCGCCTTTCCATCCTTTACTCCTTTCTTTCCTTCCATTCTTTACTCTCAGTCTGGTTTGCTGAAGTCAGTGCTTCTCAGTAGATCATGTTCCAGTGAAAGGGTTAAATGGCTCAGACGATGTTATATTCTGCTTTGTGCCTCACTCTCAAACCTCCAGCCCAAAATTTCTAACACTTACAAACTATCAAGCTTCAGTGTAACAAACTCATAACAAGCCAGTTTCCTTAGAGGACCATTTATCAACATTTATCATTTTTACTTACAAAATTCATATTATATTAATGACATTACTGTCATGGCTAATGTTATGCAGTGGCCCTGCTTAGGGGTGTGGCCCTGGACTCTAATCCTGGTAGCTCATTGGTTTAACACAGCTGTGTGTGTGTGTGTGTGTGTGTGGAGTTTAGAGTTTATAGACGATCCCAGACAAAGCTGTATAGTTCCAGGCATTTATTCAGGCTTCTGCTACGCTCTCATCACCTCACAGTCATTTCCTCTTCCAGCATTACGAATGGAAAGCATGAAGCAGGCATGTAATCAGATTGACCATCAGCTTCTGGACAACTGACAACCATTTGAAGACACGCACACAGACACACACACACACACAGACACACACACACACACAGTCAGGCTAATTATAGCTTTGCTTTTGCTTTTGCTTTTGCATGCATATGCAGTAGGGCAGTTTTCTATTTTAAGTGTGTTGTCGTATAGGACAGAGGTGATGGTGTGCAGACGAAGACTGGCAGTCTGCTTGGCCAGATGGAGTTACTTGAGACTGTGTGTGTGAGAGAGGGAGAGAGAGGGAGAGAGAGAGAATCTGATCACCTTCTGACCTCTTTTAGGAAGTACTATTGTCTTCATTTATTACTGAATTCTGGCTTTCCACCAAAACAAGTTGCTTTCATCCTATAGTACATTCAGTTTCTTACTCTTGTGTTTTATTTGTGGCTCCTGCTGAGAGCGTCGGACCGGCCTCACTTTACAATCTGCATCTCCTCAATTTCTCCTCACTTATTTCTGTTGGGTGGTTTTGATGAGTCAGTGAGAGGCTGGATTTGCTCTTTGAGTTGTCATATTTAAGGAAAGGCCGGGTGTAATTACTTTTGCAACCGAGTGTGACAAAGGTGACTGTGACATTGCATTTGGCCAAGTGATGGGACACTGAAGCAAGGTTTCAGGTTTATGTCTGGGAATCAGTGTTGGCACTGATAGTTTTTTGGTGTCTGAGCCTGTAATTATAGAGGGATTGGGTTCCAGGTTGCAGGAGAGCAGCCTTCCAGTGTGGTATAACAGTGAAAATTGGGCTTCACACACACTAATAGACTTTTTAATATTTACAGAAAGCTATTTTGTTTTAACATATTTTATTAATGATGCATGTCAAGGCCTTGTCCGGCTGTGTAGCACAGTTGTTCAAACTAGCGCACTAATGCTGGTGTGATCCCAGCTAACTGCGGGATGAACTTTCCTCACACACACACACACACACACACACACACACACACACAACGTCCGAGCACATTAGCAGAACATTTCCAGGTGAAAGCAGCTTAAAGTGATCACTGTTTCGGCGCAAGTAGAAGCCATATACAATTACATACTGAGGTGGACGGTATAATGATAATATCAGATATTGTTATTACTAGTAACAAGTTGTGGATTGGACGTTCAAATCTCTTTTATAGCTGTTAAAAACTCTTTGTAACTAGAATAAAAAATCTTCGAGCTTACACTTTTGAGATTGTGACTCTATTGTTTTGGTTCTTTGTTAGAAAAACCTTAAATATTGTCATTCATATTGGGGATTCCATTTAAATGTCTGCTGTGTGCTGTTTTGGCATATTGTAGCTCTACTACAGAAATCACTTTTGTGACGTGTAACATAAAGGAAACACCTAGCAAGTTTCGAAAAACTGAATTGAGAGTTAAACAAAAGAAAACCAATGATTATTAAATAATAAGTGAAAGGCAAAAAGATTCAGATTCAACTCAGAAACTGTAATCCATCTGAGCAGAGGACAAAATCAAACGATAACTTCCCAAATGTTATTTTCATACATCAAATACATCTATATTTTGATATTTTCTATATCAAAATAGTGTGATGGTGTTTGGACAGCCAGTTGTCTGTATTTAGAACACAGGGTCATCCACTGTTACGAGAGGAATATACTGGGGGGAAAAATGCTTAATTAAAAGTTTTCATTCCTCAAGATGTAATTGTTTTAATTGTTATTATTCCAAGTTATAAATAAATGAAGTAACAGAGCAACAATAATACTTTACTGGAAAGTACATTACTGGGATATATGTCTTCATTGAAAAAGCATCATTATTTATAATAATAATAATAATAATAATAATAATAATAATTCTTGTTTTTTTTTTTGTTCTTTTTTTTTTTTTTTTTTTTTACATAATTAATAGTAAACTTCAAACTTAAACTGCTTAAAATGTATTTCATATCTTCCATTGACTCATATGGGCTATTTACCAATTTATTTATTTATTAGTTTGTTTGTTTAATTGTATTATTATTATTATTATTATTATTATTAATCCATTAAGAATCAATTCTTCATTGGATTTAATAAATAATTATTATAATGACTAAAACGCTAGAGAATGTATGCAGTTTATTCTCATCCGTACTCCGATGCCAACATTCAAGTCGAACCTTAGCTTTCTGAATTTTCAGGAATGTGCTGGATAGGCAGTGCTCTGGCACTGGGTTGAAAATATGAAAAGGGGAAGCAACCAGCATGGCTGGAAAACTTCATCTGGAAATGTTTAGTTTTTGGTTTGAAACAGCATTTATAAGCACAAATTCCTCACATTACATACCTGTGTCCTTTGAACCTGCTCTCTGCTGCTCAGTGCTGATCTCATGGTACCTCCCGTGTCTGGCTGTAGGTGGAGGTGAAGCCGTACGTGCTGGACGATCAGATGTGTGACGAGTGCCAGGGCGCGCGCTGTGGAGGCAAGTTCGCCCCGTTCTTCTGTGCCAACGTCACGTGCCTGCAGTACTACTGCGAGTACTGCTGGGCCAGCATCCACTCCCGCGCCGGCCGCGAGTTCCACAAACCGCTGGTGAAGGAGGGAGGAGACCGACCGCGCCACGTCTCCTTCCGCTGGAGCTGATGGAGGAGTCACTCATCCTCCCTCCCATCACTTCTTCACTCCCATCATCCCCTCCAACCAACTAACCACCACCATCACCACGACTACAACCGAAGATAACATGGGTCTTCTTTTATCCTTTCTTTTTCTTTCTTTTTTTTTTTTTTTTTAAAAATCACAGCTCTTAATATCCTTGTCCACCATACTCTCTGCTAATGAACATTCAGTCGAATAAGAATTTTGAGTCTTTCTGCTCAGAAATTTGCACTTTGGCACACATGTACACACTTGATGTTAGCTAGGTCATGACAATACTGTTCTTTTTTTTCCAAGTTTACTTCAATTTCCTCTTGATTTAGTCAGTCAGTGTTTCCCAATAGGACATCATTAGACAAGAGTGAGACTACACACACACACACACACACACACACACACACACTCTCACACACACACACACACACACACACACATATATATATATATATATATTTAAAAAAGATTATATTTTTGTTTTTTTAAACTATATATATATACACGCATAGATAATTCCTTTTTTAAATTTTTTTTTATTTAATTTAATTTTTTTAAAGAGCATGCACTTGTTTTCAGAAAACCTATATCATTGCCCCAAGTAGAAAATATGAGGGAACAAAATTACCAAAGGTGAAAATCAACCTTTAAGGGCAAAAGGAAAAAAAAAATCATAAATGAATCTAAAATTAGAATACACCTATTTGCTCTCCATTTTGAAAATAGTTCAGTTAATACCTCATGTGCACAATCAGATTTTGTTTCCTTCGCTTATAATTTTTAGGCCTTTATTTTTTTTTTTTAAATAATATTATTTTTTAGTGTTATGTACATGTAATGCTGCAATAGCTTTTGCTGCTAAATCCATGGTATATTGATGTATACCATAGTACTTTATTCAGGCTGGGGAGTGGATGAGAATCAGTTAGGGCGCCTGGTTGGGAGGTGAACAGGCCGGCATGAGAGCGAGCATCGGCCTCGGTGCGGTCGGCTTTCGCCCCTGAACTGCATGTTTATCCAAATCAGGTCGCTGCATGCAATAGAATTTTCAGTATCAAGTCTATTATTCATCTTGGCCCACTTTGCACATGACACAGAGCAGGAAAGCGCACAGGAGACGGAGACGCTGCGAGAGGAAAGCCCAGCTCACACGTTGGTTTGTTTTCGATCTCGCTGATCATATGTCAATAGCTAAAAGCGTGAGCAGACGACTAAAACGCAATTCTGATTTAAAAGGCCTAGATGTAGGATAAGCCTTCAAACAAGCTGTCTCTAATAGGTGAAGAACATTTTCTTTTTCAGTGATTGTTAATATAATTGTGCAATTTTTTTATACAGTATGTAGTTAGGTTTGAGTATATGCCTAGAACTGTGATTCGCTTTACTGTTCTTGATGTCTAACAAGTCCTGTGAAAACTTCATAACCAGTGTATACAGTACACACACACACACACACACACACACACACAAACACACACTCTCTCTTACATACAGTCTTCCCTGTCCCTCTGTTCCGTGTACACTGACACACGCACACACTTTTGATAGTTCTCACTCACACAGGATGTATAAAAACTACCCCTTCCCTAAAAACTACCAACACCATTCACTAGAACTAATACCACGTCAGGCCTCGTTGCTTCTGCCTGACTAGTGAAGTGATCAGTAGACAAAAAAAAAAAAAATACTGCAGTGACGTGTGTGTGTTTCCCTCAAAGACCCACATAAAGAGTTCAGACAGTGTGACTGCAGCACATTGGATTAACATCAGAACATTGTGTGCTCGCCGCATTTATATATCTATATATCTCTATATACACAGATTTTCCTGCAAAGCTTGAAGAATAGAACCAACCTGCTAATAATGATGGTGGATATTTTTTTAAGACTATGGTATGGGCTTGAGAGAGGACGAGTGGGAGTTTAGGAGAAAACAAGTATTGGCTGCTGACGTGATGCATTTAAGAGTGAGACAGGGTTTTACGAGCCCATGACAGTCCCGAGCTCGGTGTTTCACGGAGCGAATCGTAGATCGTCCTATCCCATGTTCCCCTAGTGACGTTTGTCACACTGGAAAAGGCCGCAGCAACCGTGGCTCGGGTTTTTAATCCTAAACCGTCACCTTTAGGATGGAACACTTTGTTCGCTTTTGAAAAAAAAAAAAAAAAAAAAAGATGTAAAACAAGAGCTACTTTTTTTACTGATGGAAAAAAAACAACAGAAAACTAATCATGAATAGCAATGAGGATCCTTATGGACGTGAATTCTGGGGGGTTTGTGATATTTCCTTCCCAACCCAGAAGGGTTTTCTAGATCTGTTCCTTTTCTGTAATAGACATTTGTTATGCACTACTCTTTGTATCTAGATAGTTAGCTATCAGTCAGCTATTTTTTTGTTGAGAGAGCACGAGCGAGAGAGAGAGAGAGAGAGAAATAGAAATTGTGTGCTTTCTGACTGACGTGATCTTTTGCAATACCTCAATTTTGAAATATAATAGGAGAGAAATCAATATTTTCTAAGTAAGTTTATTCAAATACAAAATATATATTAATTTAAATTTGCAAGAAAATGATTTAACAGATGGTTAATTTTATTTTTGTCATGTTTATTTGCTTTTATGTTTAATTTTATTTTTTTGAGAAAAAAAATGATTAAAAAAAAAAAAGCAACTGAAGGAGCTAGAGCTTTATGACTTTAATAGAGTAAGAGTCAGCTGAAGTAGAGAGACGACCTTAACACGGCGTAAATGGAGATAGAGGTTCGCTACCCACACGCCACAGTGTTAAAAAAGAGTTCATACAAAATCCTACTCCAGAGAAAAAAAAAACAAAACAAAAAAAAAAACAAAAACAAAAAAAAAAAACATGGAGTCGACATCCATTAGGTGCTTAAAAAAGTCAACTGACGATACTTCCCTTGGTTTTGTATGTTTATAATCAGTCATTTACTGACCAGTGAAACGAAATTTTTTTTGTTTGTGATTTTTTTTATTTTTTTTTTTTTAAATGAAAAGCTTTTTTATGTTTCTTAAGTGTAGCCCATTTGTTTTGTAAAAGCAAATTGCCCTACTTTGTTAACCTGACCTAATTTAAGCTAAACTGATCGTCGAGGGTTCTTGATTAAATGGAGAAAAAGGAAAGAATGTTCTTTTTTTTTTTAAAAAAAAATAAATAAATAAAAACACACACACAAAGATCCAAACAGTTTCAGCTGTAACTTGATCGAAAGCCCCCAAGGTGCATCAGCAGCATGGTGGCCTTCTATTCACCTAAGACTTGAATTAGTCCCATTTTTTTAAGGCTATAACCTCGATTCTTTGTTGTAATGTGCAATACTGTTTGTACTGTTTGTAAAAAAGAAAAAAAAAATATGAAAAGAAAAAGAGGCATAAATCTTTATTGCAGATTTATTTTCATTGCAAGCATTGTGATTCACTAAAATCATTTTCTACTGTGTATTTACCTACTCTACATGCTAGTACCTTCCAGTGGTAATGTAGCCTTTATACTGAGAAATTTTTCATTATTTTTAGAGATTTTTTGCAAAAAAAAAAAAGAGAAAGGAATTAAAACATTTACATATTTTTTTCTTCTTTTTTTATTTCATATTTCTTTACAGACTTATTTCTCAACCATTAATATTGGCTATTTCTGGGGGAGACTTTCATATCTGGTCAATGTCGTTAATATTATTTTGTATTTTTACTTGGAATAAATTAATTTTATGATGCTAATTCTTTTAAAAAAAAAACCCTTATTTTTTCTTTTTGTTCATTTTATTTGATGAAGCTGAGAACCTTTGTAATGTTACTAAAGTGTCTAGATTTTTGAAATGCGACGCTTTGTGTTAACTCGCTGATGTTGCTTACATTAGTGTGACAATGATCTCAAGTAAGAGGGCAAAACTTCAAAACTAGGAACTGATGCTTGGTAATGGAAAATGATTGGTAATGTATCGACTGAATGGGCAATAAAACGAAATGGCAGAAAGGAGCGAATGTGAGGTGAATGTTGTAATACAGCAGGAGCTACACAGTGATTTAACTACTTCTACTCCAGTCACTGCCACTGAAAAGCCCACGATGTGCTGAAATTAAAGCAACATGCTGTGGCTGAAGAGAGTCACAACACCTGTCTGTGAGCATTCACTCACAAATACTCTGTAGAAGATTTTTTCCATCTGTAGCAAGACCTAGTGTGGTTAAGGTTTTTGTGCTGTGCCTGGGCCACACTAGAGGATAATCAGGGTAAAATCGCTTTCCATTTTCTCCCCAAATATGGTCCTGGAAACATCCCATCCGCCAGCTAACTCTCCTCCATCACATGACATCTACCAAACGTAGAGGGTGGAGGCTAACACGTTTCCTCTGAGACACAAGAAGCCAGACAACAGCATCTTTGCAAACAGGGCAGTGTAACACACTCAGACACACCTGATATCTGCCCTCTTCCACATACATTTGCTCACAGATGCCCACGATTGGCTAGTGTCACTGTGATTGACAGGGGAGAGGGAAGTTGATCTTCTCACCAAGAGTACACAGCCAATCTCGCTGTCTTGACTCTCAGCCACAGATTGCTGTGGGATTGTGTTGTCGAGCTTGCGTTCTCCCGACGATAGCGCGAGCGCTTATTTTTTTGTTGCACCGAGATAAGATGAACCAGCATCTTTTGACTAATTCGATTTAAACATTCAACGGTGCTATGATATAATCAGAAATATGAAACATGCAATATTTATGACATCATCCTGTAATGTAGGGCAACACCCTATGCAATGCAAATTATAAAATTATACCCTATAAAATGCAATCCTGACATCACACATGAAAGACCAATGACAGCTGAGCTAAACTGTTATCCACCAAGTCATATCTGTTTATGAGTAATTCGGCAAATTCCCAGGTTCTGAGAGTTGGGATCATTGATTCGTGAGCGTAATCTGAAAGTGGGAAAATGTTTATTTCTTGGCAAAATCTAGCATGGGGTTCGATGACCCGAAAATCCTCCAGGCCAGAAAATTGGTGCAGTCGGTCATATCTGGTACCTCTCACATTTTCAAACATTAGGATTGTATAAATCATGTAGTGTGACCCAGGCATTAGTGACCGAAAGGTTGTAGAGGTCTTCAGCGAGCCTCTTAACGCTCTTAACCCATCAGCATGCTGTATGCGACCCTGTGCTCTGACCCTGACATTCTAATCAAAGTTGGGTAAATATTTGCAACATATTTGTTTTCATTTTCATGTACTTCATTGTGATTGTAGCTGTGCATGAATGTAGTCAGTAACTGTAACTCAGTCAGCGCTCAGATGTGCAACTGATCCACCACTTTCCCCAGTTAGTTCAAGTTAAACTAATATATTTGATCAGTTGTTGGGAAATGGAAGTAAAGATTTTAGGCTTGTCTTTTTAAGAGGTAAATGCTCCAGCTCTGGTGTTGTGCTCATCTCTTCTGCACCAAGGTCAAAACAAGAATGAATGTCCTCTCTAGCTTGCCTTTTTCTATCCATTTGTTTTGGTCTTTTACTAATCCCAGACTTGCATACTAACCTCCTAGTGTCGTCCTCCTGGAACGTTTATTTTGCTCTCACTGTCGACTGTCGATCATTTCATCATTAGCTCACTGCACTCATTTTGTACCCCTTGTTCTAAAAAGGACCCTCAGATATAATAATGTCACTAAACAGCTGCTGAGGAACGAGGAGAAGAGAAAGCGGAGCCGCGTCCTGGTGACTGTTTCACACTCTCTGTAGAGGTTTATATATTTCCTGTGCTAGATTTGGGTAGTTATTTATTCACCTGTGCTTCATGCTCATTCTCCGTGGGTGGATCTGCAGCCCACTCAGTCATGTTGTGGAAAAAAAAAACAAAAAAAAAACCCCAGATACAACTATATACATGAAGGATTGATTTCTTTTTCTAAGTTATGTTTTAATTTATAACTAATGACAGGTTCTATCATGACAAGGTTTTGAGATTGTTGACTTGGACCTGTGCTTGTCTAATGTTGTAGTTAAACTGTGATTTAAAAAAAAAAGGAAAAAAAAATATGGAGGGTAATGCTGCTATTGCTTACAACTTGCTTCAAGTTTGTAGTTCCCACCTTCATTATTTCCCCCTTTTCTGTACTAATAAGCAGATCTTATTAAACATAGTTGTATGATGCTGCGAAGTGTGGTTGTCTTTTGCATGGCCTCAGTGTTTTCCTGTAACTCTTTGTTGCATTAACATACCGTCTACACCACAACTTCTAATGATTATTATGCGACTTGTACATTTTTATAAAATGAATGTTGGTGCCTGTGTGTTTAATGGAACTCGGAGCAGGCTTAACCACACACTAACCACTAATTAACCTCTTCAGTGCTCACTGTGCATTTAAAAAAAATAGTTTAACGACAACGTCTGGCTTTCTAAACACCAAAAGAAAACCCTCACTCATGAAAAGGTTAAAGGTCTTCCAGACGTTCAAGGCATGAAGAATCCTCAGACGGAACTACTTAACCCTCATCACTGCATCTCCAACTGGACTAAAAAAAAAAAAAAACTTTTCTTCCTCACTGCTGTGGACTTTTTAAGTCCAATACTGTGTGTGGAGCATTAAATGTGTCTCTAGGGATAAATCTCTCAGCATTTGCAGGGTTATAGTGTGAGCAGGCAGGAGGTGAGACAGCACCACTAAAAGGAGATTATCTAAGCAGAGAACAGATCTCTCACACACACACACAGGGAGCACTTAGTTTACAACTAAATTACAGATCAACCTAAAAATGCACTATTATGTATGTAGTATGTAGATATACTGTTCAGACAAGTTTGACGTGTGATTGAATGCAAATATAACAGTAGAAGAATCATAATCACAAAACTGAGCACTCGAGTGTTTCATTAAACAGCAGCTGGATACCAAATTGGACCAATGTTGCCCTGAAATGCTGCATCAGTACCTGATTCCCAACTGCTGCTGGCTGAGGAGGCCTGGGGTACGGTCAGTGTTCCACTTCATCCCAGACGTCTTCAGTGGGGTTGAAGTCAGGGCTCTGTGCAGGCCACTCGGTTCTTCTACACCATGTCCTCATGCACAGTGATACGGTCATGCTGAGTCACTTAGCTCCAGTGAAGGGAAGTGAAATCTTAATGCACACAGAGAGTCTACACAATTGTGTGCTTCCAACTTTGTAGCAACAGTTTAAGGAAGAACCACATATGGGTGTGATGGTCAGGTGTCCACAAACTTTTGGCCATATTTTCCCCAAACAAATCCAGTGCCTGTTTCATGCAGCGAATGCTCGGCCCATTGAAGATTAAAGACATTAAAGATGTCTATCAGACACTTGTATTTCAGCCCAGTAATCAGGTTAATTAGTTTTATTTATTTTTTTTATAGATGCTATATAATGATTTGAATGTACTTTCACAACATTAAAGGTAACTATAAACAAATAAAAAGTATGACGTTCTTTAATAAATGTAAAAAAATAAAATAAAAATAAAGTTTATTGGCAAATTTCTATGGTATAAAGATTACAACACTGGAGGTGCTTTTATTGGGAAATAACTTCAATGTGCGTTATTTATTTTCCTAACAGCATGACCAGTCATGTTTTATTCCTTACATATTCCCATGACTGGATTTCTTAAGTGCATGTAAACGTGCTGATTGAATTATTGCGTCGAATAGAAAAGGTAACTAAAATGTCTAATTTCAAAAACACTGGATTTTGTTTATCCTCACGAGTGAATAAATCTTTGAGAAGCTAAGATGATAAGGAAGTATTAATCACTGTTTCTTTCAGGCAACACTGTTATTGTTAAATCTCCTTCCAAAACCATGTGGAAAGTATGCAGCTGTGTCCTAACAGAAATGACCAGCAGTAGGATTCTACTGAACCACAGTTAAAACATGACCAATAGAAGACCCTTCACTGCATAACTGAGTCCGTTGCAGATTTTTATATGCCGTATATGCAATATAATACATACAATATACTTTAAACAGTAGAAAATAAGCACAATAGCGCATTCTAATGGTGAAAATTAGATTCAACGGGAACTAAATGTATAAATGTATATTTTGTTTGGCTTTGGTTACAAAAACTTCCAGTATGATGGAAATGACCAGAGTGCAGCTTAAAGGAACAGCTTGCCTTAAAGCATGCAGCCATCATGCCCGTGTCGTTTGGCATCATGTCTCAGCAAAAGTTAGCCTTCAGGATGTCAGGATTGCATCAGTTACAGGAAATACTCTCACTTCTGATATCAGGATTGTATCAAAAACACAAAAAATTCAAACAGTGCCTCCATGTTGGTATATTCTACACACGCTGGTACCGATATCTACCAAGCAAGGAGGAATCAACAGTCCACATTTTTTTAAAGAACAGACAGGCATCATAGAAAGCTCATTAGAATTTATTAAAATTCTATTGGCTTAATCAAAGAAGGCAAATTACAGAAATATATTTACAAGTCCTTGTTTTCTTTTTTCCTTTTTAAAACTATCCAACAAGGTTCCATGAGCATCCTATATCTGCCAGGTGAACAGTACCTATGATTCCAGTCAGCACCGTGCCCTTGCACATGCCAGACATTTCACATTTTCTCTGGGTGTGTGTGTGTGTGTGTGTGTGTCATGGTAGGCTGTGGGTCATGTTCTGATCTGAGCTACAGAGGTGGATGAGGGACTGACAGGCTTCAGAGAAAAAGACCATCACCCCCTAGTGGAAAGGAAGATTAGCATTTTTCATTCCAGTTACATTTTTTTCCTTCTGTGTAAATGTCTACAGTGTCCCCTGTTCTAGATGCAAGGCTCCAGAAGCCTTTTTGGTTAAGATGGTTGTCCAGTCTACAAAAATAAACAATATATACAAAATCCTATGTTTTGTATATTGGCTTATATGCCTATTAAGATCCAATACTGATAGGTGATTTGACTTTCGAGGTAAGCTTTAAGACTTTTTAAGTGCAGGATGACTAGTCGATGATACTGTTTATGATCAACAATACAAGGGAGGTCCCACAGCACGTGTGAGAATAAAATCAGTGGACCAAGTCTGGGGGAAAGAGTTAATCCCAGTGCGTTCCTCCTCAGCTTGGCAGTGTGGGGTTGGAAGGTCTGCGTGTGGAGTGTGAGAGCTCTTTAACAGCAAGATTAAGTCCTGGCGGACATGATTGACCGAATATTTTGTAAGGAACCATGGCCAAATCTTTTATCCAGACGGCGTTTCACTCTTTTGGGGTCATGATGACCCACGTTATTGTCCGGAACAAATAAAAGTGGTCGATCGTAAGAGGAAGTTTGGTGGAGGCTGCGTGAGTAGGGTGTGCTGGGTTAGTGCAGTGAGAGCATGAAAGAACCCAGGTCATACTCCGCTTCGTATTGCTGCTGGTCCCACAACTCCCCCAGGCCATCCAGTACGGACTTCATACTGGCCTTCCCTGAGGAGGAGGACGCCGCTTCGCTCTTCTCAGCCTTATCATCCTACAAGCAGAAGATGAGCATTATACAGATTTCACATTACGTGAATTTTTATGTAAAAACAAAGCTTACTGTCTGCCAACCGAACACAATCAGCTAGTCTATGACTGTGTGTGGGTCAGTATGAAAGAATGCATGGCATGTACATGTTTCAATTAAAGGCTTCAAATTCCATCAACTTTGGCCTACAACTTTAATACTTGGACTGATATTAGCAGTAGTCATAGAAAATCATAAGAAGGTAAAAATCAATTTTATTGACACTCAAAAACATGTGGATTTTTTCCCCTCTTCAAACATGTCAGAACACGTCTCTTCAAACATTATCAAAGCCCTACTATGCACACACACACTGTGCTGTCTAGTCCCAAGGAGCCTCGCCCTGTTTGTGAGGTTATCCATCCGCATATACATATGGGAAGGCGTATAAAACTTAACACTATTGTGTACAGACATAAGCATCAGTGTTAAATGGTCCCTCCCTCTCCCACAGAGGCAACCCCTCACAAACGTCCCACTGTATGAAGCAAGAGAGGGCTCATTTGTGCCCACACTGACATGAGTAGGACAGCTTTGGGCACACAGACACGCTCACTCGGATGAGCAAAAAGGTCACTCTTAATGAACAAATGCATGTGAATATGTGAAGATTTTATATATTTGTACAGCTTTGATACAGGGGCTTTAGAATAAACAGAAATGACACGAGGCACACTCACCTTGTCCAGAGTGAAAAGGTTCAATAGCTGCTCTGTGCCCATGCTCTGGAGGCTGGCGTTCTCCTGGCTGATCACCGTGTTCGCTATGCTCATCTTAAACTTCTGTAGACCCATGATCTTCTCCTCCAAAGTGCCACGAGTGATCAGACGATACACGTTCACCACACGTTTCTGAAACCCAGATACACCCAGTCTTTATTATTTTTTTTTTTATTATCCAAAAGCAAAGCCAGTCACTTTTGTAAATAATTGTACCACACACAAACTTACCTGTCCTATTCGGTGAGCACGGTCCATAGCCTGTAGGTCTCTCATTGGATTCCAGTCATGTTCCACGAACACCACGGTATCGGCTCCTGTGAGGTTCAAGCCCAGACCACCCACGTGTGTCGTCAGGAGCAGCACATCTATCGACGGGTCGTTGTTGAACCTCAGGACAAAAAGAAAAAGGCAAAGGTGAGAGGTGGAGACAGATTCAGCTGGGACCATTATTTGGATAGTGAAAATCAACTGATATTTGCATATCCAATCCACATTTGAATGTTTTAAAGATCCCTTGTTCTACATTTTGTCACCTTGTATGTCTATTTAAAAATTGCTGAATTACCCCTTGGGCCACTTTACGTATGTGGTATCAGTAAATAGACTTTAATGCCAACCTTTTTCACCTCACATTTTCTGATTACATATGAAAAATAATTTCTTGCAACATTAACAATTTATAACAGGCATTTATGAGAATCCATCTTTCTGTGACTGAATCACAGATGGCATTTTATTGGGCACATAATGCATGGTTAGTTTAACAATGCCGTTAGTTTACGCCCCATGTAGTGAGAACATATTGACTAGGAGGCCATCTGGGGTTTGGCCCAACTGTGACAGGCATAAATAAATTATCCCTGCATGAAGACATGATGAACACGGTAAATTTACATGGATTCTCGCTAGCCTAAGAAATGTTAATTCTAGCTAAATTCTCCTGGACTAGAAGCACACGCATTGTGTGTGTGTGTACATGTATGAGCTTATATTTTTGAGCATTATCACCTGGAGACAATGGAATGGCGCAGGCCTGCGGGCACACTGCCGTCCAGACGCAGATAGGTGACGGTTGGAAGCTGAGGCTTCAGTAGATCATGCTCCACCATGTCCAACATGCTCTTCAGCTGGCAGAAGATCAGCACACGGTGCTGAGCCACCACAGCCTCTGTACTGACGTCCGAAGAGCCGGATGAGCCCAGTCCACAGTCCAACAGCAACTACATGATGAGATGGAATGTTAAAAATCAGTCCAAGTGCTGCAATTCTGATGTCGGTGATGAGTCAAATACCAATTAAGTATCCCAGTTTTACACAAAATCAGTTATGACGCAGCTCAGTAAAACACAATATCCAAATGATTAACTCCAGACATCCCATGACCGACAATTTATCTGAGGAATCTACACAAGTCCTGGGTTTCCACTTGCAACTTTAATACTTGGTTGTGTCTGGTTTGTATAGCTGCTGCATGGATGGACAAGCCTGTTTTGCTTGTGCATATTTTCAGACTATTCCACTTACATAAATTGAAAAACGGAAGGAAAAAAAAAAAAAAAAGATCAGTGCATCTACCTGCTTAAGTGCAGAGAGTTTTGGTGCATGCTGGATGTCCCGGAGGCTGGAATTCTGGGAGGTGAGCTGCTCGCTAATGCGCTTGTGCTCAGGATGCTGAGGTGTCAGGACCAGTGCTGGGTGGTTGCACAGCTTCCTCAGGTACTGCAGTGCCTAAACAATATGCACAGTATTAATGCTAAAACTGAGACCAAGTAAATATTACATTACAATTTAGTAAAAACTGGTTAAATCAGTAGCTATATCTAATGTACAATCTAATGATATGTAGTTTGGAGTGCCATAAAACTGGGAAAACTGCAATCCTCATTTCTGGCATCATGTAACTGCCTAGCAAGCCACTGCAAGTCAGATCAGAATTTATTTTCTTTCAAGGGTTTGATCAAAGTCATGTGAATGTTTTATACACTATACATGTAGTCTTCAAAGGCTAAACTACTTTTTGTCCTGAGGTGACCTCAACTGATGTCTCACCTGGAACACATGCCCGGTGGCCTTCAGCTTGGGTTTGTCCTCATCTTCTTGAGCTGCCGTAGAGAGGACATCGTCCACGTTCACCTTTGCCCGAGACTTGGCAAAGTCCTCATACAACTGAACCTATGCACGCACACAGTGTGTGTGTGTGAGAGAGAAAGAGAAAGAGAGATTGATTACTAAAAATGACACTATGGGGACAATAACAATTTCTTTAAATTCCAGTGAGAAACACTTGGTCATACATTGTCATGTATACATAGGAGAGAGACTTTGCTCATTTGAGAATTGCAGTTTTGCATTGGACAAATGGATCAGTTTTACTCTCTGCTGTGGGAGTACATGAATATGTGCACGTGCAAATGACAGTACCTGTAGGGGACTCAGGTTGCAGTAGTAGTCTTGTATAATCTTGGGTGGCAGATCTTGGAGGACATCCTCCTTCATCCTCCTCAGGAGAAAGGGTAGCACCTGCCGATGCAGAGCCTCCATAGCCAAAACCCCTAAGAGACACTCTCAGTCACGATACGCTACTACAACAGTTTTCACACTCCGCTGTATTTGCAATTAGGCCCAAGGTTCAAGTGAGGCCTTTCAAATGGAATGGCTCACTTATTTAAAAAAAAAATTATAGATTTATCGACACAGTTTTACAACAGATGAATGTATCCATTATCTTCCATTTTGCAAACAGCTGAGTGCACAACAAAAGCGACGTTCAAAATTGCCCAATCAATCCATGATTTGTCTGTGTGAAAACACAGCAATGATGCTCTCTCCTAAACAGACTGATCCTGGGTCCAGACTCAGTCATTCTTATAAAGACCTCCACTTCACACAGTTAAAAACTACCAAAGACATTGACCATCACCTAAAAACAGCCCAAGTCTATAGAATAGCAATACTAAACACAGGGTCTTATCTAAAAGAAAACTGATAAAACATTATTAAAACAAGGAAACAGTGAAGGACCCTACCTGCTTCCTGTTCCCGGGATGAGCTCTTGGCGTCTCGGCTAGCAAGAATGGGCTTCCCGTAACGGGCGGCAAACTGGCGCTCTGTACCCAGGAAGCCTGGCATCAGGAAGTCAAAGAGAGACCACAGCTCCAAGACATTATTCTAGGAGAGGAGACAGGATGAGAGAGGGTAAGAGTTTTTTCCTTCTATTTTCAACACTCATCCAGGAAACCTTGCTTAGAATCCACAGAAGTAACAGAGAAAAACAGGTCAATAAAAAGCCATCATTGTTTTCATCCTCCATAACAAAATGTACAACAAAATGTCCATTATGTACAAAATGTAAGCACACTCAGAATCAATCTTAAATTCACTGGATTTGTTTGTACATTAAAAGTGACATAATAATAAGCATTTATAAAACATGAAACTGGCATAAAAATACTCTACTATGGCTGAAAACTTTTTTGTGCTCGAGCACCATTACGCTAGGACACACTCAGGGGCGGGGGCATACTAGACACATACTAGGCACAGACAGACGAAGAGACACAAAGATCCAGTTATCAATAAGTTAACTCTAATGAGACCTTCAACTCACTGGTCTGAAAATCATTAATCACATATTAGGGTAATATATTCGTAGCAGCCTAAGAAAACCTTTACTTGGTGAAACTGTGTCATTTTTCTATATTAAGTTCTAGACAGTTCATGTTATCCTGAACTGAAAAGCTCAGGCATTTCATATCACAGCACTGTTGAATCCTCACATCTGTTTGGTGAGAAGGCATCTCTTATAATAGTTCTATTGTAATTCAACTAGCAGGTTTATACTGATGCGCTTGTTCTAACATGTTATAGTTTCTATATTGCTGCTATACTGTTTGCCTAACGTGATCTTTGGAGAAGACAAAGGCAAAATTAGAAAGTAAATAAAAAATGAAATTCCATGTCCATTTGGTGTAATATTGATGGTTTCTCAAAGCAGAGGTGTCATAGCATATTACAGGCAGGAAAAAAAAATTCTGTACATTTCACACAAGTACTCATGACTAAGTATTTAAGCTGCCATTTATACTGCTTGTGTCCTAAATATGAACGTATGATTGTTTCCTAAAAGAAGCCCCTGGTTTGTGCTCCCTGCTGGAGAGCCTTCTATGAGTTCAAGTAAAAATTTGCACAGAAAGAATAGTTTAGGAGCTCTAGACTCACCTGAATTGGAGTTCCTGAGAGGATAACTCTGTAGTTGGCAGATAGCTGCTTGATAGCTTTGGATAGTTTGGTCTTCCCATTTTTAATAACATGACCCTCATCGAGGATACAGTAATTAAATTTAATATTCCTGTTAGGGTGAGTAAAAGTCACTGGTTAAACAGCAGGAAAGCAGATCATTTGAAATGCAAAGAGCAAGCAGAAATATTTACCTAAAAAAGTCAATGTCGTTCCGCACTACATCGTATGATGCTACCACAAGGTTGTGCTTTTTCACTTGGTGCTGTAATCTGGAACAGAAACAGTGCAAGAGCTGAGTCAACTAAACCCCAATTTAGCCGTCCTCTGTTGTAAGAATGGCTAATCAAGGCCTACAGCAACAGTCCTGTGAGAACTGCAGTGGAAGGTGAGGAACCGTACCGTGCTCTCTCTGTAGGGGGACCTGTGTAGTGCAGGGGATTCAGGTACTCCTTAGTGCAGAATTTGCCCACCTCGTCCACCCAGTGGCCTGTCAGAGTAGGTGGGCACACAACTATAGAGGGCAGAGGACAACAGTCTGCAGCCTTGGTCTTGGCATACTCCTGTGCCCTGCACACAAACAGGCACATTAAAAAAAAGGCAGATGTAAGCAAGACAGCTTCAGAAAAAGAGGGATTAAAAACCTATGAAGGTAAATAAATAAATAAATAAATAAATAAATAATCTGAAATCTGAATAATTAAAGTCTGGACCTCTCTTGGTTTTCTTTGCTTAAGAACACAATTTTCTTCTGTGGTTTATGCAACACAAAGCACTACATTAACACAACTGCTAAAGTTCACTTAATCAGATCAAAGAAGAAATCTTTAAAAAAAGACCAAGCTTGAATTTTAATTAATTATAAAAGGATTTATTTATATATAGTATAAAAGGACAACCTTAATCGATAAATCGCTTGTACTGATGGAAAAGCAGTGATGAGTACCTGAGGTAGTGGTCTCCAGCAAGAATGCAGATGGATTGAAGGGTTTTACCTAAACCCATGTCATCACACAGGATTCCATGCAGCTTGTACTTATTCAAGAAGGACAACCAGTTCACTCCATCCTAGTGCAGAGGAAAAGGGGGAAAAAAAAAATTAATAATAAAAATACAAGAAGCCAGAACTTCATAGCCACACCATACAACTTCAGTTTTTTACTTTTAACATATTTCCTCAACGTAATTCAAATGTAATTTGAGGTCAAATTTGCAGTACTGATAAATACAGAAACACTCAAACGACTGACATGTAAGGAGCCGGAGCTTCACGATCAGAGGCAGACAAAAGTTCTAGCCAAATTAAATTCAATTTACATTTTACCCATATCCATGTATTCAAGTACACACAGTTCAGTTTTCCTGTTTTACGCTAGAGCCAGAGCATTATATACAAAAAAGAAAAGCAGGAAAGAGTTCAGAACATATGTGGCCTAAAATCAAATCTTTTTAAAATGCAGTTTCAGACAAATTAATATTTTTAAGGACCCACAGACACCTAGCAATATAATATATTGTTCATATATAATAAGGTTTGCCAAGCAATCAAGCATATTTCTGTTACTACTTAGGAAGCACGCATTCCAGTTACATGCCTACTAATAACCACCAAATAACTGCACATGGGATAAAAGCAGATTCCTTCCTCAACTTGCTTCTCACTTAAAATGTCTTCCATCTTCCTTTTAATTCTGTACTGCTGAGCCCACTGTTCTACTAACACTACATATATTTTTCCTTGTAAATGCACAATTACAGTTCAGAGAGGAAAAGAACAATGCCATCTAATTCCACAGACAGATTTTTCACTCTGGATTTGGTTTCAGTCCAGAGGGAAAAGGAAAGAGACAGCCACTCCATATTGGAGCTTACAAATTTGTTTAAATGTATAAATGTAATTTGTCATCAACACACACCCTCCGCCAGCCTTTAATCTAAAGGCAAAAGCCATTTGTAATATTGACAGTGAGGATGGAGAGGGGATAAAGTGCTGAGTGGCCACTGGTTCAGTGCAGAAAGAGCAGAGAGAGGCCATACTTCACCCAGCTGGAGTGGCATAGCAGGGGAGAGCTTTCAGCACATTTAGTAAATTTAGCATTTAGCAAATGCATGCAACATCATCAACACCACACTCCCAGTCTAAATCAATAAATACGTGCATAAAAAGGTCTGGGATTTGAAACAAGCAGTCATGACACACCTTAATTCAAATTCTCTGTGTTGAATATTTATATGTTTAAACAAGCACACATTTATAATGTAAAGAGCATGACCATAAAACCACCTACCTGCTGATATTTCCTGAGTTCTGCCTTAATAGGGACAGGGATCGTGTAATTCTCCAGCTTCCTGCTATCCAATAGCTGTTCCAGAAAGTGGCGCTCTCTGGCCTTCTGACGAATGAGATCATCTGACATGGTGGGTGGGTTGGGGATGCCAGCCTGCAAATGACACCATCAATAAGAACATATGCATAATTTAAAAAAAAAAAAATAAAAAAAATAAAAAATTTGGCATGGAAAGCTCTCTAAGAATGAAAAGACTCTTTTTGTAACTTTGTATAGATCTATTCATTACCTACATTATCTGTATCTGTATTACCCTTTGTTCATTTACACAAGGATCAGTGTCACCAAGCCATATTCCCTGCATGTATGTGTGGATTTGGTTAACAGTGTGAATGATTCATATGTTCTAGGCAGAAATTCCAACCTAGCTCATATTGTGCTTCGTGTTCAGTTAATGATGCTTATAAAACCAATGTCAGATTCAGGCATTATTTTCAGACATGACGAAGAGCAGTAACATACTTCAGGAATGCCATGGTGCAGGTGTGATATGAGTAACACACAATAAATAAACTTTCCAGTTCTGGAATAATTTAATTTGCCATTTCAGTACCAAATTAGACATGGACCCAGAATATTTCCCTTTAGTGACATTTATTGTGTGTATCCAACTCGAACAATTTTAGGGTGCTTTCACACATCACAAACGAGTGCAGACCAAAACCACTGGTCCAAGTTGATCTTAACTGGTCTCGCTCCAATTCTAAATGAACCCTAGTGTGGTTTGATTGTAGTGAAAAAGCAATGTGACTCTGAATAGACCCACCTCCAGGAAGTGAACCAAACATGCTGTATATTTTGGGTTGCCCTTTTTTTTTTTTGTGTAGATGCGAGCTGCAAAACTGACCCGCAAGGCATAAACTGAGGCGAGGGACAGAAATGTAGCGCTGGTCTGGAGATTTTATCCAATAGAGAAAAAGAGAAGACAAATTCTGGATATGACGCACGACATGTTTTAAACTAGTTATTTATATAATGATCTAATCATTTATTTAGCACCAGCTCTGTGTTTTCCATTGCTTGATCTTTTTTTTTTTTAAATTTTATTACAACACACTTTGCAAAGGTTTGTTTACTTGTTTTGGTCACTCTATTCCTGACCAATTAAGGAAAGCGGTTTACAAGTATGTTTCCAGACCATGCTTTTTTTTTTTTTTTTTTGCATTTGTTTAATTATGCAGGTAGAAACTAAATGAAACCAAACAGCAAACAAACCAAAAGTATGAATTTTGCTCCAATTCTGTTGTGAAAGCACCCTTAGACTACTAAACAGAGACACTAAGAATGATGGCAGTGCTGTGTTGCTTTAAAAACCCTCCTTTCCCTCCATGAGGAAAACGCACCTCCAGAGGCAGCAGGCGTATGAGAGTGGCAAAACACTGTGTGGCCATGAAGCGCACACTGTCACTAGGATCACTCATGCGGCCCAGCACAGGCACCACCAACAGCACAATGTAGGGTACAATGTCCACCTCCAGCTGCTCCATCACACCTGAGAGCTACAGTGAAGGACTAACAACACTTACATGACTTTATGAGAAAAATAAGCTCAACAATCACTCACTGCTTCTGTCTTACATAAAAGCAGGAGTTTTGTCTGTAAATAATCTGCTTAGTGTTTTAAAATCATCTAATGTATCCTAATTACATGCTATACATAAACATATTTTACACTTGCATCTTTGTGTGAAGGATACAGGCCAATGCCTCGATAGCTCCCTCCTGTTTGGTGCTGTCGTCAATCGCCCCTAACCATGGCAGAACCTTCTCCAGGAAGCAGTTCATGGTTTCCATAGTGGCGATCTTGCTGAACACACCAACACAGCGAGCGGCCATATGACGCACAGCCGTGTACGGGTGCTGGAGACATGTACACAGCAGAGGCAGCTGCTCCAACAGCTTAAAAAAATAAAAAGGGTGAGAGTTTGTGTTTAGCCAAGAGTTAGCATAGAGAATTGCTCTCTTAAATCTAGTGTAAAACGGTTTGTGGGTGTAGAAGTGCACATTCACCTACCAGAGATATGAGCTCCTGAGACACGGCTCCTGTGGTGACCTCCAACACCTGTAGAGAGTTGACCAGCTCCTGAGCTACCAAGTCACCCTTCTCCAAGGGCTGCCTGGAATCTATAATACAGTATATTTGAAGAATATTTAGTAAACATTTGAGCTTGTTAGGATAGGTTGTGTCATAGCTAAGGTATTTTAACATTTACACATTACACCCGATTACATACACAGACTTTAAGGGTGCTTACCACAACCCAGCGTGTCCAGAGCCTTCAGTGGGCCAATCATAGACTCCCAGAGACAGGGCAAAGCCTTGGTGAGACCAGACCCAAAGTGCCTAGCAACAGTCATCAGTGAGAACTCTGCGCCTCTCCTCTGGATGAGAATCGGCTTCTTACTCTGAGAAAGAAACCAAGATTCTTATTAAAGATATGAAACCTAAAAATTAACCAGCATGAATTACAGTAATCAATTTGGCATAATTATAACTTAGAAGTTAAAAATCCCCAACCTCATCGGTTTCTGTGGCGATGGAGCTGCCGGGGGGAAGGTCATTGGGTGAGGTTTTTGGCAGTTTGGGGGCAGGGCCTCTCTTGCTGGTGATGGCAAAAGCTGCTCTCTGATGTCGGTAAAGAGTGATGATGCCTTTTGTTTTATTCACCATGTGGTGCATGCCGTCTTTCTCAGACACGTTGGCTACAGGAAAGCACAATGAGAAACTCAAATTAAGTAATTACTGCATAATTTACTTAATATATCTGGACAGATGTTGCTTAAGGCCACGGCTTTCAAAGTGGGATCATTAAGTGGATCATTTTTAAATTTAACCCAGCCACTGGGGCTGCACAAGCCAGTGGACTCTCAGTGCCGGTCCCAAGCCCGGATAAAATAGCGAGGGTTGCTTCGCGAAGGGAATCTGGCGTAAAACCTGTGGCAAGTCAAATATGCGGATCATAAATCAGATTTCAAAACCGGATCGGTCGAGGTTCAAGTTACCAACAACTGCCACTGGTACTGTTTTTCTGCAGGGTACTGGTGGAAACTATGCTACTGTCGAGTGAAGGAGGAGAGGGAGAGGGGAATGCGTGTCCAGAGACAGTGGGAGAGGAGGAAGGGTAAGAGTGTAGAGGTGAGAGTCGGAACTTTGAATGTTGGCACTATGACTGGTACAGAGAGAGAGCTGGCTGATATGATGGTGTGGAGAAAGGTACATATACTGTGTGTACAAGAGACCAAGGGGAAGGGGAGCAAGGCCAGGAGAAACAGAGGTGAGTTCAAACTGTTATACCATGGTGTGGATGGGAAGAGAAATGGTGTAGGGGTAATCCTAAATAAAGAGTATATTAAAAGTGTATTGGAGGTGTCAGTGTGTAGCTGGAAATTGAAGGGGTGATGATAAATGTCATCAGCACATATGCCCCGCAAATGGGGTGTGAGATGGAGGAGAAAGAAGATTTTGAGTGAGAAGGCCAGAAGGAGTTGCACTGCATGTTTGTGGATTTAGAGACAGTGTACGACAGGGTGCCGAGAGAGGAGGACTGTATGAGGAAGTCGGGAGTGGCAGAGAAGTATGTGAGGGTGGTGCAGGATATGTATGAGGACAGTGTGACAGCGGTGAGGCATGCGGTAGGAATGACGGACTGGTTCAAGGTGGAGGTGGGATTGCATCAAAGATCGGCTCTCAGCCCTTTCTTGTTTGCACAGGTGATGGACAGGTTGACGCGCAAGATCAGACAGGAGCCTCCATGGACTATGACGTTCGCGGATCACATTGTGATCTGTAGTGAGAGTAGGGAACAGGCTGAGATGAGCCTGGAGAGGTGGAGGTACACACTGGAAAGAAGGGGAATGAAAGTCAGTAGGAGCAAGATGGAGTAAATGAGCATGAATGAGAGGGAGGTTGGCGGAATGGTGAGGATGCAAGGAGAGGTGGTGAAGGTGGAGGAGTTTATATACTTGAGGTTTAACTTTCCAAAGCAATGGAGAGTTTGGTAGAGAAGTGAAGAGAGCGCAGGCAAGGTGGAGTGGGTGCAGAAGAGTGGAAGTGATTTGTGATACAAGGGCACCTGCTAGTGTGAAAGGGAAAATCTACAAGACTTGGTTTGGAAGCGGTGGCACTGACAGAAAGACAGGTGGCAGCGCTGGACATGGCAGAGTTGAATGACAGAGCTGCAATTTTCGTTGGGAGAGACGAGGATGGACAGGATTAGAAACGAGTATATTACACTGCGTTCCACATTATTATGCAAATGTAATTTTTCTCTCTTTTTCCTAAATAATCTATAAAAATGATAGTTC
>CM075005.1:10179407-10231869 GCA_037576675.1 Pangasius sanitwongsei
CCTACAGATTAAGAATGGGATGTCATTAAAGTTCATGTGCATGTAAAGGCAGACGTCCCAAAACTTTTGGCAATATAGTGTATTTACAAACAGAAGGACAGCAACTATTGACAGATAACTCATTTTAGACACAGCATTAAAAGTTACCATGTCATGTAACTGTGTACAATAGTTGACTGTTCTATTGGCATGATGATATCCTGTTTTGCACTTTGTTTATGTATGATCTGCCCATGCCAATGAAGAGAAAGCATTTGAAAGTGCTGCTAAATTTTCCATGAACTATTAGACATTAACAGTGGTGGCTCAGCAGTTAGGGCTCCGGATTACTGATCAGAAGGTTGGGAGTTCGAATTCTAGTAGTGTCAAGCTAACACTGTTGGGACCTTGAGCAAGACCTTTAGCCCTCATCTGCTCACCTCAATTGTAAGGCAATCCAATATCAATAGTCAAATTCAATATCATTATAATTCCTTCAGGGTGACGAACACTTTTAATCCAAGCAAATGTCTAGAAATGCACAGATGTTACATTTTTGCCAAAAGACAGCTTAATTAGTATTGCTAATACAAGAAGTCAGAATGTCTATGCTGATGCTTTAGAATTATAATACAAATGTAAATGATAAACAGGACTTGCAGACATACCTGCACTGAAGGACTTGAGGGTATGTGAGCAGGGACGATAGTAAAGTCATGATGCTGTTTGTAGAAGCTGTGAGGTCATCGAGCTCCAGCAGAGCATCCCACAGTGTGTTCACTATGAAAGGAACCTACAACATTCAGACAAAAGACATATATTAATATGAAAATGGCTAACCAACTGGAGTGCTAGTCTAACTAGTACACAGTATTTAATACTATACTATTCTGAATGAGAGACATGAAGATGGAAGGAATCAGTTATTTGCTAGCCTGGTGCAATACACTCAGAACACTGCAAGTATTAGCATGTAATGGAGTATTATTTTTGGGTGAAGGCATTTACTCTCTGACCTTAGCAGGCTGTAGCTGCACCAGTCCCTCCACTACAGGGATAAGAGCAGCAGCTGCTACTGCACGCACATCATCATCCAGATCCTGGAGCCCTTCAGTGACGGCAGGAAGTACTCGAGGAAGCAGTTGTGAAATAAGATCCTGTGGGATGAGGACAAACATGCATTGACAGGTTTATGTAAAATTTTCTAAGTGTAACTTTCTATACATTTTTATGCAAAAATGTTCAATGTACAACATTCAAAGACTCACAAAAAGCCACACCCAGATAAGGCAACGTAGATGCTTTTCTTACCTGTCTGACAGCAAGGGCGTATTTGATGCCCAATAGTCCTCCATGCCGAACCTCCCACTGATCCTCTGTAAGCAGCTTCAACAAAACATCCACTGTCATGGTAACGCCGCATTCAGTCATGTGCCTCAAGGCCACGCCCAGTGTCTGTGCACAAGTCTCTCTGACTGGTGCAACAACCTAATAAAGCATTAAAATTATGGTCAATCAGAAGAGCCTGCTACAACAAAAAAGGAAAAAAAGTCCAGTAGTTGCAGTGGGGACAAAAACTAGTCCAGAAGGTCACAGAAATGGTGTCTTACCTCATCAGACACAAAGTCTCCAAAGCGGTCCAGAGCAAAGACACAGAGAAGCCTGATGACCAAGTCCTCCAACCAGTCTTGATGCTGCTGGGCCAACTGAGAAACCAGTTAACCAGGTTAAAATGCAGGCACAGCAGCTCATAATGCAGGTGAACTATTCACTTTTCAAAATAACAAACCCTGCTATTATCTCACAACATTCAGACTAGCAGACGGTTTTACACCAGTAAAAAACATCGGCTGCATTAAGCTTATAACATTAAGCTACTTGTTGCAGAACTGGACATATGGCTGTGGGGCTGCTTTTATGCTTTCAATATCATGAGTCACATGAAAGTATTTATAAAAGTTTTCATGCACCAGACATATCGCCTCGGTGCCTGGCAACAACTCTGATCGTGCCAACTTGCGTCAATACAGATCCTTCAATGTTATATTAGGCAAGTTTAGCTATACATGCATATGTGAAAAAACAGCAGTATATATGCAATAAAACAGAGCAGCTGTGTTTCTTTTAAATCCACAAAACAAAATGAAGATGAAGCACTGGCTAGCAAATTAGTAGTTTGAATTCATCAGTATGGACCTTTTATTGGATAAATAGATAAAAAGAACAGCAGTGAGAGTTCTTCATCTTTACCTGTTCTGAGGTGCTGCCCACCATCTTCCCTCCTCCTGCACCATGACACTTTAGCACCTCTCTCAGGCCTGTGCCTGCACCGTGCCGCACCTGTAGTCCAAAAACACAGCAGTTATCCTGTTAATTATTGAATACACTGACAAAATATAGCATTAAAATATATAGAGGAAAACCAGGAAACGCCTAAAACATACACACAGTTCAACATTAGTAACCTGCAGTTAAGCAAATCTCTCATAGCATTAAAAGTTAAAAAAGTAATTACAGTACCTCCCAGGATGGATTAAAAAGGTCATTGCAAAGCTCTTCGCAGAAACTTTCCAGGGGCCATTCTTGAGTCTTTTGAAAGAAGAAGAAGATGATTCTTGAGTCTTTTGTACAGAGACCAAAAAAAAAAAAAAAGAAGCAAATCTTTGATGCTGCAAATTTTCCCTACTGTCAACACACCCAATCCAACTAATCAGTACTTAACCATGATCTAGATCAGGTGTGTTGTGAGAAGGGAAAGCCCAAAACAAGGACATTTAACAGGCACAACCATAATATTTTGACATAGCATACATTGGGTGTTATTACAGGTGGGATCCCAGCATGGATGCAAGTATCATATAACACTGTATGTATGTGTGTTGAGTGTAACTGTGTTGGATATGTATGTGCATCAAGGGTCTTTCTGAACCAAGTATTTTTTGTTTACACACCTCCTCAAACAAACTTGAGTTGTCGGGAATGTTGTCAATTAAGACTTTGTTCTCAGCAGCCGGCTGCTCGATGACTACGTTTGTGGTTTTCCGCCGTTTCTCTTCAGGCTCTCCTTCGAAGCTGTCGTTGCTGAGAATTGAAACACAGCAGAACATGGCTGCCTGATCCATACCTCTAAATGTGAACTCAAATACAAAAGTAGCAGGATTGTTATAGTGTACTGAAGAAGATGGTAGTACCTTTTTTCATTGGGGTCCAAATCTCTAGATCTCTGCTTTGCCACCAGTTTGGCCATCCTTTTAGCCTTGTTCTTCTGGCGATTGCTCATGCCAGGCCGGAATTCGGAGTCTATAAACTCTGCTGCCTGCATGGGCTGTGGAGGAGACGCATCCATTTTATTACCCACCACTGAAACCCAAACATGCAGTGTTCGCTACACTGTAAAACAGCAGTGGACGGTATGATGGTTGATCTGCTATATTGGTGGTAATTCTTAATGTATTGTTTGGTATGAAACACTTGTGTGAAAAAACAGCTATGCAAAATGCAATTCAACAGAACAGCATTCTAAACAGCATGAAGCGAGAAGGTGACTTTTTTTAATTGCTGTATCCACAAAGGCTGTATGTGACTGAACACAGAATAGCATTTATTACCTTAAAATCACTTGCACTGCTCAAGTGCTGCAAATGGTCTGTCAGCAATCACATTCATGTCAATATTTGACAATAATATTGTCAAATTGTATTTCATATTGATGAGAAAAGCTAATGAATCTAGTCCACACTTCTCTTATTTGTTCAGGAAACAACAGTAAAAATATACTGTGACGATTTTAAACTATGCTGTGGTATACATTTGTCACAACATAACATGCTTAAAAAACACGTTTTCTAGTATTTTTTCACACATTATTTCCTAAAATGTAATGCCTGCAATAGCAAATTACAAATGACCAAACCAGATTTGTTTGCATGATGCGAGTTAGTAAATTACACCATGGAATAAGTCTTACTTAAACGACATACGGTGATGCATGTACGGTAGTACAGTGACCGTGATGCTGAGTCTACTCAAACTGAGTCACATGTCAGGCAGAAGTCGGTCTTGAAACAACATACAAAAGCGACTGCATCAGGCATATTAAAGTACAGGAATTTTAACTTTAGTCATTATAGCCTCCATTCACAATGAAACAGGAAAACCTACTGTTGTCAAATTATTGCTATATTAGTGAGCAGCTCACTACCTTGCATGAGTGAAAAAGCAGGGTGGGGCCATTTTGTTTTGCATCTGGAGAAGCTTATCAGATGCCCCTGAGTGGGGCTGATAAATGCAACCAGCCCAAAGAACTGGTATGACAGACTAAAACACCTTCTAACACACTGTACAGAGAGTTTAAAAGACATTAATGTGATATTGAAAGTAAAACGTGATATAAAAAGATGTGATATTAGCACTTTCCAACCCACCCATGTTTTAGGGTGGTGGTATTTGACAGATGGTGTTTAGAGAGGGGTTCAACATGGTACCTTCTGAACATGTTTTCAACAGTATACCACACCCTTTAAAACAATTCAGATCTAAAAAGAGGAATAGCTTCCCTAAAAATAAGTCAAGGATAAGGATATGCAGGAAAAAAAAAAAAAAAAAAGCAACAATGTACCACATTAAATGGCACCATGCTATGAGAATGCTGCTACATACCCTTAAAGGAATGGTGTTGGTTTATCACAAAGTTTCTAACATCGGTTTATTTGTGACCACTATAGCTTAAAGTCAAAGTCAAAGTCAACTTTATTGTCAATTCTGCTATATGTACAGGACACACAGAGGATTGAAATTTCGTTTCCCTCAGACCCATGGTGTGAGAAACCAACATAAGACAAGTAATTAACTATGGTTAGTGGCGATTTACTGACAGCTATTGTAAACGTTGCAGTGTTGCGTTTGTCCTGGTACGCTATAAAATCTACTACATGCCGAAACGACAGCCAGTCATATTTTAATTATCAAAGTAAGTGGATAAAGCCACTGCTCTCAGTCAAGCAGAAACCCAATAAGAGGTGAATGAGGGCTCCTGAGAGGTGAAGAACATCACAGCCAAACAACTGCAGAACTGATCTCCAAAAGGGGGAAAAGAAATGGGCTTAGTTCAGCGACTCTGAAATCCTCACAACTTCTGTAGCAGATTCTCAGCTGCGGCTTGACAGTGAAAGCAGAATGATTAAAGACGACCGGACAGAGAATTATTTGTTTATTCTCAAGTTCAAAACAGGTGTCTTATCTGCTCAGAGACTGTGGCGCTAGTCAAAAGTGGTGATGTGAATCCCTACTAAGAAGCAAAACAATCACTTTAAAATGATGGGCCTTGTTTATAGCCACAAACTAATCGCTAAAGGTTCAACTTTAAAAGCTAATTGCTGTTACCATTCAGTCATGTTAGCCGTCACACATTTTAGTTGTATACCCCTGCATTAGAGAATAGTCCAACAGGAAATTCAAAGGGTAATTAAAGCACTGATCCAGGTGAAGGGTTGTGACCAGGGAAGGTCGTAAAGTTCTACAACGACATGGAAGTGTACAAGTTGTACAAACAACTGTAGTGATAACACTAATGCATAAGTGAATACATCACCTAATAAAACCATTTTGTTCGTCTATTCAGTTGGGAAGAGAAGTAATTCAGTCTTACTGTATGACTGCGGAAACTCTGCAACACAGCCCCCTTGCCAGGCTGTGATCTATTTACATTGGAGGTACAGGTGTAGTCCAAGTCTTCGTCATTAAACAGCTCCTCTGTATCCATGCCTATAGCAGCACCCATATCCAGACCAAGTTTCTTCTGCAGAAGCTTCCTCTGCCGGGCCAGACGTTCCTTGGGGTCCACCTCAGCTGTTTAGCAGACAAAAACAGGATAATCAAAATGACCTACGAACTGCTGTGGGTAACAATTCTGTGCAGAATGAACACTAGCGTTTTAAAACAAGGTGAACAAGATGAATAAAAACACTAAATAAATAAATAAATAACAGAAGGCAAAAAGGCAATGATAACTGATTAAATAGGAAGCATTCAATTAAGTACATACTAATGGTCAAAAAACAAAGAGAAAACAATTGTTTATGTTCTGGCAATGCAAATTCATTGCATCATCACAGTTGTTGAGGACAAGTCAGTCAAATAGCAAACAAATTGCCTGCATTGTTCTTTAGATACCAGACAAACTTTTATTTACTATATGCTCCAGTCAAATGCAAAAGAACCCAAAGGAAGCCATCTGGTTTGCAAAGTTTTACTGAGGTACATTATTACTCACACAGGAGGGAGAAGGAGGGAAAAACACTTCAACTGGAATCATTCTATACATTCACGTTAAGGAACGCTTTCCGAGCAAAATACGCAAGTAAACCTTATAAGCAGAAGTCCAAACAACTTCAGAATGCAGTCCACTGGTATGGTCTACACCAAAACAAAAGCTGCATGTTTACTACTGTGTGTGCATGCTTATGCATAACCTACCTGACTTATCGTCCTGCACTTCAAACTCCGCACCAGCGGACCCAAGCAGTGATGCTCCATGTCTGAGCAAACGGGAAATGTCAAACCTGTAGAAACTGAGTCTATCTGAAGAGCTGTCCTCAGGAGACATGTCTTCTGCACGCGACTCTAAGCAGGACAGAATACACTTTTTAGGTAAGGGGCAGCTTGAAAAAAACGTATCAATACATTTTCTTATTTAGTCTGAAGAAAATGTAGTTTGAACCTTTCCTAAATGTGCTCCATGACGCATACATGTTCACTTCTGATTTAAGATACTGACAAATATTGCTGACACACAACTGCACATGGAGTTCAGGCTGAGTAATCTCACGTCACTTTCACTGTTTCACCCTAGAGGTTCGCTCTCAGAGAGAAACTTTCTCCATAAGCCTTTCAGCGGATTTTGTGCCTACATTTAACACAAATCTAATTTTCCCAAATTTAATCTTTTCCAATCACATCTGTGATATGTATCCCATCTAGTACCACATATTAGATACGTGGCCCTGAATTTTTGTTATTCAAGACACAGGTCTTTATAATGATTCTTAAAATGTGGACAACGTAAACCTCTCCTAAATGTCACCAGCTAGTTTAACCTCTATCTTTGTACTTGGCTTTACATATTTTTGCAAAGAGAATTCTGCTGAGCAGAAGAAATCTCTCTGGCATGTAAACTAGTTATGAATGCTGACTGTAGAGCTGCAACTATTTACATCGCAAGATCGGTTATGATCAAACAAAGCTATGAAGTTCTAGTTTATGCTGTACAGTGAATTCTGTTCACTCTTTGTAGTGGCTAGCCCACAGAGAAACACAGGAGGCTGTATTTACCTTCCTTTGGCTTGGGAGCTGGGCTCCATTCGGGAATATTTTTCACTATGGCTTCCACTGCCTGACCAGCTGCAATTCGTGTGTCCCAGTTGGGACTCCGCAAATATATTAAAACCTTATAAAGGAGAGAGGAAGACAAAAATTCAACGACGTAACCAGGGGTTTAATTCAGGCCACACCGCATTGTATCCAGATATGCAATACGTCTAGTCTACTTCTGTGCATTTCATACATACACAAACTGCTCTGTGTAACAGAAGCCAATTCAAACATTGCTGTAACCTTTAGATTAGCATGACTGTAAAACTGAAACTAACTGAGTCTGCTAGTAAAACAAACATGGCTTTAAAAACATCCCTCAATAGCAGCATTAGAGGATATGCAGGATGTTAACAGGGAAGTGAAAGAACACCTTTGATAACAGGTTATTTAGCTCATGCGGATGGAGCTTGACCACGTCTCCCAGCTGTTGAGCGGCGGCTTTCCTCGTCACAGGAGTTGTGCCGGTGTCCAACAAGATGAACAGACGCTCAAGCCTGAAATGCAGCACAGGTCACACAAAGACGGGTCATGAAATGCCTGGTGTTAAAATGATAAACAGCATGTAGCACTTAGACATTTAATGTGGAGCAGACACTGCTCCTATTTCTGTGTTAGGCGAGCAAACCAGCTTTGAGGATCGGCGGTTAACGTTAACCGCCAGTTGCTAACTGGTTTACTTAGCGGCAGGAACGCAAATAAAATAAACACCTGTCCAACTAGCTCACTGATCTTTCAAATGTTCACTGTCAGTGCTTATTCACAAACACCGAACAACTACAGGTGACGTTTGCAACGTGTGAAAACTGGGCTGCCATAACCACATCATTTTCACTGCTTCAGTGCACCTGCATTCAAAGGAATACATCTCTTTCCGATAAAGTCCTACACCTAAAGAAAAACAGCTGCAATAATGTACCACATTTTATATGTTTGTTAAGCACACCACGTCAAAAGTGAAGCACGTCACAATCAACTCCGATAACAACAGTGGCAATGTTACGAGCTAGACATCCTATCAGGTGAAAGGACAGCTTGAAGGAAAAAGGTGAAAAAAAAACAAACAAAAAAACCTTAAGTGGGCATGAGCACATTTCAGAACACGCTAATCAGCAGCTCAGGTCGCTGAGGCCGATGTTTATTCATGCAGAAGGGGTAAACAAACCCGGCTCGTAGTGGCATGGTGACAGATGTGATGGTTGTAGACATCTGAGAGGTGGAAATGTTTTGACTTTGACATACGACATTTAAACTGGCGTCATTTCTGCCATTACTGGCAGTGAGGATGTTACTAAAATAACAGATTAACATTAAAAGCATGAAGAGGAAAAGGGTTTACAGGGATACTACCCTTTCCAGATATCTTCAAGTCTTTTTCCAGTCTTGTTCTCTACGCTAGGTCATGTACATGAATATGCATCAGAGTGACCGCGTTAATGCGGATAATAAAGGAGCGCCTAAAGACAACAGATTTGCATCCTTGGTGTCTTGGGTCTTTGGATAACAGAAAATCCAAATCTATAATATTTACACCTTTATTTTATCCTTTGAATTGCTATACATTTACAGATCTGTAAATAAATGCCTTTAAGTGCAAGAAAATGAGCCACTGAGAGACTAGAAACCCAAACTTGAGGAGGTACTTGTGGAAGACGGCAAAACATTGTACGATTTGGCTAAAAATCCATATCTGGGAGAAAAAAAAAAAAATAAACACCTTCCTACTATTGAGACACATTCATTCATAGCTGAACTGGAATTTCAGTCCTGTCAATGACAGCACAACGTGTTCTCAGCATCTCTCACTGATTCAGTGAACACGTTCCAGACACTTCAGGACCATTTGTGTCACCTTAATGTTGAGATGCTGTAGAAAGTGGCAGGTAAGAGGTACAGTGTGCTCTCATTGTGTATAAAAATAGACGAGATGATGCAGCTTCCCTGCCTACACTTAGCAAGATCTGGCCAAGTAATTGGGCACGCAGCAGAGATGCAAGCATGATGAACACACATCCTGAACATACAGTTAGTGAAATCACGTAGACAGATTTCCGCTAGAGTAAACCACCTATTCCCGATCACTCTTTAATAAGGTTTAGTCGACTAATCACCTGCGATAAGTTGGACAAGATGCAGCTAATCTTACCTTCAAAATGACCCAGGGCACCACTAACACTCTAAACAACCACATATACAAGATTGCAACTTTTACAGCTTTCTGCTGTATCATTAGAGTATCATCTAACTTATCATGCCAACACAAGGTGTTTAATGCACCGCTGATAAGGTCATCACTAGCATCATATTCCAACATAACGAGGCCTCTATAAACTTTCACAGCACAACAATAAACACAACAGAGATCGACGGCGAGATAGGGTTTTATAAAACTTCATTTCACCACGACGTTTTAACACATCGTCTTCATTTTCCTTAGCAACGACTCATGATTTTATATCCAGTTGGAAATTCATGAAAATGTGGCCTTGTGGCAGAGTCCCAGCTAAGAGGCTAGCTGCAGTCTGTCTGCTGTACGGGCTCAGCGTGGCTAGCAGTGGAACCAGAGCTACGTTGCTAGCTAGCTAGCTAGCTAGGAGTTAGCATGGCTGCCGCTCTTTCACACTATTTTCTAAAACAAAAAAAGAAAAGAAAGAAGAAGAAAAAGAACTCACCTCGAGACAGCCATGGTGAAAAATTAAAGTATATGTTTCCCTAATGTACGTGTGGTCCGTTGGCGGTGTGTTGAATAGCGGACAGTCACCATGAATCGCTCAGGGGCGGATTAGCTAACCAAGCCACTAACTGACCGGTGTAGCGCTAGCGCTAGCTAGAGAGTTAGCCAGCGCGTGCTATATGGAGAAAGGCCCGATATCGTCGCACACCATCCGAAAAGCAGAGAGTCGATGGAGGAGCCACTTCACACTAGCCTAAAAAGAGACGCCCCGCTTTTTCTCAAATATCTCCTTACACACAAATAGAGCGAGTTACACTTTACCACCACAGACATCAATTTAACCCTCGGCACTTCTCCCAAAAAGGTATTTCACGCGAATAAGTAAAGAAAAGTAATTTTGTTGGTCACAAAAGAGAAGCCGGGAGGCTGATTTTATATGAGGAGCCATCTTGTATTTATTCCTTCCTCCGCAGTAGCCGCGACCTGATTGGTTACATGGCCTTCGGCTGACCAATCAGAGCGCAGATGTCAAGAGGAAGCACGCGGCTCGACCAAAAAAAAAAAAAAAAAAAAAAAAACCTCCTTGACAGGATATGGGATTCCTTTCCTCAATAGTCTAATGCAATCATCACACCCTTTGTGATGTGCACTTCATATTGCTGTTGAAAAAGTTCGTTTGCTAAACAGAAATAAATGCTCAGATACCTGAAGAACAGAAGTACAGAGTCTACAAACACCTGCTGAAAAAGCCAGCTTAGTCTGAACAGCTACCAGTTGACAAAACTCAGGCCAAGCTGGACAATGGTACATCATAATTTTTTTTTTTTATTTTTTTAAAGAAAATAACAGTAAGCCAAGTAGAAAATATCAAACATTTACTGATCAATTTATTCAAGTAATAACAATGCTGGAAAATGACTTATCAGCCAGCTTGAGCAGCCTGTGTTTTGGCGGTTGGTTGGTGATCAGACAAAGCTGGATTTTTCGGCAGGTCAGTGATGTAGACCATTTGATATCATTGCGCGTTTTCATGTAATTTTCAAAAAAAAAAAAAGAAAAAAAAGAAAAAGAAACCCCATGAAATAGTCCAGGGCTTCTAAAAAAATTTTGCCGGCCACATAAAAAAAAATTCCATAGACTTCTTTATAATCAGAGCAAAAATCTAGTTATTTTATGACCATAATTCTACCATTCAAATATTAGACACGACTCGCACTCAGTGTTCCTGGGATAGGCTCCACCGCAACCCTGACTAGATTTTAACCTGACAGCATTATACTTGTTTTTAAAATAAATAAGCTTTAGATTCAATTTCAAGTGTCTTGTCAATTTGGCTTATACCTCAATCATTCATTAATTTTCAACTACTGCGCCATCCTGGTCAGAGTTGTGTTGGATCTGTGGTGAGCACAAGGCAGGAATATATGCATGGATGTAGAGGAAGAAGCCTTTAGTTGTCACATATACATTACAGCACAGTGAAATTCTTTTCTTCACATTATACTTGTTAGCTTGTTAGGTTGTTACTTGTTAGCTTGTTACTTAGTCAGCCATCACACAGCACCCCTGGAGCAGAGAGGGTTAAGGGCCTTGCTCAAGGGCCCAACTGTGGCAGCTTGGTGGTGCTGGGGCTTGAAACCCCAACCTTCTGATCAGTAACCCAGAGCCTTAACCATTGAGCCAACACTGCCCTCATTGAGCCACCACTGCCCTCACTGAGTCACCACTGCTCTCACTGAGCCACCACTGCCCTCATTGAGCCACCACTGCCCTCACTGAGTCACCACTGCCCACACTGAGTCACCACTGCCCTCATTGAGCCACCACTGCTCTCACTGAGCCACCACTGCCCTCATTGAGCCACCACTGCCCTCACTGAGACACCACTGCCCTCACTGAGTCACCACTGCCCTCATTGAGCCACCACTGCCCTCACTGAGTCACCACTGCCCTCATTGAGCCACCACTGCCCTCACTGAGACACCACTGCCCTCACTGAGACACCACTGCCCTCACTGATTCACCACTGCCCTCATTGAGCCACCACTGCCCTCACTGAGACACCACTGCCCTCATTGAGCCACCACTGCTCTCACTGAGTCACCACTGCCCTCACTGATTCACCACTGCCCTCATTGAGCCACCACTGCCCTCACTGAGACACCACTGCCCTCACTGAGACACCACTGCCCTCATTGAGCCACCACTGCCCTCACTGAGCCACCACTGCCCTCACTGAGTCACCACTGCCCTCACTGAGCCACCACTGCCCATGGGATGGGATGCCAGTCCATCACAGGACACCATGAGCACACACATTCACAGACTCATTCACACCTAGGGGCAATTTAGTGTAGCCAATCCACCTACTGACATGTTTTTGGAAGTGGAAGGAAACCAGAGAACCCTGAGGAAACCCACATGGACACACAGAGGACATGCACAGAAACTCCACAGAGACAGCTCTGTATTGAACTGTGGACCGGGGAGCTGTGAGGGAGTAATGATACCCACTGCGCCACTGTGCTGCCTGGCTTATAACTATAATAATTAAATAATAACTATCGCAACTATTACAATTTAATAGTGGGTTATAGTGATCTCTACCACCTTACAGTCATTATATAAAATATAATAATAAAATCACAGAGTACATGAATATATGTCAGAGACCACCACTGACCTACTTTGAATACCACAGCAATACTCTATGTTGCTACACTTTCCTCTGTGGTAACTGTCAGGTCTGACTCATATATGACTGTTATTTTAAATGGAAAAAGTTACCTTTTGCATATAACCAGATGTTCTGGGGAACTATATCACCTATATCTAATTTAATCTGGAATCTAAACCTGGATCTGCTGATCCACCTAATCAGCATCAGTCAGTTTGACAGTGCATGACACATCAGAAAGAACGAAAGACAGATTTCCCATCTGTCTTATTAGAATGTTTGCCTAGTGATAGGTAGGTTGTGATATAGGAGAAATTAAAAATAACTCATGTTTTGGTGCTGTCAATTCTTCTACAGTGCTTGTTGATTTTTACATTTCTGTGATGCTCTGAAAGAGCTAATCAGACTTCCAGAGTGGGTAAAATGTTGTACTAACAGCTTCATAACCACAGTCCTGCAGTTTATTCAGGACTTAATCATTTTCAGATAAATGCAGTTAATTGTATCAGAGCAGAGAAAATACTACTGTTTGATTTCAGGCTGCAAATCTACTGCTTCTAAAGTCATTTTGTGTTGTGCAATTTTTACATCACATCACAGATTTAAAATTTTTGAATAATCTTTTCCATTTTCCATTTTCTTGCAGGGTGCCAACCAATACTTCTCTCTATAGATAGATAGACAGACAGACAGACAGACAAGTAGATAGATAAATAGATAGAAGCACATTTAGGGAGTTTGTAGCACCTAACATCCCTCACTAACAGCTAAGTAACCAACGGAAAGAAAGAAATGGTAAATTGAAAGAAATTCACTTTAGAGAGGAATGCCTAGAGCTAAATGGCTTTATCAAGACTTGTACAGATTTGTACTTCTAATCTCTCATGCTGTGCAGAGAACTGTGCAACAGCACTAAATGACTAATTTGAATTAATTTAGCTGTTAGTTAACTTACTCCACTGCTTAGCCAGGATGCTATTTAGCATAATGCTAAAATGCATATCTTAGCCTAATTAACTAGCCAGCCTATGTGAAACCTCCTAAAGTTATTTAACAATATTTATGGATAACTTTTTCAAATGTGCACCAAAGCAATGGTAAGTAAAGCAGCTAGCTAGCTGTGAGCTGGAAATGCTAATCATTAGCATTTATTTAATAATAATTAAGACTGAAGTCATTGGTGCCAATTTTTATTTTTGACCATTAAATATATGCTAAGTACACAGTGTTGAACTAAACGCTTATATTAACGCACGACACCAACATTTCTGCGTATAAATATGTGTACAGTTTAAAAAAACAAATTTGGGTCAATTTACCCCGTTATAATCTCTCCATTTGCTTCTGTATGAAATTTTATAATATTCTGGAAGTAATTTCAAAACTTATTTAATAGCAAATATAATTGCTATAAGTAATAATTTATAATAATTACAAATCAATTTAATATACAGTATAAAAGTTTTGGCTTGGTAGCTTCAAGACAGAGAAAAAAGAGAGGCTGGTGAGAGAATGACTGTTAGCTGCTATAACACAGGTGATAACAGGAACTAATTTGTCTCACTGACATTTAACAACATTAAATGTAACAATAAAGAGTAAAAAAGTGGTATAGCACACTATTCATTAATAAATAAAAAAATTGTAATTGTTGCCAGATTGCTGTTATGCAAGAGGAATAAAGCACTTGACATGCTGCTTTAGGGAAATAAACCCCAGAGTGATAAGAGTAACTCATTACAATACATTACAGTGCATTACATTACAAATGTTGATTTTGCTTGTTGACACTAATACTGAATTCTTCTTGGTGGTTTGAACTGAAAAGCATTACTGGATCAAATAACTTGACCTTAAATACCTTGCTCATTGAAATTACTTCAGGTTCTACTCTTTAGTCGATGATAACACTTTTCTAATCACTTTTCTAACTAATTTTGCAAAAATGCCTTTAATTTCACGTTTAAAGGTTTAGGCCTATGTGGTATATCTGCACACTACTGAGATGAACAATTTTTAATAATGCAGCTCAACTCTTGAAATATGGTATGAGTTTTCTGGTGTGAGTTTGAAGAACTTGAGAACACCACACTTCTGAGAACAGGTAATGCCACTACTGTACTCAGAAGTAGACTTAAATGAATGGCTTACAACTAGCACAATGCATGCACAGATGTTCTCAGTTAATTGCCTTTATAATCAATACATTATATTTCTAATGAATTTTTAATTAATTCACAGAGACTCTTGTTTCTTTGTGCTCATGGAGAAGAAATGGCAGGATGTGGTTGCAAACACAGAAGGTGTGAATGAAATGCAAAGTCCTACAGCACAGGAAGGGCTGAAACACCTTAGTATGAACAAAAAGCTTTTACATTTCCACAAAGACACTCCTAGTAATATATGCTTATTAAATTGTCATTGAATATCAATACAAATCTGGTGTTGAACTCTGCAATTTATATTTTATACATGACTAATTTTAACAGTGTCCCATGAGATGATGATGAGGGTCTGTATGTATATAATAACCCTGAAGTAACAAGGAAAGCGACTTATAAAATGACCAACCAACTGATTTTAAAAGAGAAGGCATCAGTTCTGTTTTAAAGATACATTTTACTGTGGCATATGGTCTCCTGCAGCGTGTCTTTGTCAGGTTGTGTTTTGAATCACATTGGATCAGTTATCATTCATTCCTTTTCAGTAACTGCTTCATCCTGGTCAGGGTCATGGCAATTTGATGACGTTATTTGGGTCCACTTGTCCCCTTAGAAGGAAGATTCACTGCAAATTAATACAAAGTTCCTCTGACTGATCAACTTTATTCTATGATGAAACATTTATTGTCTCAGGGAGTTGCTCATTAGGAATAAATTTATACCCTAAATTTATATCCTGAATTTATATATTTCTGTAAAGCTGCTTTGTGACAATGTCCATTGTTAAAAACGCTATACAAATAAAATTGAATTGAATTTCTATCCTGACGGGAGTGGGCTCTTCCTGCACACAGTCCACAGGGCATGATGACTCACTGAATCGTTTGATGAGCATGAAGATAACGTAAATCATATTATCTGGCTTTCACAGTCACCAGATCTCAACCCATTTGAACACTTATGAGAGATTTTGGACTAATGTGTTAGAGAGCTTTCTCCAACACAATCATCAAAACATCAACTGGGAGAATATCTTTTGTAAGAATGGTGTTCATTCTCCAGTACAGTTCCAGAGACTTTGTGTCAAGATGCAGTGAAGCTGTTCTGGTGGCTCGTGGTGGCCCAACACCTTACTAAGACACTTTATGTTTGTCTTCCTTTAAATTGTCTCCTTTACTTCTAAATGGCTGCATGATGGCTGCACTCCAGGGTGCTGTATGATTTCCCTTTTTGACCCTTTACAGAAAGGCTTGAAAATGGATTTCCTTTTGCAACACACCCTTGTCTCATTACTGTATTTCAAAAGGTATGTGCATAAAATTAAGAGGCACTCAAACTACACTAATTACATCAATGACTTTATAAAAACAAATGTTCATGAGAAGTCACTTGGTAGTAGTTATATAATCAATAGTTATCTTTGTAAGCATCAGTGTCCTATTATTCTGCAAAGAATATTATTTTTCTAATAAAAACACTATATTGCCAAAAGTTTGTGGACACCTGACAATCACACCCATATGTGCTTTTTGAACATCCCATTCCAGATTTAGTATCCCCTTGCTGAGAAGTCTTTCCACTAGATTTTTTTAGTGTAGCTGTGGGGATTTGCGCTCATTCAGCCAGTCAGTCAGTGAGGTCAGGCCCTGATGTCGGGTGAGGAGGCCTGGGCTACGTTTGAGTTCATCCAACACAAAGTCAAGAGGGGTTGGGGTCAGGGCTCTGTGCAGTTCACTCGAGTTCTTCCACACCAACCTTGGTAAACCATGTCTTCATGGACCTCCCTTTGTGCACAGGGGCATTATGCTGGAACAGGTTTGGGCCTCTTAGTTCCAGTGAAGGGAAATCTTAATGCTACAGCATACAAAGACATCCTATCCAATTGTATGCTTCCAACTTTGTGGAAATAGTTTGGGCAAGAAGCACATATGGGTGTGATGGTCAGGTGTCCCCAAACAGTTTGCCAAATAGTGTATATAAAAACTCAAAAATGTGCTATTCCACAAATAAGAGTAGTCAGTTTAAAGTTTTTTCTACATTTAACATACATATCAATCCATTCCCTGTGTAAATCAAAACCATTCACTTTTTGATGACAAACTAAGTCTCTATAGTTTACAATGCTGTTGGCACCACTTTAATGTCTGTGTGTTGTAGCTTCCTGTCCTGTCACGCTAAACTCAGTTCTTCATCTGTTTAGTCTGTGGCTGTCAGCGAAGCAGAAAACTGCAAGAAGCTTTGGCAGCTGGATCTGAACTTGGCAATGGTGGAGTTCACCCACCAGCCACTCTTCAGCCAAGAGCATGTTCTGGTACAGAGATTCCAGGAGAGCTATGAGCAATGCCAAACAGGACAGGGAAACAAGACAGGGAACAGCTGCTTTCCTGCATGACAAGATTCATGCTGCCACCGTCTTCAACATGGGATTGGTTAGTATATACTGTCTAGGCTCACAAAAAGGCATGGACTGATATTACATGTTCATATCATGGCAATAGCCCAACCTTTTCCCAAAGTTTATATCACAATTTTGTATTTATTTATTAGCCTGCACCTATATGGGGCTCTTCCACTAAACATACACTGAGCAGAATACAGATAGTGATAGAAGTTAATTGTCGATGATATGTTGGATATTGCATTATATATCATAACCAAAACGTGCCTAGTCACAAACACATTTTATTACGAGGATCCTGTGATCAGAGGGACAATATTACCAGATTATCTCTGGGGATTTTATTCCCATCCAAATGCATTGTGTCGGTAATTTTTATGGACTGCTCATGTGTTGGTCTGGAAAGATTAAGCCGTAATTTACCTTCTATAAAACAAAACCAGGTTTTAAATGCAGAACAATAAAATATAGACAATGTTTAAAAGGTTTTTTTTTTTTAGGGGTTTTAGGTACGTTAATGAGTTCCTGGCACAAGAATAGCCTACATAGTGTACGTTACGATCATGTGACCTACTAATGATCAAGTTGATCAAATTAAATCAAACCTCCCCTTTAGGAATTTACTGAGCTTTGAAAGTAAGGAATTGAGTTTTTAAATGATGTGCAAGAAAATGATGTTTTCTTCAATTTCGGTTTTGTAGCGGCGGCTAATAGCATTAAGGAGCTCGGAATGACACATCACCGAATGATGTGTGATTTGTCAATCACAAAATTGAATAAGCAGCAGACAAATCAGCTGCTCATTCAAAGTTAAAGACTATGGGCCACAAACACTATGAAGTGTCCTATCACCAGAGCATTATCAGTATGTAAGTGTGCAAAATCTTGAAGTAATTTTGTCATTTAGAGAAACTCAGACATAAACAGAGGAAGCAGAAAACACTCTGTTTAGGAAAACTGTGGCTGTCTAGAATCAAATTAAAGTCTTAAGGGAAAGAAATAGCTATATTAGCACATCAGTAAAGCTCCAGTACCTTAACAAACATTGTATATACAGTATGTAAGGAATAAAGCATGAATTGATTCAGTTGATTATTTTCTTATAACAGCACACTCAGCTTTTTTTAATACCTTTCATATCACAGCAATTTACCAACAATTACTATGTGTCATTAATTAAAGAATGCTATGCCATACATTTTATGAATGCAGAGTTACATTTAACATTGCAGAACGTAGGTGAAACAAGTTAGTTCCTGTTCTCGCTTAGCAGCTATAAACAACCTCTTTTCTAGCTGTCTTCTCTGTCTTGAAGTTAATAATAAAAAAAACCCCAACACAAACTGTGTGGGAAGCGCACATAGAAACAGCTTTACCGCTGATGCTGGAGTCTTTCCATAAATGTTAATTAGCTGGAACTATGAAAATGATAACATATCAGAATGAGCACATTAATCTATGTACACCTGTGATATACCTTGCAGCTGACACCATTGTCAGAGCTGCTGTTATAGAAAATGAATCAACACCTTCTGACCAATCAGATTCAAGAATTCAATAGAGCTGTAGTGCACAAGTTAAGCCACATCATTTCTATTTTATATTAATCAGTAGGTCTATTTGCATTAATACTTGTATGTTGATATGTATCCCTGGTGGTGTAGTGGCTGGGATTTGGCACTCTCACCACTCTCGCCTGGGTCAGCGAAGTCGAAGGTTCTTGTGAATTTCCCTCTGGGATGAATGAAGTGATCTATCTATCTATCTATCTATCTATCTATCTATCTATCTATCTATCTATTGATCTATCTAATCTCAGTACCACAATGTCAACCAGCGACAAGGATAGCGATGTAAAGAGCCTCAGACCGCAGAGACATGAGAAACCAATATCCAAATCTGTTAGTATCATTTTTGTGTCCAAGCTGCTCTGTGTGTGAGGTCATTAATATAATAATAAAAATATGTTTCATATTTATGCAGATAAAAACAGTGAAAATGTCTTGCTATATCCAAGTGCAAGGTGTCAGTGAAGCTTCTACAATGGAAGGCATGCTTCAGACTTAAACACCAAATCATTCGGCAGTGACTTTAGAATTGATTTTCACAAAAGTGATGGTTACCAGCTCAGTGAGCATCACATTGGAGGTACCTGTATCTGTATCACAATCATTTAGTTTACTAGTTGAAATGGAATGTGTATGGATGAATGAATGTATTGTAGTATTACCTCAGGTGTGTGAGGATGTGAGGAATAAGAGCTGTGTTCTGGCCAAAGTGCATGTACCAATCCCTTAGAGGAACATGGTGTCCGGTAGAGCCCTCACAGAGAGGTCAGAGTTCACCAGTGCCAGGTGGTCAAGCCTTTACTTTATCTACAAGAAATAAAGAGAAATTAAACTGAAAAAAAAAAACAATATTGTAATAATGTAAATGGTGTAGCATTATTTCACAAAACACATTTAAATGTTTAAACGTAAGTTATATGTGGTTGAAACTGTCATACAACATTAAATCAACATGATTTGATATAATTATTTGGCTGTGTGGAAATAAGAGTCTGCCCACTAGACCTTTATTCGAATATTATATTCTTTGATTAACCACATTAATGCACCTCATTGTTTTTTTAGCTTTCTTTTTTCATTTTTACATGATAAAGATAGATACAGAAGTAAGGAAATCAAAAGGAGAGAAAAGCAATGCCACTTAAGCGGAGCTAGAAGTACTGGTGTACTTTGTGATCACTTTAAAACAGGCATTAAAGGAGAGTACAAAGCAAAAACAGGAAATAATAGGAAATAAATAACAATACTGAAACTCAGTTACCAATTACTTATTTTTTATTATTGTGTTGTTTATATGATGGATATTATTGCTACAGGTAATGAATATAACGATTTAACTGCAAATCCTGAATGTTAAAATGTTGATTGTACAGATGCTCCATGACTTCTACAGCAAGATGGTGACATTTTTGTTTGCTTGTTTTATGCTCAATTTAAGCTTTTATTGTACACAACTTGATAAATGTGGCCTACTTTGGAAAAAATAGGGGACAAAATGATAGCAGAATCAAAATTGTGGAAGAATAATTCCAAATATCTAACATGATGAGGCTAAACTTACAACAATTCTATAACTATAAATAAAGAATCCCAAAAAAAAAAGAGTCTTAAAATGTTTGATTTGGTTCATAGGAGTCTTAAAATGTTATGGTTAGGGTTAGGGTTTGGTTCATAGACAGAATTTTGGCTCGTGCAGTTAACAATCCAAGTGCTTTAGGATTCTGCGTATACACAAAATGTGGACGAAGACAGACAAGTGAATTTGCTGATGTCAGGGAGGCTTATGTACAGTATATGGTGTCCTGGGCTGAGGATGAGCATGGATTTCCTCTTGTGTATCAACTCACAGACCCAGAGGTTTCTTCTGGTCAGCAGCACAAGGCCACACTGCTACTACTGACAAGTAAGATCTCAAAGAAAACGTGTGTTTCACTTCCTCAGTATAGTCTTTTTTTATGTAATGTACACGATCTGTTCACAGTAAGAATTACTTATTTAACTCCTCAGAATGCAGAGTTGGCATGACAACATTGCATTTTAAAACTTTGCAGCTTGTTTGTGTGGCTGATGTCTGTTATACACCAGCAAGGTCTTGGCTAAGAGACTCTGACCTGAGGTGGATAAAACAGCTGGAGTTTGACCCCCCACGACCTCTCCAATAGCAAGCTTGTTGAGTTGCTGGAGGTGAGTGAATCTGCAGAAAGAAGCACATATTTAGCTTTCACTGGTTTCTCAAACAGTCTGTAAGTGCAAAGTCACACCCTTCCCACACCCATTTTGCAGAGTTCTCTTCAAAGCATAAATGTAGACAGCATCCCACAATGAATACACAGTAGGTAGTGTCTAAGCAATGTATACTAGCAAGTACAGAATACCCACAATGCACTGTGCCATTTAAAGATGACTATGACTATATAGGGTGTAGTTTAAGACTCATCATACAGAATTTATATATCTATTTATTCTATACAGACTACACAGAATGTCTGTACAAAAGTAGTGTATGAAATCATTTACATTTAATGCCCTGAATTAGTGAGTTGCAGACTGATTGTTTGATGTATAGAAAAGAAAGTAGGACATTTTTAACACAACAAAAACATTTTAGAGACTATGTATTCTTTTAGGGAAAAAAAACAGTTCTATACGTTCCTTAGTATCCTTGTTAGTCAGTATCTTTTTTTGGAAAATAATTACTAACGTGCCCAATTTGCATAGTAAAGTTGAGAATGTATTTGAGGATTTCAGGATTCAAGATTCAATGTTTTATTGTCTCTGTGTTAGACACAGTGAAATTCTCTGTGTGTACTCTATGGTCGTTAGTTCTGTTCCCATGATGCGTTGTGCTGTTTTCATGTAATAGGGCTACAAGAAAAAAAGAAGCCTTTTGCATATTAAAATGCACATTTGAATGTTTGCTATTTAATGTTCTATTTTTAGTCACCTTTATTTTCGCAGAGACATTTGGGTTTGAGATCAAAAGATGAACATGATATGATAGATCAGAATTTCAGCTTTCATTTCCTGATATTTACATCTAGATGTGTTAAACAAATTAGAACATTTGGCACTACCTCCACCATGCTTGCCCGATGAGCTCATATGTTTTGGATCATGAGCAGATCCTTTCTTTCTCTACACTTTGACCTTTCCATCACTTTGACAGAGATTAATCTTAGTTCCAGAACTTTTGTGGCTCATCTCTGTATCTCTTTTCGCGAATTCCAATCTGGCCTTCTGATTCTTAATGCTGATGAGTGGTTTGCATCGTGTGGTATGGCCTCTATATATGCTCTCAAAGTCTTATATGAACGGTGGATTGCGATACCTTCACCCCTGCCCTGTGGAGGTTGTTGGTGATGTCACTGACTGTTGTTTTTGGGTTTTTCTTCACAGCTCTCACAATGTTTCTGTCATCAGCTGCTGTTGTTTTCCTTAGCCAATCTGTTCGATATCTGGTTGTTAGTACACCAGTGGTTTCATTCTTTTTTCAAGACATTCTAAATTGTTGTACTGGCTGTGCCCAATGCTTGTGCAATGGCTGTGATCGATTTTTCCTCTTTTCTCAGCTTCATACTGGCTTGCTTTTCTCCCAAAGACAGCTCTCTGGTCTTCATGTTGGTTTATCCTTTTTAAAAACAAATGCAGTCTTCACAGTCGAAACCCAGGGCTCAAACCAAGAGTAGACATTCAGAGCTTTTATAATTGTTTAAACAATCAGTCTAACAGGACACACTTGGGCAGCAGGAAACACCTGTCAGTCATGTGTTCCAATATTTTTGATCACTTTGAAAAATGGGTGGGTTCAAACAAAAGGTGTCATGTTCTAAGATGTTTAACACATCTAGCTGTAAATATCAGGAAATGAAAGTTGAAATTCTGATCCACTGTCTCATATTCATCTTTTGATCTCAAAAACAAATGTCTTCAGTGTGTGGCAAAAACAAAAGAATCAGCCTTGCTGTTCCAATACTTTCGGAGGGGACTGTACATATCCTATACTATTTGGCTAAAAGAATATTGTTGCTTGATGTAGGAAAAAGCCTCTGAATTAAAGTAATCATTTATGACATACTATACACAATACTATTTTTCTTTTGTTTAATTAAGCTTGGATTTCCTAATTAAATATATCACTTACATATCCTATCACTTGAAAGTAGTTAAGCATTTCCAACAGGCACTTATTAGAGTCATTCTTTTTCTTAAATACTGCAGTACTCTTATGCTGTAAAGAAAACCAAACGAAAACAAAAAGAATTCCCTTATTTTTCTTTTTTATTTGAAAGATATTTCTGACAAGGACTTTTCCATAACATTTCTTACATTTTCAGTATTTATCATGTTGCTTTTATAAGCTGAAAGAAAGAGAGAGTGGCTGAAAGGAATGGCAGCGTGCTGAGCCAAAAAAAAAAAAAAGCAACTAGTGCAGCAACTGCTGCTTAGCCAAACCTAGACAACTGTTTTATTTACTTCTGGTCAGCAATGCCATGTTCTTATATGCATTTGATAGCTGTTGTGTTTACAACAGTAACAGATTACACAACCCTACTTGTGAATGCAAGATAAAGATGGCAGATTTACAGTATATGGGGCTCCAACATAAGAAATGTAAACTTGAGTTAAATACCAGCAACAAGAAAGCATCACTGTGAATAAATAAATAAAAACAAAACAAAATAAACAAATGTAATTCGCTCAGAATCATTTGGTAACAATGGGTTAAAAAGCGTATTATTCTAATAGAGTAAATACCCATCTTTACCAAGGGTACCAATAATTCTGGAGCTGACTGTGTATGACAACGTTATAATATTTCCTTTAATATTTCCTAATGTGGTCACTGTTTCATCCAGACACTTCCTAACTATACTAAAATGTCTTGATATTCTCAGGAGACACATGAGAAGAGGAAGAGAGCTGAATATATGCAAACACTTCAGGCTGTTGAAACTGTGCAGCTCCGACATGCTGGACGTCAGGAACTTTTCCACTGCATGAGGAGGAGATCACTGACCAGATACTGGAGGTTGTGCCTGACTTGGTTCTGTAATCTCTAGAGGTGATTTCAGGAGGTAGTTTTTTTTTTTTTTTTTTTTAAAAAAAACAAACTTCAAATTGCTTACTGAAGCTAGTACAGCAGAATTTCCTGCCATGGAGGATCCTTTTTTGACTTCACTGGAAATATTTTGCATAATTATAACCGCAGGAGTGCAGCACACATACCAGCCCACCCTTCGTACAGGAGGACCATAATTTCAGCTGAGAGAGCACAGGGCATCTAATATGTACAGAAGGTGACTAATCTGATAATATCATGGAAACACTTACAACGAGAAGAAAGTATTTGCAAATTATTAGACCAAAGCAATGCCAACAAGCAGCTGAAAGTATGAAAGCACTTCCTTTTACCACTGGTGTGGTTTTTACTCTTACCCTGCCTTCACCCACATTCTTTTCATAGATGCTACACTCAACATGCAAGAATTTTCTGAGCATCTATAAAAGATACAAGCTTTCATACATGAGAACCAGAATGCAGAGACTGTAATGTAAGCATGTTCTACGTTTCCTGTTAATTCAATCACGAACACAATTGAGGCCAGTTGCATTTAAATTCAGTCGTGGCAAAATGCATCAATTGCAGACATTTTCAATCTAATCTTTATTTAATGACATGCAACTGCTGGAGACACTCATTTTCATGTGTTTACCTGTAGGAACAGCAGAATGGAAAACCTGTTTACTCAGAACCGCCTTATAATGGAAGTCAAACTGCAGTTGTTGAATTCTGTCAATAAACATTTGTGCATGATTTTGCAGAAAGCTTACATAAAGTCTGCTCTGTCACTTTCATCTGTGTAATTCATCCGTGAAGAACTTGAAGTTGGATAAAAACATCTTTATACTATATATATGTGTGTGTGTGTGTGTGTGTGTGTACAGTCCTGTGCAAAAGTCTTAGGCGCCCTATATTGTTTTAGTACAAACTTTGTTATAGATTTGTATTTTATGACTTATACATTACTGATTCAGTACAAAAACCTTTTAGATTTCCAAACATTAGTTTTCCAGCACAAAATTAAATGTTACAGAACAATGTTTGTATGTCAGTAAAGAAAGCAGCATATTACATAAGAGACCACTTTTCAGACAAAGTATGTAATGAAGGCTGCTGGGTTTTGCTGCAAAAATAAGAAGCAAGTGCAACAGGCAAAGTCTCCAGAAAAACTGTGGCTGCTTCTGCAAGATGCTCAGTAACACTTACAGCTCATTTCCTTATAAAACTGCACACACTGTACCTGAGACTACTATTTTTTTTTAAAGCAACAGGCTTTAAATATTTCACACACCAAATTTTTTTTTTCACACCACATTTTTTTTAAAGCAACAGGCTTTAAATATTTCACACACCAAATACTGACTTTGTTTCATTTATTACTGTTTACTGCTCTTTATAGTGTTTTTTAAAATGTAGAAACATTTGATTTCATTATTTTTGAAGGCATCTTTGCTCTACAGCATTTCTTTGCACATGGCTTTTGCACAATAGACTTTTGCACAGTACTGTATGTGTGTGTGTATATATATATATATATATATATATATATATATATATATTCTCGAAGTTGATGTGTTGGAAGTAGGAAAATGGGCAAGCATAAGGATCTGAATGACTTTGACAATGGCCACATTGTGATGGCTAGACGACTGGGGCAGAGCATCTCCTAAATGGCAGATCTTGTGAGGTGTTCCCGGTATGCAGTGGTTAGTACCTACCAAAAGTGGTCCAAGGAAGGAGAAAGGTGTCAGAACACAAAGTGCGGCTACGTAGCCGCAGACTGGTCAGAGTGCCCATGCTGACCCCTGTCCCCTGCCGAAAGTGCCATAAATGGGCACGTGACCATCAGAACTGGACCGTGGAGCAATGGAAGAAGGTGGTGGCCTGGTCTGATGATTCATGTTTTCTTTTACATCATGTGGACAGCTGGGTGCGTGTGCGTCACTTACCTGGGGAAGAGATGGCACAAGGATGCACTATGGGAACAATGCAAGCCGACGGAGGCAGTGTGATGCTCTGGGCAATGTTCTGCTGGGAAACCTTGGGTCCTGGCATTCATGTGGATGTTACTTTGACATGTACCACCTACCTAAACATTGTTGGAGACCAAATATACTCCTTCATGGCAGCGGTATTCCCTAAAGGCAGTGACCTCTTTGAACAGGATACACTGCAAACACTGCAAAAATTGTTCAGGAATGGTTTGAGGCACATGATAAAGAGTTCAGGGTGTTGACTTGGCCTCCAAATTCCCCAGATCTCAACCCGATCGAGCATCTGTGGGATGTGCTGGACAAACAAGTCTGATCCATGGAGGCCTCACCTTGCAACTTACAGGATCTTGCAATTTAAAGGATCAGATATATACAGTCAGGTCTATAAGTATTTGGACAGTGACACAATTTTTGTCATTTTGCCTCTGTACACCACCACAATGGATTTAAAATTAAGCAATCAAGATGTGATTGAAGTGTAGATTTTCAGCTTTAATTCAAGGAGTTTAACAAAAATAGTGCATTAACCATTTAGGAATTACAGCCATTTTTCACAGGGTCCCTCTATTTTCAAAGGCTCAGAAGTGATTGGACGACTAATATAATCATAAATATTAGGATTATTTTTAATACTTTGATGCAATCATCCTTTGCAGTCAATGACTGCCTGAAGTCTGGAACCCATGAATATAATCAAATACTGAGTTTTCCCCCTTGAGATGTTTTGCCAGACCTTTACTGTAGACTACTTCAGTTGCTGCTTGTTTGTGGATCTTTTTGTCTTCAGTAAGTGAAAAGCGTGCTCAATTGGGTTGAGGTCATCGGACATTTAAGAACATTTAATTTCTTTGCCTTAAGAAGCTCTTGGGTCGCTTTCACAGTATGTTTTGGGTCTTTATCCATCTGTACTGTGAAGTGCCCTCCTATCAGTTTTGCAGCATTTGACTGAATCTGAGCAGAAAGTATAGCTCTATACACTTCAGAATTCATCCTGCTACTTCTATTAACAGTCACATCATCAATAAACACCAGTGACCCAGTTCCATTAGCAGCCATACATGCCCATGCAATAACACTCTCCCCACACGTTTGACAGATGATGTGGTATGCTTTGGATCATGAGCCCCTCCTTTCCTTCTCCATACTCTTCTCTTCCCATCATTCTGGTACAAGTTAATCTTGCATCAGAACTGGTAAGCCTTTTTTTTTTTTTTTAGGTTTTTATTAAAGTCTAATCTGACCTTTCTGTTCTTGAGTGTTACCAGTGGTTTGCATCTTGAGGTGAACTGTCTCTATTTACATTCATGAAGGCGTCTCTTGATTGTAGACTTTGACAATGATACACCTACCTCCTCGAGAGTGTTCTTGACTCCTTGGCTAGATGTTGTGGAGGGGTTTTTCTTCACCAAGGAAAGAATTCTGCAATCATCCACTTTAGTTGACTTCTGTGGTCTTCCAGGCCTTTTGGTGTTGCTAAACTCGCCAGTGCATTCCTTCTTTTTAAGAATGTACCAAATTGTTGATTTGGCTGCTTCTAAAGTTTCTGCTATCTCTCTGTTAGGAGAAAATGGAGATACTATGTAAAAAATGGCTGCAATTCCTAAATGGTTATGGACCTGACTGTGTGTGTGTGTGTGTGTGTGTGTATATGTATATGTTTTATATATATGTTCTCTCAGCCAGGGATCATTAGGGGTTGTATTGTCAGCTTTAATATTAAGGATGTCAACATGTTCATCATTGTCCATCTTGTCATCTATTTAAGTTTGTAAATGTCCTCCAACCTTGAAATGAGTGAAAACAGTGTGTTTATAACGAACCACTGTTCAAGCATTATAAAACCGTTGCATAGAATATTTTTTAATTATGCGATTTAGCAGTCACTCTTTTACAGAAGATATCTGTTGTATAATAATCTGTGGGAGCACTGAGTCATAGTTATCTGCACACACTTCCTCACACGAGCATTACAGGCTTCTGGACTGTGTGTATGAGAGGTGCTGTAGAGCGAGCTACCCAGGGAAGAGACTGGTTACCACAGTGATGACAATTTCAGGAGAGACAGTTCTGGCCAACAGATTCTTCAGACCATTTCCTCCTCCACAGGAGCTGCTAGACAATGACGTAGGCAGCCTTTTTTCACATTTTGTAAATGTCCATTTAAACGGTTGAATGAAAAATCCACCCTGAATTTATTTTGTAATGAAATTCTGAGTTGACTTTTTGGTTTAAATTTCTTTCAGCAACATGTTGGTTAAAGGTTTCCTACATTACCCAAAATGCTCTTCGACTATCTAATGATAGTGATGCTCATTATCCCTTATATTTGAGGTAATATTTTTCCTCCTATCACCACATCAGACAAATACTAACTTCTCACAGAACTAATGAAAATACAGCAATGAAAATCAGAAAGATTGGAATATAAACATATTTATTGCTTCAATAAATGGAATTAAAACTAATAAGTAAAGTGTAATACTTTGGACAGTCTGGAAAAATACATAGAATTATGATTTCTAAAAGAATTACACAGGGCATATAATCAGTTTCATAATAATTATGTCAGTGTGATACATATGACAGAGGCTTTTGCATATGTACTGTACTTTGGGTTTTGCACTCACCAGCCACTTTATTAGGAACACCTGTACACCTGCTGATCCAGGAAATTCTCCAAATAGCCAAACAAGTGGCAGCAGTGCAGTGCATAAAATCATGCAGAGACAGGTCAAGATTTTTAATTAATGTTTACATCAAACATCAGAATGGGGAAAAATGGTTGGGTATTTCAGAAACTGCTGATCTAATGGGATTTTCACTATAGAGTTTATACAGAATACTGTGAAAGAAAAAAAAAACATCCAGTGTGCAGTGTTTATGCAGGCAGAAACACCTTGTTGATGAGAGAGGTTAGAGGATAATAGCCAGACTGGTTCAAAATAAAAGGAAGGAAATAACAGGAAGGCTAATTTGAGGTGGGCGATAGCAGCAGAAGTTCCACTCCTGTTAGCCAAGAAAAGGAATCTGAGGCTCCAGTGGGCACAGGCTTATTGAGAAAAGAGAGTTGAAAATTGATTAATCTTGATTTGTGCTGCAACATGCAGATGGTAGAGTCAGAATTTGGCATCACCAGGATAAAGCCATGGACCCAATCTGCCTTGTGTCAACAGTTCAGGCTGCTGCTGGTGGTGTAATGTTGTGGGCAATGTTTTCTTCACACACATTTGGCCCTTTAATCCACACTTGTCCCCTCCCCAGTCACTAGATCTGAATCCAACAGAGCACATTTGGGATGTGGTGTGGAACAGGAGACTCATAATATTAATTTTCCAGCTGACAAATCTGCAGCAATTTTGTGTCAACATGCACCAGAATCTCAAAGGAATGTTTCCAGTACCTTGTGGAATTCGTGCCACAAAAAAAAAACAAAAAACAAAAACCAAGGCTGTTCTGAGAGCAAAGGTGGGTCCTACCGGGTATTATTATGGTGTTCCTAATAAAGCAGCTAGTGAGTATATTTTTCCTATTAAAACAACTGTACCTTGGGAAAAAAAAGCCTGTTCCAGGAACAGATTTTCCATGTTAAAATCTATTCATTGTGAAACTGATGTCGTTTAAAAGTATGTACCATTGTACTTCAAGCCATCTGGCATCTGTCAGATGTTATCTCACTGCTAAAAGTGCAGTTCTGCATGTCTCAGCAGAATAGGTGTATTAGTGTGCCATTTATATGTTATTTTATACTCTGTATGTTGATATTTTTATTTGATATTTGATATATGAATAAGCAACATGTAGGAGACAAAGGGGAGACATGACTCAAATCATAGGTACTGTTATAAGAGACTATCCTCATTAACATAGATACTATATATATTTTGCCATGAGATCAGCAAATATTTTCAGATCTTTACTTTACACAGCAATGCTTACAGTTGGTGTTTGGGATCCCTGTTAGTTCTATTGTGCCATGTCTTTCCCTGTCTAAACACAGAGGCCTGGCTGGTTCTGGGAAGCTCTTGAGGATAAATGGAACATAGTTTGATGTATATAGATAAGGACAATTTCTGTTTATGTCCTAGAGAAAAATTGTACAGGCCAATTAATTTTTATTTATTTATTTATTTATTTTTTTAACAAATTTTGGAGCCATGCCACTAACAGTTACACTGACTAATAGTTAACGTAATTTAGCTCATGTATGGCTTGATAATTAAATAATTATCAGTGAAATGTGTAAGAGCAAGGAGCATTGCATTGTACCGCATTTCCATAGAATTAGAGAACTTTTTCAATGTAAATTATGTTGACATTTTGGTATTTATACAATAATAATAATAATAATAATAATAAACATAATAAACCTTTGTTTATAGAACACTTTTCATACACAGTGTAGTGCAAAATGCTGTAAAATCAAGTGGTAAAATTAAACGATGAAGAGTAGTGCTGTCACATTCATGATTCATGTGTTATATAGAAAAAAAATGCCACATCTGCTTGACAATCCATCAGTGCAGTAGTGCTGAAATAAACGAACTGGCATCACATGCCTTCATCACAAAGATGATTTATGATGCGGGTCGTCTGACAGCTCGTCAGCTGTTCATGATTAGGGCTGGAAGGTAAAATAAAAAAGGGGGGCCATATGCTGAGTGTTTGCTCGTTTTGCGGTTATTACTGGGGCTCTTGTACTGAGAGATGTGTGGGTGTGAGAAGGAAGGCAGCAGCGATATGCATTTGGAGTGAAGTGTGAGGTTAAAATAAAATTGTGATCTGACTGTTCTCATTATGTTCACATGCATATATCAGCTATATGTATCAGCTATATACCCAGTCTAGGACTGAATATGAAAGTGTCACATATTTGAAAGTTTTTATTTTATTTTTGTGTTCACATTTAGACTAATTAATAAAAAAAATATTAGATTTAGGCCATGGTCTAGTACTGTGAATCTAGTACTGAAAAGATGTCCTGCAGAGTTTATTTCCAGGTTTATTTTAACAGCTGATCCAGCTAATCTGTGAATTAAGGAATATTTGCATGGTAGACAATGTTTAGACTTTGGCTAAGCTATAATTGTGAATATCACCTGCTTGCTTTAGGTACACAGAGTATATGGTATTCTTTAATTTACATAATTTCTAATTATTCAAACACAGGAGGGTCAGAAGTCCAGTCTTGGAGTCTACATAATTTAAGACATAATTTACATAATTTAAGACATAATTTAATTTATTTAATACCTTGTTTAATTCAGCTAATTATTCAAACCATCCGAAGTTGCATTTCATGTGTTAATTCCTGGGTCACACTACAATATTCTAACTGATCAATGATTGTGACACTGGGAATAGCAGAATTTCTTGTGAACAAAGATCATGATCAAATAACCCTAAGATTAAGATTACATTTTCACATGAGACGGTGTTTCTCCCCCCCCCGCATTACAGGAATCCAAGGTTTCCAATCAGTGATGGTGTAGAAACATCAGATTATGGTGGCTTTGTATAATTGACTGATGGTCGAAATACTCAGAGGACTGCCAGAGTTTGTGAAGCAAATACTTATTCTTTGACTATGTTCTTAAATGGTTTTAGAGATCTGTTACATCTTTGGTGCTGTCTTAACACAAAAAACCCAAAAAACTAAACAGGCTTGTTTTTTTGTATTGCTTTCTTTCATAGATAATCCAGTAAATTTGACAGTATTCTGTAACTATGCAACAATGGCCAGTTCTCTGATCACTGACAATGATGATGATAATTCATGCTGCTCTTGTTTGGAAAATTCAGGTATCGTTCCACAAAGTACAGACAACTGTGCTGCCTATGACATTTGAAGTAACTAATGATGAAAGATGGACTGCTCAGTTTCCCTCCCAGTGACTTTTTCCAGCTCAGCGATATCCTTTCTAGTTTTTAATCATGCTTAGTCTATTTTCCTGCAAAGATCACATTGATTAAGGAGCCAGTTTAACAAACACAATGGTAAAAACACTCAGTCTACCTAAAGATGTTTAAAATATTGCTAGCTAAGTGCGATTTCCTCAGTCAGTCTTTGATCAAGTTGTTGGATACGTATCAGTTCAGACTGTAATCAGATACTGGTAATCAAAGTGTCAAATGATGCACCATCGCCACGGTCGGAACGAAACCTTTCAATGCAAATTTCTTCATTTCCACTTTTGCCAGAACTTGATCCATGCAAAAGAGAAACATATTTCAGTTCATTTCTACTTCGACATAGCTGGTATGCATAAAACTGTGCCTTCATTGTTTATGGTTTTCTTTAAAATCTTTTAGTATAATGTAAATATCAGAGTATGCATGCACTTTTGTTGGTCTCTTATACTCAGATGCATCATTTCTCGTCAAGTCAGAGACACGGAAGTTCACGTGACTTTCACAGATATATCCCATATGACTGAATGCAGTCATATGGGATACCTCCCTCCTATTGACCACTTTGGCTTTTCGTCACTAAATATATAGCATGTTCTGCACCAGAGAAAGGTTTATTCAGGTGCATGAAAACCAAACTAGGGCTTCACTCTGTGCTCTAATGAAACTTCTCTGTAGTTGTGTGACCTGGTTCATATGGCAGAGTATGTGGATTTTAAAAAGGCATACAGTATAGAGTTCATCATCTTACACACAACTATACAGAAATTTATCAAGTATTTATCTGAAACTTGCAGTTGTAACCCGATACAATTTATAATTCTTAAAGATTTTGAGACAGGATGAACTTTTTCATAAGGGGAAAGTGTTAAAGAAAAATCATAGATAGCATCAAAGATTTGCTAACCTCAGATAAGCGACAAAATTCAGAAAGCCTTACAAGTCTCCGTTATGAGTCACATATGAAGGAAGGGATTTTGAATGCAATGCTTTTGCTATTGTTGTAATTGCTAAAACCAAAAGCCTTTAGTTTGTATTGATTTAAGTGTTGGCTATAGTTTGAGCCAATGGTTCTCAACTGCCTGTGTATTCAATTTTATTCCAAAAGTAAAGATGCAATATGTGGATGGGTCGTCGAAGTCTCTATAATTCATTCATTTATTCATCTTCAGCAATCCTGGTCAGGGTAGCAGCAGATCTGGAGTGTATCCCAGGAACACTGGATGCATAGCCAATCACATGTTAACCTGAAACCAGCATGTTTTTGAGAGGTGGGAGGAAACCAGAGAACCCAGATGGACACTGGGAGAACATGCACCACACAGACAGTAACCCAAGCTCAGGATTGACCCAAGGACCATGGAGCTGAGGCATTAAGGCTGTGTCTTTTGAATACTTGTAATAAAATTGTACACCATAATTAGAATATTGTATGTTATTGTGGTGCTCAAAAAACAGGATCAGATCAATATAGCAGTATGCAGCAGAAAATACGTTGTACAGCAATGGTACAACATATTTTTTTTATTTACTTTAAAAATGTTTGGTACCAAAGTGCATTTGTAACATCACAGGGTAACAGCCTACATTCAACGATTCTGAGGTAACCTGGCTATCACTGGCATAAGCTTGCTGGTGCTGATAAAAATCACACCATCTTCTCAAGCAGCAAGAATATAAAAAATACTGTTCTCAGTGCAAAAAAAACAAACAAACAAAAAAACAAACAAATAAAAAAACACAAACAAATGAAAACAAACACTTCACATGGAAGGAATTTGAATGAAATAAGCAAGTCTCACAGGATTGCACATCTTGCTCACTTTGCACCTCATTGTCCAGTTACTACAGTATTTAACACAATGTCCATTACTTCAATGTTTTTTTGTTTTTTTTTTAATTATTAAAACAGGATTCAGGAGCTTGAATTATCTAGCTTGAGATGCGAAGGTTGGCATTACCATCATTTTCATAGATTGCTTTATATTCAAGTAAATGTCTTTTATATAATTAACTGCTCAGTTTGTAGCTGGTGTCCAGCTGCCATCACCTGTTGAAGCACGGTGCTGTGCATGAGTAAACGGAGTTCACCTGGTAGGACCTGTTTGGCATCTTCATCTTAGCATCCAGTGGTACAGAGATAGTCTGTGGCTGTGTTTGCCCATGTGACGGGCCACTAGACACCTGCAGTGAACTACTGTGGCAGAGGTAGGCACTTGAGGCGTGGGCAGAGACCAGCACAGGCTGGCAGCTCTGCTGGCCATATTGCAAGGCCGGTCTGTGGATGTATTGGGCTACTGTGGCACTCTGGCTTTGCGCTGGGAACACAGCCTGCCCTGGCTGCGCACCAGGCTGCTGTAGCTGGCACTTCTGCTTGTTGGCTTCCTTTACATCACTATCATGAGCACTATGAAGAAAATAAAGGTTTACAGTCAGCACAAGTGGAATATGCTATTGCAATGGTGCCAGCTGGGATATTGTTGGATATAATATATGTGTTACATTAATGATATCTTGTATCAAAAGGTTTATCTCTGAGTAACAGATACAAAATGTGCTTAGGTACACTAAGCACTCACTCACAGAAGCAGTCTCTCCACACAGGGCAGTAGCTGCTCCCAGGTGTAGGCGGACAGGCGCTGTAGACGAGGCGGCCAGGTCGGAGCCAAACGCAGGATTACTCGAGATGAAGCCACACAGGCAGCAGCTACCAATGACGGCGCAAATCGCAGAAATGCATGGTCTAGGAATAGAAATGCATTTTTTAAAGAAAAAAGCAATACGAAAAGCTTTTAGTGTGTCCAAGAGCTGCTATGCGTTATGATTAAACAGGCATATGTCGTATTCTGAAAACAGTCTTCAAAACAGTTACGAAGTGAACCCAAGTCAATTTAAGTGAACGTTTACCTTGCAAAGAGACTTCCAGAAAGTAATCTGCATACTTGCTCATATACAACATTGTCTTCTCTAAGCACGCCATTGGCCAGCCATCATGTAGATCTGTTTCACTGACAGCAATTGACAGGTAATACTCGATGAAGTGGGCAGCTGTGGGTAAGTAGAGGTTCCAGTGGAAGGTCTCTAGGAGCAGCAGCTCCATGTGCAATAGGCCCTGTTTGGTCAACACCAGGTTCATGGAGCTCATACAAGTGAGGCTGTTGAGGGTTTCCAGCTTAGGCACTCTGTCCTCTCTCTCTTCAAATTTACCTGGGGCAAAGGGGTTTCAAAGATCAACTTGCATACATGCATTTGCCATTATCTAAGGTGCACCTACTATATAGTTGCATTTTGGATACAATTCAATCTGTCTATAGACTAGCTGTTGCCGTGCACAGTTTGTAAGCCTCCCTCTATTCTGTACCTGGAAATATGTGCAATATATGCAATATAATCACTACAAAGCAACTTACTAGCCAAAAGTAGGCACGAAAGAGCCACCATGTGGAGCTGCTGCACAGAGATGTCATAGCGGTCCATGAAGAGGTCCAGCAGGTACACAGCCAGGTGTCTAGCTGCAGGACACAGCCTGAACCTGTTGCTCACTGTGGCTATGAGGTCTGCAAAGTAACGCCTAAGGTTCAGCTGTGGGGACTGCCCTTTGTAAACAGGCAACCTCAGCTCCTTAAAAGAGAGACATGAACATTCATGGTTACCATCAACAGTTGCAGAACAGTTGCAGTGAGATTAGAGAGCAAGGTTAGAAGAAAGGAGATAGACCTTGTAGCGCAGAGCATGGTATATATCTCCAGCGAGTTGGCCTTTCCACCACTGGCCCTCCAGCTCCATTGGGTGAAAAGTGTCAGGATGCTTTTGGATCAGAGAGATCTGAGTTAATGATGCAGTCTATGCAGGTCAACTTACTTTCAGCAAGAAAACAGAGCTTGCAATAAACCGCTCCAGTGCAAACTACTGCAAACGTGCAACTCCCAACGCCTCTAATTGCAAAGGTCACTCCCATTCAATATCCACTCTGTGCAGAGGAGTAATGAGAGGAACAGGTCGTGTGGGACACGCGCTGATTATCAGCCATTGGTTCAGTCTGTGGCCAATAGTTCTCTCAATCAAGAGCTGCTAATTTACACGCATTTAACAAGTGACTCTGCTAAACGCAGCTAAGCTCACAATGAAACGTTTAGGCAAGTGAGCATCCTGGCTGCTTTAGCACTCCTCAAATAGCCAACTAACATGTTCACCATAGCCTTCAAGCAAAATACTGAGGCTATTTTATCAGGGGGAAAATGTGAACCTAAACACCATGTGAAATTCCGTATGATTTTTAAAAACATTCCCAAACATGGAGGAAAAAAAAAATCAAATCATTTAAAAACCATTTAACCGAGTGTGTTCCCTAACTCTATCTAGTACCCAACTACTTACCCCTACACAATGAAACCTGCATACACACTACAAAATAGCAAACTATCCCGCACATCGAAATAGAGAAAAAATAATAATTCAACGCCGAAAGCGGTGTTTATGTTTATGTTTACGATGAAACATTTAAGTTACAAGCAACAGCAACACGCCACACAGAAACGTTTGCCAGCTTCGGCCAATTGTATTCCTCCTTACAATCGCCAAACTTCAGAGCAACCAATCAGGAGCAGGCTTGCACTGACGTCACGGAGTCAGCAACAGAGGAGCCAGACTTGTAATCCAGCTGAGTCTTGATGACATGTTAGCAAAGCCTGCGTCCTGTATGTAATAATACCTTATACAAAAGTTAATATCCTGCATATAGTGCTTAGGTTTATTACCAGCTCATATTTACTGTATAGGAAATGAAAAAAACAACAACATATCGACAGTGTGCTGGAGCTCTAGTAGAGGCCCTTCATTACTCTACTGAACACTTCCATGTGAACAGGTTCACAAGCTCTACGACTACATGCTAACCTAAAACCTGAGCTGTGGCAGGAAGGGGATAGAATTTGGTGTACTAGGGCAGGGAAGGCGACATGAACCCCTCACAAAACAATCTTGCATCATTTTTTCCCCTTTGGTTATTTTTTTGGTTTCCTCTGACGTCAATGACTCCTGTCAGTGAGTCAGATCAGTTGGCTTAGTCTACTGAAAACAACAGACCACTGAAATTTCAACTGTTAGATGGTGCTAAACAGTGCTTTCAGTAGCACTGACACTTTTTTCTTTTCACATTTATCGAGTTATAGGACCTATGAAAAGTGATTTTGATTCCGTCTTTGTCTGATATTTAAAAAATAATAAAATTACATCACAATGCTGTAGAATCAGATTAATTAGTGTTGATAAATTTTCCATAACAGCTGTTCTGACACTAGTGCCGGCTGTAATTCAATTCAATTCAATTTTATTTGTATAGCGCTTTTAACAATGGACATTGTCACAAAGCAGCTTTACAGAAGTAAATGGATTAAAAAAATATACTGTAAATATGTGAATTTATCCCTAATGAGCAAGCCAGAGGTGACGGTGGCAAGGAAAAAGTCCCTGAGACAATATGAGGAAGAAACCTTGAGAGGAACCAGACTCAAAAAAATTCAGATCACAAGTTTATATTAATGTGCTTGTTCTAATATCTTATTAGAGCAACAGCTCATTCACACAGATTTGTAATAAAATAATCTAAGCCTAATAATAAATAGATTAAGAAAACATTGTTATATGGGGCTTTGTATGTCAGTAAGTTTTCTACTCTTTTAAGTTTTTATAAAACACTGAAATTTTTTTTTAAAAATCAAAATGGCTTCTGTTGTTTGGACAATCTATAATCTTTGGACCTATAAACAACATGCAAGTGCCAGTTCTGGTGCCCATTGTACCCATCTGGAACTGTTTTGCACAGGTGATATTAGGGATTTGAATGTATGTTCTGATGTTCAACTTAATTTATTGTCATTACTATCATTAAAATGATTACATTTGTGAAAAATATTGCAACTGTGAATCAGTGGTACTTTCTTTGAGCAGTTACACACTCAGAATAAGCAGCTAAAAGCAAAATGCACATAATCACCATCCATGATAATATCTTTGTGCTGTGTAGCTGCGTGGAAGATTTTACCTTGACGGGTAAAATATGTTTTCAGTCAGTTAAAATCCCCCATGGTAGATGTTTTTCTCTCATTTGATACATAATGGCTTGACCTTTAAATGGATGAAAGCATGGGGCGCTTCTTAAAAATATCCGCTGATTCCATGAACTGGCTCTAGCTACAGAGCTGGCATCATGTCAATGCCAATAAGAGAATAAATCAACATCTCTGACAAAGACAGTTTCTAGTTACATAAGTCAGTGGCGGTGAGAATCTCCTACATACCTTCTTGTGTCTGTGCACACACCTGATGAGACCTTCAAAGTACTGTATTTATAATGTAATATGGGTGTCATACAGCCATCCTTCCTGGAAAATTCTCACTTAGTTCTCGCCAGGTCGACACTGGTTCCAAACGACTGTTATCTGCAGTTCATAGAACCATAGTTATATAACTAGCATTCTATCTATCCCTTCTCAAACGCCAGGGTAGTGAGTCTCACCTGCTTGACATATGCTACAGTTGTAGCTGTAAGGAACCAAAATACCTTAGGAATACCTTTATAGAGTGACATATCCTAATGGGGCTGTGTGTCCAGCATGCCTACAGGCCATGGTGACATTCACCACCAGTTATATAAACATGGATGCCCCTTGTCTGGTTCCTCCATAACTGAGGATCAGTCATGGCCATGTCTTGTTCTAAGTAGCACCGAAGGGCATGCACTGGGCACAGCAAAGAACACTCTGCAGGCTCCCCTTCATTGAATGCTGCAAGGTCAATCAATTGGATTACAAAATTGGGTAATATGACGTTAGGCGAAAACCCCAGGTTTAACCACAAGGTCAGTCTCGAGTCATTTGGTGATGAACACATTCAAAATGAGCTTATTTCAGTTTGGCATCTTACATAGGCTCATGGGGGCTCTAGCACAAGGGATGCATCCTGTCCTAGATTTTGGAGTATCATGGTGGATTGAGGTGCCATGCTCTTTTTTTTTTTTTTTTTTTTAGAAAGGTTGTAATAAGTTTATGAGCCACCGCAGAGATGCCATCTACCATGCTGTGATGCGCTGCAATAGCTGGCAGTGGAAATCATGGTCTTAACAGCCATTTTGGGCCACGATGAAGGGTGAATGACGTAAAATCTGACTCCAGTCTGCAGTTTTGATTGTTAGCAGAAGCCAGCTAATGTAGCAGGCTCAACAGTGAACAGCGCATGGAAAAGAGAGAGAAAACCACTCACGCTAACAGCACATCACCGGCTTTAGGACATCTGACCTGTAACTGTGACTGTATCACAAGCTGCTATGCTGATAGATCCATATGGTGTACACATGGTTGGTGAGTATGAGGCAAGAAGAAGAACACATCTCCAGTGATCAACTAATATTTGTGGTAAGTGGGAATTTTTTTGTGAAATGTTTTTTACAACAGTAAACCAAGCTGCTGAAAACTCTAAAGGGTTCTAGCATGACATTAAGAAAAGTCACAAAACACACATTCATATAATTATTATCTTATTTCTTGGGGGCAAATGATAATGGTCAGCATCTACACCAGACTATAATCACAAAATGTTTATATTCCTCCACTTTTGTTGCATTAAGAGGACAATGCCAAGGAAGAACAGGAGCCATCAATACTTTTCAAATAGGCTTTGTTTGAACTAGTTATGTTATTCATAATATTTCTTTTATGTAACAAATAAACTGTTACACAGGTGAGTTTGTGCAGATTAACTGTACCATAACAGTGTGTACTCACTGGCCACTTTATTATGCCTGTACACATGCTCATTCATGCAATTTGTCCAGTTAGCTATTATCATGCAAAATCATGCAGGTATACTTCAAGAGCTTCATGCTCACATAAAATACCAGATCGGGGAAAAATGTGATCTCAGTGACTTTGACTGTGGCATGGTTTTTGTGCCAGATGGGCTGGTTTGAGTATTTCAGAAACTGCTGATCTCCTGACAGTTTCATGCATAACAGTCTCTAGGCTTTACACAGAATGGTGCAAAAAAAAAAAAAAAGCCCAGTGAGTGGCAGTTCTGCAGGCGGAAAAGCCCTCTTGATGAGAGAGGTCAGATCAGAATGGCCAGACTGGTTCGAGCTAACAGAAAGGCTATGGTAACTGAAATAACCACTCTTTACAACTGTGGTGAGCAGAAAAGCATCTCAGAACACACAATACATAGACTAAAACAGCAGAAGAGCACATCAGGTTCCACACCTGCCTGCCAAGAATTTAAGAAGAAGCTGAGGCTACAGTGGGCACAGACTCACTGAAACTGGATAGCTGTGTTTGATGTGAACTTGAAGCTCTTGACCTGTATGTAGTGGACTTCTACCACGTGACCGGCTGATTGCATAATTGCATGAATGAATGAACAGGTGTTCCTAATAAAGTGGCCTGTGAGTGTATAGTGTGTTACAGTTAAAGTTCTGCACAAACTCATCTGTACAGTTTCACTATGTAACACTGTGTTACATAATTAAAAAGTAATATTATTAATATTAACACACACAGCTTTATAGTTTTATATACACAACATATATATATATATATATATATATATATATATATATATATATATATAAAACAAATAATACAAAATAAGAGAGAAAGGAAGCATAATGCTGTGCAGGAAATGAAGGAAAATGCCATGAGGCATGCAAATGACGACATGAAAATGCAAATGATAGGCCTTGGGCCCCATACAGCAAGAAAGTGAAGCTGTTTTGGGTTTTTGTGAAGGTGTAAGTCTGGCTGAATGCGTTCAACCTGAACTTGGTTAAACAGAGTAACATGATCTTTTCCCTTTGAAGGCGGGCTGTTTGTCGCTGTAGTATTTGGATGACGTCCACTGAGTTAATATGACTGTTATAAACTGTTGATAGAATCGCTGAAGAGGAAGCACATGTCTGTCCTAGTAAGTTGAAGCCACCGTTTGTTTTGCAGGGTTGCAAACAAATATTGCGAACTGCCCATGCAACACATACACACCAATTCTCGAAAGAGGGCGGGAAAAAAACAAGCCGGATACTTGTGTTCTAGTGAAGTGGCACACGCCGGTAATCGGTGTTGATCGGCTTGGCTGGCTGGGAGCTCGGAGCTCTGAGCTCGGGGGGGGAGACGCGCTGTGAGGCTGTGACTGACTGACTGTCATGGCCGCCGCTCGCTGCTGACGAACCGGGGTACAATATGAGGACGCGCGACACCACGTAAGTCCGCTTGAGCCAGAGGTTTTGCACTCTTTGCTTGTGTATTTGCAGAAAACTCACAACTAGCCCATATATCTATCTATTTATCTGTCTATGAAGTTGTTCTTGAAGTAGAAATTGGGTCGAGGGAGTCAGTGAGTAAGGGAGGGAGGGAGAGTATGAGTAGCTAAACTCTGAGCGGTTTGCGTGCTAATTTCTACCCAGGACCTTAAATAAACAGGTATTTACCTCATATGGAGTTTCATCTCAAACCCCATTGACGGGGAGTATGTTTTGCTTGTCCGCCACAGGTGCAAACGAAGCTCAGTTAATAGCTGTGTTGTTGGTAACTACTGTAGCTCTAGGAACTAACTTTCCCTAATGTTGATAAACAAAGCCAGGCGTTGTAATGTTTCTGGGTTCTGCTATACAGCGCTAAAAACTGTTAAATTGTTGTTGTTGTGTTTTTTTTTTTTTTTTTTGTAAAACAGATGTGTGTTGTTCAGGTTAGGAGCTGCAAACCTAGCAAATATCTGCAAGCCACGAGGCTTTGACACTTTCTACAGGTGCATCTTAATACAGAGACGCCTCTTGCTCTGCATTTACTTCTACAACCACTTTCTCACTTTCTCAAGGTCATAGCTAGAGGTTAACTTCATTTATACACCATTTGCTTTGTAATTAAGATGTTGTAGCCCCTGGTGTAAGGCTCTAAGGCTAGTGCTGCTCAAAATGGGTCCATCCATCCATTTTCTGTACCGCTTATCCTACACAGGGTCACAGGGAGCCTGGAGCCTATTCCAGGGGACTCGGGGCACAAGGCGAGGGACACCCTGGACGGGGTGCCAACCCATCGCATGCCACCATCGCACACACACTCACACATCCACACTACGGACAATTTAGAGATGGCAGTCAGCCTACAACACATGTCTTTGGACTGGGGGAGGAAACTGGAGTACCAGGGAGATCATGCAAACTCCACGCAGACAGGGCGGAGGCAGGAATTGAACCCCCAACCCCGAAGGTGCGAGGCAACCGTGTCAGTAATATTATATTGATTAATGAGTTCATATAGTTATTTGCCTGTTTGACTGGCCAATTCAGTAGGTTTAATCCAAACCTCAATAAGCTCAAAAACTAGTAGGTCTATAAATAACGGCACCTTGGACCTAATGTGTTCTGCCTGTGCCTTCAATCCGATACCGACCCAGCCTCAGTACCGTTACTCAGTATTAGATAGGTGCATCCTTACAGTTTATCCCGTGATGAAGTGTTAATTTGTGTGACCTTTGCTTTGTAATAAAGATGTTGTAGCCTCTGATTCAAATCCCCACGCATTGCAAGCACAATAATGTTGATAAAACAGCCTATAATGAGCATCAGTACAGATCGCACATATGCCTTCCAGGGAGTAATAACATAGTGGTACTTGTGGTCAGGAGATATTAGATATTATTTTCAGCATTATATAACAAGGCACGATAAAATATATACTGCATTTTGCACACATGAAGCGTTATTATTACAGCTTTGTCACTTTAAAATGGTGACATTTATACTTTACACCACGCCAAAGTAATAATACTATTTATACTAAAGCACTGTGGGACGTTTGTCGGGAGATTGCGAGTTCGAATCCTGATAATGCCACAGCTGTCCATGGAAGACCCAGAAAGCAAAATTGTCTAAGCTATCGGGGTGGGAGGAATGGCATACTTTCTCTCCTCTGCCAATCAGAGCGACACTAGCCAATCGTAGGCGTCTGTGTGGTCATGTATGCGGAAGGGGGTAGATAGCGCTTTCCTCCGAGTGTGTGACGCTGCAGGAGTGGCAGTTTGAAAATATGCGGAGGTTGGCTTCACGTGTCTCGGAGGAAGTATATGCTTGCCCCACCCTCTCTGGTTCGCAGATGTCAAGTGATAGGGATGAGTTAGCTTGTGGGTGGGAATTGGGAAGACCAAATTGGGGAGAAAATGAGGGGAAAATCCAAAAATAAATAAATAAATAAGATTGGTGAGGTGTTGATTAATTAATCTCAGGTTATATTAATGTGGCTCGTTCTGATATGTTATGGTTTCTACAGGAACAACTCATACATAGGAACTTGTATGACGGATGCGGTACATAATCTTAAGCTAATAATAAACAGATTAAAAATGTGTTATTTGACAAATAAAAATGTATAATCGTTGATATGGCGAAGTTTTCTGTAAGGATATGTTTAGTTAACATTTATGGAAGGAGTCTTGTGTGTTGTCATTTTTTAACTGTTTTCCACCATGCAATTCTTCAGGAAAAATGTGCTCTACAGTTTCTCGCTAACATGACAACTGTTTTTTTTTTTTTTTTTTTTTCAAATCTGATTTAGTTCAAAAGTGAGAAAAAAGAGATGACTCTCGTCATGTTTTATTCATCGAATAAAGGTTTCTAGAACTTTTTAACACAGCTGCTGTTTTTTCACCGCTTTATTTTTGGGGATTTCCGAGTCCCTTTGGCTAGCTAGGATCTTACAGTTTATTGTTTGGCTGTCAACAGTCATCTCAAGTTAGGTCAGGACTTATTGTCAAGCCATTCTTTTACACAAACACCCACCTTCCACTTTAATAGGAACACCTGTACATCTGCTCATTTATACAGTTATCCAGTGAGCCAATTATGTGGCAGCAGACAATGCTTAAATGCATACAGGTTGAAGATTAGGGGGAAAAAAAATCTCTTTTTTTCCCCCCATCTTCAACTGTTCAGTTTTGGAGAGTTTGTGGCCATCATAGCCTCAGATTCTTGTTCTGGGCTGACAGGAGTGGAACCTGATGTGGTCTTCTCCTATTACAGTCCATCCACCTCATGGTTTGATGTGTTCTGAGATGCTTTTCTGCTCACCACAATTGTAAATAGAGTGTGAGTTACTGTAGACTTCCTGTCAGCTCAGACCAGTCCTCTCGGATCTCTCTCATCAGCAAGGTGTTTCAGCTTGCAGACCCTCCACACACAGGATGTTTTTTTTGTTTTTCGCACCATTCTGTGGAAACTCTAGAGACTGTTGTGTGTGAAAATCCCAGGAGATCAGCAGTTTCTAAAATACTCTAACCAGCCCATCTGGCACCAACAACCATTATCATGCTTAAAGTCACAGAGATCATACCTTTTCCCCATTCTGATGTTTGATGTGAACATTAACTGAAAGTTTTGACCTGTATCTGCATGATTCTGTGCATAGTGCTGCTGCCACATGACTGCATAAATGAGCAGGTGTACAGGTGTTCCTATTAAAGTGGATGGTGAGTATATACGGTTGAATTAAAAGCTGTACCTTCAACAATACAGGGATACTGTATACAGGTTATGGACATAGTAGAAGCGGCCTGAGGGAAAGGACAGTCCCTGTGCAAATTACACGTATACTGTTATGCATCAGACCGTATAGCAGAATTTTTAAAGATATGAATAAACTTTAGTATCTAGTAGAACATTTCTGAGTGGTAATTAAGGGCAGACTAAAAAGACACTAGAAATTTAGTATATGAATGGTGGTGGGGGACAACAGGGTGTTAAAGATGGCAAAAAAATATCCCAATATGCATTGATAACTGCATTGTAATTGACATCGCGTGAACGTGACATTAGCAAGAATGGCAGTGGTGGCTCAGTGGCTTTGGGCTACTGATCGTTTAAATCAGGATCCTTCAAGCTGCCAGGGAAATGGAAATGATAACTGCATTTTTATGTTACAGGAGTCTATGATATGAACATGGAAGTGGAACAGACAAACCCAAGCAGCCATAATGAGGATCAAGCTGGTGACAATGACAGAGGCAACTGGCGTAGACGCCTGCGACTCAGGAAATCCTCAGCTTTGTCTCACACTGTGAAAAGTACAATTGAAGGGCAGACGGTCGATGGAGAACTGACCAAGGAGTCATCACGAAATGAACAAAAGGATCACCAAGTAGTGGACACCGCTAGCAGCAAGCTCACATTTACTTGCTCTGATTGCAAGGATGGCACAAGATTTAGTCCAGATGGTTTGTTAAAACACTTGAAAAACTTTCATGGAGTACAAGGACACCCACCGTCTTTTCCTTGCGACGTGTGCAGTTTTGTTGGCTCTGACTTTACTACCCTGCAGCAGCATTACCTGAAACACAAACACTCTAGGCTTACATCTGAGATGTGCAATGACAAAGGCTTGGAAACACCAACCCAACTCACAAAGCATTGTCAAACACACAACAATCAATATCAATGTGAAAAGTTTTCTACAAAGGAGCTCACACATTTTCTACGTAACTCTTGTCCACACAACACTGTACCAGCTATAGACAGTAGTGAAATGTCAGGTGTTAAGCCCATGAATGGTGAACTGAATAGGAATCTTTTGGCTGATGCTGCAGGTGAACCCCAGAAAGATGAGCTATTAAAGCACATGACTACTACCTGCCATCGTGGGTGGAGCAGAAAGAACTGGTGGAAAAATAGAGATGTTGCCCCAAAACAACCCAAACATATTGCTCCAGACATCAAATTCCTGATTCCAAAATCAGAAATCCAGTGGACATCTGCACAGTTTCTGCCTTTCTCAGCTGCAGGTTTGCTTGATGAAAACGGTGAACTACTACATCCAACACGGACCTTAGAGGAGACTAAGCAGTTTCTGGAAAGGACCGTTAACTGTGGAAAAAAATGGCCAGCAACTCTAAAAGGTGAACCAGATCTCTCGTCTCTGTCCTGTCCCGGACCCTTCCTCTCTGAGCCAAAGATGAATCGAAGTGTCACACCACTTCCTGTACTGAATTCTGGGAACGAACTTTCTGGTCTCATGGAAAAGAACAATATCTCAGTTCCACCTGATTGCACTACAAAGGTTGTTGGTTTCAAGATGGTGGATGGAAAAAAGCATCTTGTTCTTAAAGTCATACCTTCAGCCAAGCCAGAGGTTTCTTCAGACACAGGAGAAGAACCTGCAAGATTAAACCAGGACGAAAGAAATGATATACAATTCGACTCTCATATTGAGAGACCCAGTGATCAAATGTGCAGTGAATCAGGCAATATTACCACAGCAGATTCCTCCATCAATGGCTACGATTCTACCTCAACTTCACACCAGCCCAAAAAACAAGGACTTGGTGAAGAAGAAGAAGTCCAAGATACAATAGGAGATGCACCTCAGGTTGATAACACTGAAAATGACTGTAGCAATGACCAGTGTGTGTTCAGTGACAGTCCTGATGCACCTGCACAACTCACTCTCTCAGGAATAGAGGAGGTTTTTAATGTAGTAAATCAGACTAAGAATGAAAAACCAGCATCTCCTGAGGAAATGTTTAACTCTAATGACACAAATGACCTCAATGGAGAAAATACAGATGTGCCAGGAGAAGTACCTTCTGTCAGAGAGGCAGATATCCAAACCCTGCAAACAAATATGCAGGAGATAAGTGGCAAACCGAAACACACAGACAATCAGGAAAAAGCAGCAAGAGATTATAAAGAAATTAATTCTGAGCCTTCCACAAGTCAAGATGAAATGAGTGTTGAAGATATGTCTTCCAGTACTTCATCTGATTTTGGCAGCATGGAAGAGGGAATAAACTCCCAGCTCATAACTTTGATGTCTGAGAAAGACAGAAGCCTTGATACATACATGAAGAACATGGATAAAAAGTCAGTGGAAGAAGCAACTACAATACAATCGCCTCTGGATTACTGGAATGAACAGAAAATGGAGAAAGTTTTAAACTCTCCCACAAATCAAAACGGAGTAGCCATGTTAGAATCGAATGTTATTGATCCAAACGTAGCATCCCCTCACAAGAATACTACTGACTCTCTGTTTATTTCCCCAAGTGAACATGGAAGCCTGTTTTTCCAATACAGTGGAGATGCGAACACAAACAGCGTAGACACAAGATATGCTTATGTCCCCCCAGATCAGAGCTGTACAATGGAAACTGTAGAGGAACCTTATTTACCACTGTTATCGCTCGAAGACTCTTGCCATAATCCAGACCTGTATCAGACACTCGAAGAGCTCCCCGTTACCACAGTAAGCCATTTGCTTGATGATTCTGAAGTTACATACAGAGGTAAGCATTAATATTTATAACTAATAACCATTGCCCTATGAAGCCATGTCGTCAGTTCGCTAATCAGTCCAGAATGTAGATAAAATGTGTCAATATTGTCTGTGAAAATGTTCTTCTTTCTGATCTGATGTTTTTAGCCATGTAGCTAGTCTCTGGTCCAATGAGCTGTCTTCAGCTAAATAATTTACGTCAATGCATCTGATTTGATAAGCCACAACAGAGAATCTGCTATAGAAGCTCTGCCAGTTCATGGTTGTAGAACCAACCTGCTGAAATACTTTGCTGGGATCCATGACATGACACTGGGATCTGCGTTAGGCTGTGTGTGTTTTTTTTTTTTTTTTTTTTTTTTTTTTTTTTAATTTTCCTGCCATATTTCTGGCTATTTTCTGGTTAGATGTGCCTTCACAGTTGCTATTGTTTAAATGAGACAGATCAGATGCTTTTTTATGTGTCTTTATGTGAAATTCAGCATTTCAAAAAGTGTGGAGAGCCAAGCAGGACAGTGGACCATGTGAATATCATAAGACCATCACAGTCCTCTAAAGCTATGGAAAAAAAAAAAAAAAAGTAGAGAACTGAACAAAAACCAAAATTTTTCTCAAATTTGAGACAATTATGGAGGACAATTTTTGTCGTCATGTTTAACCACTTCAATATCTGTTACCTTTTTGTTAAATTTTCATGTACATTTGTAATGTATTTCTGCAATACTATATTTGCAACTAGTTCCCTGTGTGCTTTTTAATGTCACATTTTTAACCAGGTCACTCTCGATATCTTCGCAGGTATTACCTCTCAGTCTGAACCAGGTAGCACGGCTACCTTGCAAGTGGGTATGCACTCACCCAAAGCCATACCAGTAGCAGCAGTGACTAATGACAAGGCTTCTTCACAGCTACCACTAATGACTGAACCTACTATCAGCAGTAGGAGACAGCGAGAACCAACCACAAAAGACTCTCAGGGACGCATCTCGAAATCTAAAAGACGGCTTGTCCCTTACTGGGAACCGCCTGCTCCAGAAATAGAAAGGACTCTGCGGCTCTTTCCTGTTCGTTCCTCACAGCCTGTAAAAGTACCACGTCTAAACCAGCCTGTTGTAGTCCTCAATCACCCGGACACGGATATTCCCGAAGTGGCAAACATTATGAGATCAGTTCACAGACACAAAGGGGCTGTGCAAAGGGTCGTCCTTTCTCAGGGAACTCTAAAAGCCCTTTCAGCGCTTAACTGTGACACATTCCGTAATATACGTGCAGACAACTTGCAGTCGTCTCACTACAGAAGAGTGTGGCCCAAAGAGACACTTAAAGAAAGGTTCATCCTCAATCTGAAGCTGAAGAGGTTAGGTGGGAATAAGTTTAAGGTGGCAAGTCTAAGCTCTAATGCTAACCAGCTTCAGTCAGGCTTCAGGTGCTGGTTTTGTGGTCGCCACTTTAAGAACCAGGAGGTGTGGGTGGGTCATGGTCAGAGGCATATTATGGAGGCTACACGAGACTGGAACAAGTTATTCAACAGTGAAGGGCAGGGTAATGGCGCAGATCAACAATCCTTCTATTGAGCTTGTGTGATTTCATAAGCATTGCGTCATGGAAGCCATTTTTTTTGTGCATTGATTGTTTTAGAAGATTTAGAATAGGCTAGAACAAGGTTTATACATGCACAGCTCAGGGTTCGCAAAACAGGTCATGTAATGTGTATTTCTGGATTTTTGATCAACATGTCACTCTTAGTAGTGTCAGGTTGATAAACCATCTCAGGGACAGTAGGTCAACAGAACCAGAATTATTTATTTGTTCTTTTTACTTTGGTGTCAGTGTACGATATTGTAAAAGCAATATGCATTATTTATATAAAGATTTCAGAAGCACTTGTTTATAATGTGGTCTGACCAAAATGAAGATAGCATTGCTGTAGAATTTATTTAACTGATCTAAAAACAGCACTATCTGTTGGATTACTTTATTTATAGCTTTAATTACTTCCATCTAACTGAGGATGTTGATTTTTTTTTTTTGTTGAATCTGCTGATAAATATATTAGAGTTATTTGACAAAAATCCATCTTGATTTTTTTTGCATTAATGTAATATGCAATAATTGCTTACTGGTTTTAAGCTGAGCTCATGTCTTTGCTGTTGAGCTTTTTTTTTTTTTTTCCCTTTTCCTTTGCAAAGCCAGAATTATTTATTCATTTAGATGAACACAAATGCATTTGAGGTATTTGCTATTTGTTATGTAAGCTTACCAGGTGTACATTTTTGCTATGAGAACACAATCAGATTTGCATGGAACCCCCACATGCTATGGTGGTTCCACTGAAGTCAGAATTCAGTGTTATCATTGACTGAAGTCCATTTCAACTTTCTTTGTATGTTCCTATTCAAAACGTGCGAGCTATCTGTATAGCTCTCTACATGTTAAACCATTATGTTGTATTTATTCCTCTCTGAAAAATCTTGCAAAGACAGATAAATTTGGTTGCTTAGGTTATTAACTGACTGTCTGGACAGATTGTGATGGAGTGGTTATTTATTGTAGCACCTAATTATTTATATTAATGTGATCACTTCAGCTTGCATTCCACTGTCCGGCCCAAGACAGGTCCCACTTGCATCCATACCTCTTTTATCTGACTAGAAACGCAAACTTGTTTTTTTTTTTTTTATTTTTTTTTTATAAATGTAAAAACACTGGTAAAATGCTTGTAAAAATGTAAAAACACATGAAAAATATTCCTAAATCATGTACTACATAAACAAGTGCCTTCCCTTATGACTCTGTTATGTCCTATGTTTCATGCTGTGTGGAGACGTCATGCTGTTTCAGACACGAGATAAAGAAATATGACACTGAAACGCTGTTTGGTTTGAGTACCAATGTATGTTTACAAACCAGAAATTGTGAGAAATGTTCAAACTTGGAATGGCCATAACTTGAAATATATATGTGTACAACAGAAACTGTAATTCAGCTTCCACTTTCATCCCGAGTCTCATTACTAAAACTCATTATAATTAAATGTTTCAAATGGTTCAAAATATTTTATTAAATTGTCTTGTCTTGAGGTAAAGCAAAATGTAGTATACAATATAAGTGCATTAAATACAGCTTCTGTACGAATACTTTGTACACTTATACAACCCAGTTGTCAGTATAAGCAACACTTTGCTTTTTTTTAATCAGTTTTAAATTATCCTCACAGCCTGTAGCATGCCAGCAAAATGACACATTTTTTTCCTTCACCAGTCTTTAGTCTTCACCAAACTGTTTGTTCCTGGATGTTCTGGAGAATCATGACATTGCAGGAAGTTGTGTGCTGCTGAGCCACCGCAGTGGAATTGAGTCACGGCTTTACAGCATGCTTCAGACTAGTGGTGTCTTTTGTGTTGCTTTGCATGTCCACCAACACAAGTGTGTTCTTTTGGTGGTTCTCGATGATTTCAGAGACAGTTTTGAATCGCTAAACGAGAGGAGGCAAGTAGAGATTTCAATAAACGCTGAAAATAATGGAATCGAAACAAAAGAACTTGTATGATTCATTAAGAAGCATACAAAGCCACCAAAACATGAGGACATATTCATTAAAAAGAAGCTGTATTGTGAGCATTTTAAATTGGTCACACCATGATTACGTGTAAGTTAAACCTTTCATAAATTCTGAAATTGAAAAATTGTAAGAAATATTTTTCTTTACCTCTTCTCTGTTTTTCTGCTTGCCCAGGGCGTACTGTTTTGTGCTGGGAATATAGCGCACTGGGATGTTGTAAACCCGTCCATTGTAGAATACAACTAATGTGTAGGGCTGCAGGGCATCCACGCCTGAGCTCTTCCTCACCAGGTAAGAACCATCCTGAGGAACAACAGACCACACCAAAGCAGAATGAACGGACGTCTTCGCTGCTTGTCACTGTATGTGATGTTATAACTTAACTGTTTAACCCTTATGTCCTGTTCTAAGTACAATGATCTATTTTTGTCCAACATATACAGTAACAGCAAAAATGTCAAGTTTGCTTCCAGTTGTGAATTTTAAGATTTTTGGACATTTTCTGTCTCTAACTTTCAAACTTCCACAGCACGTACAAAGAAGCGGTCAGTTATTGATCCTTCATGCTTTAATCACAGCTCTATTACCTACTCAGACATGCTCATATTTTTCAGATTCATTCTTTTCAAATAGGCATTGAATCATGTACTGTTGGAACGCTTATTTCTAAAAACAATGCCATGTGGTCCATATATAGTCATTTCCTTAGATGACAATGTCATGCTGAAAGATGAATTGTTTCCTGGTATTCTGCTGGTTGCTGACATTATGTTTATCAGCTATTTTCTTAAAATGCCTCTTTCCTCATGAGCGAAATCATTTTTGAACAGAAGTACACATAATTTCATACACTGGTTCACAGATCTTAAAGCCAGTGGCATAGGGATTTTATTAATATCTTGAATCGCTTTGACTGTAATTAACCTTTTGTCAATAAAACTACACAAATTAAGTCATACTTTGAAATATTTGCACTGAAAAGACAATATTTTGAGCCGTGCATGAAATCCATTTATTGAAAATGGCTTTTTTTTTGTAATAAGTGCATTGGTGCATACTTATTGGACTTGTATCCCATTTTCATTTTTAAATAAGATGTTCTATAGCACAGTGCTGCCTTCATTGATTTGAAGGTTGTGGATTAATTATCTATAACAGCACGGCTCTGACAGTAGTGCTAGCTGTAAATCAGATGACAGGTTTATATTAATGTGTGTCTTTATAATATGTTGTCGTTTCTTTTGCAACAACTCATTCGCTGCATAGTCTAAGTCTAATAATAAACTGATTTAAAAAATGTGCTGTTATTTAACAAAAATACATGTAATCGTTGCTATGGGGAAGCTTTCTGTTAGTAGATGTCTGTTTAACATTTATGGAAGGAGTCTCCAGTGTCAGCATTTGGTAACTGTATGTTTTCCACCACAGGAAGAAAACTATTAACTTCGAGAGGGAGAAAGACAGAGAGGCTGGTGAGGGAACGACTGTTTATAGCCATTTATTCCTATAAATGGTTAAAAATCACAAAGTTTTGTTAATTAATACGTTAAAAATTGTAATCGGTTGCAAATCGGTGTGCTATGAGAGGAACAAAACCCTTCAGGATGTGCTGTTATTGGAAAATAATGAACTTCATTGTGGTCACAGTAACTCCGCTTTGTGTCGTGCTGCATCGCACCACCCCATTGTGGATTATTTTCCTATAACAGCACAGCCCGATTGTGTTTTATTCCATACATACACTGCCCTCCAAAAGTTTGGAAACGCCTGAACAAAATAGGGTTTTTGGGCAATATCAGCATAAATCCT
>CM075005.1:10231969-10258855 GCA_037576675.1 Pangasius sanitwongsei
GAGGATTTATGCTGATATTGCCCAAAAACCCTATTTTGTTCAGGCGTTTCCAAACTTTTGGAGGGCAGTGTAAATAAGAAAATTGTAAAGCAAGCAATTCTTGTATTGGTGCAACCTGAAACAGCTGAAGTTTCATTCTTTACATGAGTAAAGAAAAACATTAGCCTTAATGTGTTTGACTCTAAACACCGTGAATAATACGAAAAAAAAAGAAGAAAGAAAGAAATGATCATTCTGACCTGACCGCATGACAGCAATATTACATGACAGTTGCTAAAAAATACTTTTGTTATTTTTGCTAATAACTAATATGAATCTATATTTCACATAATCTGTATTTAACATAGATTTAACATATTACCATAAAATAAAAGTGGTGAAAAAAGGTGCTAAAAAAAAGTGATCAGTAGGTAATTAACACAAGTTAGCATAAAGCGTCACATATTGGCAATGTGTGTGATAGAAAGTTCAGTTTTGTGTAAGCGCAGCATACCTTGGCTGATCGGATGAGTGCGTCCTCTGCTGTTTTACGGTCACAGGTACTGGCATACCAGGGCTTCTTGTACACACCAGCCTCCTGTGAGTGACGAGGAACAGTTACTATGTGATGCTTGTTTCTTAGTAAGTATTACAGCAAACGCAGGTACAGTACCTTAGTATAGACTTGCATTTCTGTGTTCGTACTTAATAATTACTTTAGCTATAGCGCATCATTTGTATACCATGTGGCTTTAAAAACAGCACAACCAGCGCAAGGTGAAATTCTCTGGAAGCACTAGAATGAGCATGTGATACATGAGCCAATTAAAGGAAGGGTTAATGTTGTAGGTTGTCATTAGGAAGAAGTTCATGCAGACATGTTTTTCACCTCCTCTTGCTGCCTAGTGGCACTGTCCTCCTGAGATAAGCTTCCTCTCCCTGGTGGAGATTCTGCACAAACACATAAAGGACAAATTACCAAGAGAACCAATCGAAAAAACCGGAACAGAGAGAGTGTGAGTGAGTGTGTGTGTGTGTGTGTGTGTGCGTGTGTGCGCGCGGTGGTGGGGGTGTTTGGGTGTGACAAAATCTATTTTAGAACCACTTACTCTGGCAGAGGTTGTCACGCTGCAGAGACCTGCTGAAGTCATCATAAATGAAAAAGGATTGCAATCAGTTACTACATGCAGTGAATATTTGCTGGATTTGACAAAGGTTCTTGGTCTGTGGTCACTCACTTTACGAGATGAAATCCTGTAGTGGGTGGAGAGGCCACAGTGGGAGCTGGATCCCGAGCTGTAGAGCATCACATATAACAATATCAAGGTCGAGGTCAATATCAAGGTGAACTCCGCTGTTTCACTTGGAGCAAAAGGGCATTACAAGATTTACTCTCAGAAATTTTACTCTACTTTCCATAAATGTCATCCTCTTCTTTTAAAGGTCCAGTCTGTAATGTTTAAAAGTGTTTCTGGACCTGTAATAATCCTATATTTTCAAGGATTCCTTAGAAAAATATGATTCATCATACAGTATTTCCATGCTTTATAACTTGCTTTTAGTAGGCTAGTTTTTCTTGTTTAGGGCATTTCGTAAAATTTTTCTGGGCCAGAAACTGGCTCCACCCCTAACCATAGCAGGGCTGCTCAGCAAACCCCCCCCCCCCCCCTTTTTTTGAGCAACTCATGAAATATGCAGTTTCAACAGAAGGTTTGGTGTTGGTTGGGGGTATTTTTTCAATTTTGTTTTTGCAGTGTAACAACAGAGCAAAAAATAACGCAAAGACCTCTAAAAATGACAACCATTCCTTTATTATTATTATTCCCATAATGCACTATTTGCTACTGTTCTTTTTTCTTTATAATATACCACATAATGGTATATTATGATGATGATTATGATGCAAGCCGAGCCAAATATCAAAAAGTCTAGAAGTGAAATACAATATGTTGTTCGGCTTGTCGTTATAATATTACCACTCATTAAACTAGAAAACACATGACTGTAGGATTATCTACACTACTGCCAGAGTATGAATGAGAGCAATATTCAGAGATATTTCCATGATCAAAGTTATTTTTACCTTCATGGTCTCTAGATGGAATGCTTGGTTTCTGAAAATCGAGAAATATAATTAGAAAATGTAATAACATTACACATATAATGGTTAAAAAAACAAAACAAAACCAACATGCCTGATTTCAGATTTCAGATTTACATACCTGGAAAGCTAGTGGTTTTGGATTCTTCCTAATAAACATGGACACATTTTTAGATACAGTTTTGTGTTGCATATGTGTAACATTATTCCCTCTAATTGTACAGACATAATGTTGTTGTAACTTACACATCTCTTGGCAGAGGGACAGGGATAGATGGCCATCTGTTTTCTACAGTCTTCTTCTCCTGCTCTTCTGTCAAACCTGTAGGAGAAAAGCTTGGTGTTAGGGAGACATTAAGGCCATGACATCAGCAGTGTGTTTGAGAGATGTATACATTTGTTTCAGTGAATTATTATATTTGTTTATTTTAAAAGTGTTTATTTTAGAGACAGTAATGACAGATGAAACTTTGAGTGCACATATGAATTCATTAATAGCTATACATGGTGTTCTACTGGTAGTTATATGCTTTTTAATAAGACAATCTAAAATATTGGTAATTAAAACGCATTTCCAAAAAAAAAATATTGTTGGCTACTCACTGTCATCGTCGATACAAATTTCATAGTCATCCTCATCCTCTGGCTCCTGTAAAATCACATACCACAGCGTCACTGTGATCACTGGTGTGTGTCGTGCTTTTAATATTTACACACATCGCAAAGCTTTCTGTTCTTCTTGCATTTTACCCTTCTTTTCCTTAATCAGTAATAATCAGTAATACTTACTGGACAGATAACCGGCTTCTTAACATTAATTCTGCAAATATACAAAAATATGAAAGTATTATACTCAGTATTATTGATTTACCTTAAAATCGTAATAAATGCATTTTCAGTTCTAAGCAGCCGTACACTGTGACCGTCTTACCTTCTCTATGTTTGTGCTTTGGCTGATATAGACAAGACACATTGCTTGGAGAATTATGATATAGGTGTTTATTTTCTAGTAAAATTTTCGAACAGAATTTTAGAAGTAATCTCTCATAGTCTTGGCGATCCAGATCTTTCTGGACCCATATTTAAACCGACAGTTATGACAATCTCCAAATGGTCATATTAGACTGAATCTGATTTCATGAAAATGTACAAATCTGAAGGTGTAAGGATAAAGTGGATTAAATTTGTTCACTGTCACATGAATGAAATGGTGAGACTAATTGGAGATTAGTAACTAATTAGGCTCCATGTCTTTTCTTGTGAATAAAGAGTCCTTTCTGCAAGCAGAGAGTCTTCTTTAGATGTCTCTAACATTATAATGCCTGGACAATTTGTATGGGTGTTGCCAGAAAACTTATATAATATCGTTTTAAGACTACACGATACAGTATAAAGATATGTTTAAGCTCAAAGCTCATCTCTTATTACATTATACATTTTTATACCACAGCACTGTTGAATTCTGATGATTAATTTTCCATAACAGCAGCTCAGACAACAGTTCTGGCTGCAAGGCAAATCACAGGTTTATATTAATGTGCTCATTTTAATACATTCTAGTTTCTATAGTAACAGCTCATTCACAGGGACTTGTATGCTGGATGCTCCAAATAACCTAAACTTAATAATAAATATGTTGTTATTTAATAGAGAAAAACTTATAATTATTGATATGCTGATGCTTCCCATGAGGAGACATTTATGTAACATTTCTGGAAAGAGTCTCAGGGGTCAGTGCTTAAATGTCAGTAAGTTTTCTGGCACAGGAAAGTCTTCAGGACAGAAGGCTTTGCGATTTCTTTGTAACATGACAAGCTTGTTTTATAAGCTTCAAGAGAGAGAAAAAGAGGCTGGTGAAGGAAAGATGGATGTATGTAAGTAATAACAGGAACTCATTTGTTGCACGGACATTCAACAAAATTATATGACATGTTCACTAATAAAAAAATCAGAATGGCTAGAGACTTGCTGTTGTATAAGAGGAATACAACACCTCGGGTAGGTAACGGGAACATCACTGATTATTTTACTATAACAGCATGTCCTGCATTGTTCTATTCCTTATTTATATTCAATTTTTGCTAAAGTTTATGAAGAGTTGAATATAGTTGACTGGTGGCGTTGCAGACCTCCCTCTGTTTGGACATGCTTGTTCCTGTTTAATATAGATCACCTATTTTACTCCTCTTTCAAACCAGTTGTCTTATTTGTCGAGAATGTGTACACTGTGGACCAATCGAACAGTTGTTCTTCAGGAACAGGTAAAGAGCTAAGCCCTGACCTGAGGCCTTCTGTGATGGTACACAGTTTGGTTTTGTTGTGCTAGTGTACAAATATGTGCATTCATCGCTTCTCTGGACTGTATTTATTATATTACTTGGCTTGTGTTTTCTTGCGTTTTTTTGGATGTAAGATTTTCTAACTGGGTGTGTTGCTGGGTTTGACGTACATTAGAAGAACATATTTACTGAAGATTCTGAGCTTTTCCTGATATACAGGACAATATTCTGTTTATTCAGTTCTTCCTCCTCCGTTGTTGGACTGGACTTCCTGATGGACGTTGTTACTGTTTTGACGCAGGCCACATTTGGGTAAGACAAACACTGCAAGGACATTTTTATCACATGATGACACACTAGGCAAGAGAGCATTACTATGTTTGAACACATGGCTGTGCAATGGGATTACCTGTTTCCCCCATTCTGTTCTAAGGCCAGAAGCATCTGAGTTACCCAAACTGTATTTTTTAACCACAACTAGTCCAAAAAGAACGCCAGATCAACAATCAAAGTGGATGAACAGAGTAAACAGTCAACAAATCTTATTCCATATACTGTACGTTGTCCCCATATCAGTAGTCAGAATATCTCTGAAGGATCTTCAGTACAATGTTGTGTTCTGGTGTATTTCAAGCCCAGCAATAATTCGAACAGAAACTTTTAGACCTAAAAGACCAAACACCAAACGACACATGAAGCAACTAAACATACATGCAGTCCAGGACAGGGAGGAATCTACAGAGCTCTACTTGTTAAATAAAACTTAATAAGTAAATGTCCCTAACATAGCACAGTTATGTGGTAGACGTAACAAGTTTAATTAAAATGTCTCTGTCGCCCTCTGGTGGCTGTCTGCAGTCCGATGTTTAACCCCCATCTTAGTCAGTGAATAGAACAGCAAAATTGCATTTCAGTTTAACCAGTAAGCATGTAAACAGTTTTTTCTTGTCAATTTCTAAGGTTCTAATTTTCCTTAATATTCTCACATTAGTCTTTTTTTAAGGTTAAAAACCTACCATATCGGTCACTTTGTAGATATACAATTAATAACTTAAATCCAGCTTTTATGAACAATTTGTCAGCTATCCATAAAAACACACCTGATCAGATATTATTTGTGTTTTCTCTTAGTATTTCTTTTCTTTTAGTATTCCCTGAACAGCAGTGAAATGGATATGGCAGTGTGTATTGTGCTGGTAGGAGTGTATTAGATACAACAGTGATGCTGGGCTTTTTAAGCAGGCTGGCCATTAGATAGACCTGCATCATTGGTGCACATTGCAGGTGTACACTTATAAAGACTTTAACTCATCTTTTTTCATGCGCAGTTTGCGTTTATCCTCCTATATCTCTTTATCAGTCAGTTTCTGAACATATGGTGACTGCTGGATGGATATTTTTGGTGGAACCGTTGCTCCAGCAACACTACCTGATACATTATTACCAGTGCCACAAAAACACACACACATACACACACACTGTTACATGTAACTATTGTGGACTATAGTGAATGAGAATATTCCACCATGCAAAATATCTAGAGTGATAAGGTCAAGGAGAATTTTATAGTCATATTACACCTAAAATGTTGATTAATACAGGTGATGCAGTTAGGTCAAGACTTGCTAAAATGCCAGTATGTATTAAATACAAGGTAGCTGTACCTAATAAAGTGGTTACTTATCTCCCTATTATGTCCCAATATTCTTATTCACAAAGCATTTTATAGAATATACAGTATATTTGGATATAGTATATCCTGTGATGTTAGGATGTAGTTAATGGGGTGATTCACTGGTATAGGGTGAGCTGATAGACAGTGCCTGTGCATGAGGTGTATACTTTAAAAAAGGACATTATTGCATTCATGTAATACAGTGTGCCTCCTCAGTCGCTGGCCACACATTTACACAAGTTTCAGCAGATGTTTGACCTGTAGCTTGCTTCAGCCATGGATGCCTCGACAACAAGTAAGAGCAGATTTATGTGGTCACATATACCTAACTCCTGTTTCTACAATGCATCTGACTTCAGAGTTTTGCATGGGTTCCTTTGGGCTCTCCAGGGTCCACCCAAAAACTGGTAGATTGCTTGGCTAAGCTAAATCGCCCCTAGATGTGAATGAGTGTGTGAATGTGTGTGTGCATGGTGCCCTGTGATGGACTGCTTTCCCATTCAAGGTGTGTTCCCACCTCACACCCAGTCTTTTTCAAGATATGTAGGCTCCACTGCGACCCTGACCAAAATAAAGCAATTACTGAAGATGAATAAATGAATGAATCTGGCTTCAACAGTACCTACTGCTCAAACTCTAGTACCAGTTTTCCTGTACTGTGCATGCAGGAACATGATGGCTGGCTAAAGTTTGACCAACTGTAATTCATTTAGCCAAATTGTGGCCTCATAGCTGCTTAGTGTGTGTCAGCAGTATCATGTTTGTCCCAGCACAGGAGAGTAAAATTCTTAGGCCAGGACTTTGTCTGCCTATACCTGAAGGACAAAAAACACACTATTGAGGACAACAATGGTTTTTAAATCCAGTTTGAAAGAGGAGTACAGGAGGCCAGGTTTGCCACTCGTGTTTAAGACATGTTTACCAGGGTGTTTTCACTGCCTCAGTAACAAAGTAATCTCATTTCACAGACCTGATTACACACAGTTCACCATATCCGAAAACCTTCACCATATCTACTAGTAATCACTAGTAAAAACATGATCCATGTTTTTAGTTTCTTATTTGTAGTAAATTGCACGTGTACTTTGCTGCTTTAAAATATATAATACGTTTTGTTACTTCTCTATGAAGTCAAAAACTAATTCAAACAAGATTATATAACTCACATTGTGTGGACACACAAGTCAGATATGTTCCCTGCTATTAACTGTGTAATACCTGGGACTTGGTTTAGGGGGCAGCTGTAGTGCAGGGGGTTGTAGCTTTGGGCTGCACCTGTGGACCAGAAAGAGGAACTGTTACAAATATTTTGGAAAAAATACACAAAAAGTACACAAAAATATTGATGAAGTTACTTATTTCCTGCATATTTATGTATAAAAAGGTTCTAGCTTTCACAGGTGCTACCACATGGAACAAACGAATTTCATCAGAAGTGTGGAGTGAGAAGAACACCAAAAATAACATGTGGAAACGAAAGTCAAAATTCTCAAAATGGAGAAATATAAATTTCTCAGCTCTCAATGAAAATGGCTATCCAGTTTCATTTCTCTCCCGGCACAACAGTGTGTAGCTCAAAGGCAATCATAGACTCACCTGCTGATGGAGGGAGAATTATCCTTTAAACAAAGAAAAAAATCAAGGTTATATATAATTTAGTAAGTCAATAAATGGGAATTTAAAATAAATATTAAAGATTAAAGCTGCTCTGCCTAAATGGAGCAGATAAGACACAATGTTTAAAACTCACCTGGTCAGGAACCTCATAGACATCTGAAAACAACAGGGAAAAACATTAGCATGGTGCTGTACTCATAAAATAACCTTCCTTTCTGTAACTTAGCCCTGTCATAAATATTACATAATCTTCTGACTGCAGTTGTTTGAGCTGACAGTGGGTAACATTTCTTCTAGTTTCACAAGCATATGTTACCATGTACTGTATTGTCAAGAAGAATATGCCAGTACACACATACGTAGTTGATCAATATAATCAGATCATTGCCCCATTATAGTTGAATCTGTATTCTTTTTCAATGGCTTTGATTTATGAACTATTAGTAACTGTGTTTAACATGTAACAGCCATATTTATTAGAATACCACTAAAACTTAAAGCTTGTAAATGACAAGGTATGTTATTTTTTTGAAATAGTACATTTATTGATATAGTACATTTATTTTTTTATTGTTCAGTAACCCTTGTGTTGTTCAGTAACCTCTTTGTCTTATAATTTCAGTAATTGGTTTTTATATATTCATAGAATTATGTGCATTCTGTTACTATTATACTAATTATATTGATATTAGAAAAGTGGCATAAAATCAACAGAAAATTGTTAATTGCAGTTGTTTGCATTGTTGACAGTTTAAGTGCCAGACAAAATGTTTGACATGCCTAAGGCAACCTGCTATTTAACCTCAAATGGGTTTAAACAATAACGCAATTTTTATTGTTTTAATTGGTCCACTTTAATTTTTAAGGGCAGTAATGGCTATATTTGATGGAGTTATATACAGTGCCTCCATTTCACTGTGCCAAATGTAATTAGAAGAATTAAAATATTCCTTGTTGTACATTTTAGTACTTGGTTGAACATCCTATGCAATCTATAAATGTCTGAGGTCTGCAGTCTTTAGTCCTTTAGCCCACTATTTACTCCATAAAAAAAAAAACTCCACAACGTTGCTATGTGCTTTTGGCCATTTTTATTTCTTCAGTGTGTTTTTGTTCTACTGAATGTTGAGGCATTTGGTTGGATAACAACATTTTAATTTGCTCATGAGCATTTCAGAATCCACATTTCTGCTGATACACCATCAATAAACGCAAGTAAATCTTTCTATCTCATTTTTATCCCCACTATCCTCCTCAGTCTCTCACAAGTTGATGTTCAACTCATCTTTTCACAAGACTTTGTACGATGATGGTTTAGCAATCATCTGGTCTTCCTGTTCATAATGCTTAGCAGTGGTTTTTGGTCATGCTGGTTTATCATTCTCTTTATGCTGAGTATGACACAGTTGTAACTACAATTTGGAGTGTGTTATTGACCTTCACAACAGTTTGTAACCTGATCGAACCTGCTACTGTAATCTAATGTCATCTAACAGGTTGGTTGCCAGTGCTAAGCACAATAGTGCATTCTTGCTTCTTAACAATGTACCAAACAGTTGATTTCAACAGAGTTAATGTTTTGGTTAGGTATTCTGGTTGGTTTAATCCAATTTTTTAGCGCAATTATCACCTGTTTTACTGAAACTGACACTTCTTGAGAGAAGAACAACATCAGATGCTACATAAACACTTTGTTAGCTTTCTTGTGTATGATCAAATGATGCACAGAGCTGGTCAAAAACTACTGAACATGTTCTACTGAACAGATTCTTTACATTCTTACAAATTACTGGATTACAAATAACAGCATACCTGGACTGTATGAGCGTCCTGATTGTATTCCTTGGTGATCTGTAGGAAAAAAAAAATCCAACAATGTTTATTGACATTGAGAGATTTGAGAAACTCAGCATAATACAATTCTAGGCAGAATGCTGAGTCATTATCATCATTAGCCAAGTAACCTGGCTATTAAATCAGTGTAATAATGTGTAATGATTTGTTATTATGTGAAGGAAGTGGAAAATACTCAGTATTCACTCCCATTCCTATGGTTTAGAGGGAATTCTCTAATAATATTTGTGTCTGGAGCCTAAATGTGGGTGTTCTGTATTTTTAAAGATTACTGTACGAAAGTGTACTTTGCTTCTGCTGGTTTAGATGTAACATTTTAGTTTTTTAATCTTATATGCAGGACCTTTCTCAGAAGGGTCAATATAGTTATCATCTGTGTCATCCTCAGGATCAATATAGTCCTCCTGCAAAGAAGCAAATAAGGAATTAGACATAGTTTCCAGGACAAGTTAACATTCAGTAATTGTATTTAAGATACATACAAAAAAATCTGCTATGGCACAGTTAAAGGGCATGACCATTTCAGGATCAAGTGTAGTTTGACAGTGTAGGACCAGCAATATCTTTACTTACATCATACTTTTCTGGTTGTTTAGGCTTCTCTGGAATTGGAGGTTTGGTTGGTAAGAAGGACTTCTTCTGTTTAGTTTGTGTTTGTGGACCAGGACGTGTGTCTGTTAAAAAGAAACGACAGAAGAAACAGGAAATTCTAGTTTTTATTTGATTTTACTGACTACATGCAGATGTTGGGGCAGTTTGTGATACGGCAGCGTTTGTATGATGATATTCTGATATCAACCTGCTGACTGAATATCCATGTACATGTTGGAATACAGCAACCCAGGCTTCCACAAGAGGAACAAGTGTATCCTGTCTGTATGATATGTGGTCATGGCCCATGCACCGTGTTTAGCATCAGATTTGTAAATCAAAAATGATGCCGAACACTTTAACCAGATTAATATTCACCCAAAAAGTACACCTTTGTCCATGTATATTGTTCCATTAACTGCACACTGCTATCAGGATGCCTGGTTTGATCCTGAGATTGGGTTACTGTTTGTGTGAAATTTCATCATGTTGGTTAATTCCAAGTTGTCCAGTTTCCACCCACATCCCAAAATACATTAAATACAATGTATTCAGTCCATATATGCTGAAAAAAACAGTCCATGTATACTGAAAAAACAAACAAACAAAAAAAAGAAACCAAAAAATGTAATTACTTGGTGTGTCTTGATGAGAGACTAACTTTAATACAAAATGGACTGATGTAACTTCTGGTGTAATAGTTTAATGACTTGAATTCATATTTCATTTGCATGTTCTCTTACACAGATATTTTTTTAACAACAGAGGCAGACTGGATTGTGCAGTTTGGGATGATAATGATAACAAGATGAATCTTACCCAGGTAATCTCCTCCAGTGTATTTGATCACTCGGGGAGGAGTGAAGACTCTCTCACAAGGGGGAGGCTCATAGTTGTAATCACCCTGTGGTTCTTCATACAGGTCATTGTCCTGCAATAAGGAATTAGTCAAGCATCATCTGTATATCAGAGATGCAGAAACAAAGGGAAGGGATACTCACAAATTCTGAATCGGATGATTCCTCAGAGTCCTGGTTATCACCTGAATAAAGAGATAAAAGGACCATGTAAAGTGCTCATCATCCATCATCCTTCAGTGGACTTTGGATTAGCAATTAATTCATAGTGATTAGTATATTTTAGCTTGGCCTTTTTAGCGTGCTGGGAGCATACATAATCAAAATCCATCAACTTTAATAAAAAGGTAAAAGGAACTTACCAGGGTAGTCTCTTGCAGGTACTTTTGGAGGTCCTTTGTTTTTTAGTCTGAAACAGAAAACAGCCAAGCAGAGAGCATTAAAGCTTCATGTCTCTTCATCCTTGTAATTACTGAATTCTGTGTAGTGGAATATTGGCCAAGAAAATATATTTGGCAAGAAAAAATAGCTTTCCGTGTTTGGGGGTAGAAAGAGATGGAAATCTACTTTGCTTCAGAATTTCTCATATAGGTTTAATAGTGTTTAAGTGATTTTGCAGCCTTTGATTTTTTTTTCTTCCAAATGCCCCTGAAACCATTCTTTAATTTGTTGAGCATGTGTTAACTCTTATTCACACTGAAATATGGAAACATCATTAAGAAACAGTGTTTGCACTTGTACAATTGCCTCCTAGTTCTTGGTCATTATGTGACTGTGTGCAGCATGATTATTGGATCTAACTCCCTCTGGATGTTACCTGTCTGTAAAAGAAACATGTTGAAATTATGTTGCTCCTGAATGGTGACTGGGTTATAAACTGTGGACTTGCTATTGCCTGAATGTTATATATGACCAGTCTGCCATTGTGCTCTTGGGTAGATGGTGCTGCTCTTCTTGTAAAGCTGGATGTGATTCCAGTTCAGACATTGTTAGACAGCCAAAAGCCAAATTGCTGTTGTATGGACCAATAAAGCCTCATTTAGTCTAATCACTTCCATGAGATGCCTGCTTGTGCCATTATGTTTAACAGCTGACTATGAGCATTGCATCCTTAAGCCTTCCCCAAACACAAACACATTTGGCTGTAGGGAAAAGGGTAATAGATGACTAATCAGACCTTAATTCTTTTTTCCATTCCTCAGAGCTCCTGGTTTTGTGGTCTTTACACCTGGCTCTTGTGTGTTTATACCTTACAAGCTCCAACTCCAAAATCACAGCCCTACAATAAATTCCACCTTTATAAAGCTCAACTGATACAGGTTGTGTTTTAGGTCACAGAGGTTCTAATTTAATGTTGAAAAGATACTGTGCTAGATGTTAGCTAGCTATCTCGCTTCGCTTTAATTTCTGTTCATATCCCATGCTGGATCATTGGGGCTTCACATTCCTAAGTGCCACCACTGAAATGGATAAAATGGCAGACAACATGCATATCAATGACATTTTTAGGTAATATAGTTTCTCCCCATTAATCCCCCTCCCTGTCCCACAAAGCTCCCCCCGTTGCTTGGATTTTTGCATTACGCCACTTGTTAATGTTACCTACTTTACACGCAATGCTGTTTGGTGACCTGCTAATAGTGGTGCAAGTGGGATTTAGCCCTCATTTCATCTCTAACTAATGAAAGAGATGCAGCAGCACTTTAATCCTTTAGTCTATCCAGCTCTCTCATTCCAAATCGGATTCCAAAGCTCCATCTATCACACTAAAACCACCATGTCTGTATCTGTATATATATATTCAGATGTTAACCTGAAGTTGGTGTGGCCTAAACCTTGGGTCCTGGCTTTCAAGTAGATGTTACTTTGACATGTACCACCTTCCTAAGCATTGTTGCACACCAAGTACACCCCTTCATGCCAACGGTATTCCCTAATGGCAGTGGCCTCGTTCAGCTGGATAATGCACCCTTCCACACTGCAAAAATTTTACAGTAATGGTTTCAGGAACATGACAAAGAGTTCAAGGTGTTGACTTGGCCTCCAAATTCCCCAGATCTGAATCCAATCGAGCATCTGTGGGACGTGCTGGACAAAAAAGTCTGACCCATAGTGGCTCCACCTTGCAACTTACAGGACTTAAAGGATCTGCTGTTAACGTCTTGGTGCCAGATACCACAGCACACCTTCAGAGGTCTTGTGGAGTCTGTGCCTCGAGAGGCCAGAGCTGTTTTGGTGGCACAAGGGGGACCTACACAATATTAGGCAGGTGGTTTTAATGTTATGACTGATTGGTGTAAACACATTTCGTGTGTTTCAGGGTGGAGTTTTCCTTCCAGATGTGGTTTTCGTTGTTAAAACCAGTATAAAAATACTTTGACATCAGTGGAATTTGATTCAGGCAGGATCTCCTTGCACTGATGAGGAGCACAGTATATGTCTGGTTTCCTTTAACCAAGACACAACCTGCATACCACTTGTAAACCTCCAAACGTAATGGTATGTTCTGGAAGGTGCCTATAAGTTAGATCAAGTTGGGACATTGGTGTACTTGAATAAAGCATGTTTGGTTTGTACACTCACAGCAGTTGCGCAGAACATTACATTAAAAAGCAAGGTTTAAATGAGTAGGAGTTCCCTTAACTGTCTGCCATTTCCCGTTCTAATACACAACAAAGCAACAAAAAGAGAAGTGTAGCAAATATGTAGCAAACATACAGCAATCACGGCGAAAATATGACTGATGTAATTCCCTTACAACAGCAGATATGACATTTTTATTCTACAATCTTTCTAATAGTTAGTGTGCAGTGTTTGGATGAGTTATAAGTGAATGTTGTATTAATTTCCACAAAGACTTCATCCTTTCTCATGGAAGAATGAAGAAGTTGTGCCGACTAACCCGCCCATAGTCCATAGTTCAGCATTTCTCCTAGCAGACCAACAAAACCAACAAGGACATGTGACTGGTACAGAATTAAAGCATGTGGCAGCCCCGGAAAACCCTTCACATGATCAAATTTGGAGATTTTCTATTACATATACAGTTTTTTTTAAAATAAATGTTTCTACATAAAAAAAATACTATGAAGGGCAGTAAACAATAATAGACTAAATAAAGTCAATATTTGGTGAGACAATCCTTTGCTTTAAAGCAAATTTATTAAAAAAAAACAAAAAAAAAAACATCAGCAGCATCAGGTACATCCAATGAAGGCAAAAACCCAGCCTTCATTATGTTTTTTTTGTCTGTTGCATACGTTGCTTTCTTTACTGACATACAAACATATTTCTGTAACATTAGATTTGTTTTGTTAGAAAAGTAATGTTTGGACATATGAAATGTTTTTGTACTGACTCAGTAATGCAGAAATCATAAAATAAACATCTAAGACAAAATTTGGACTAAAGAAAACATTGCCTAAATTTCTAGCATTTCAACATTTGGTTACCTCCAAAAGTAAAAAGGGAAGAAAATAAAAAAAATAAATCCCCATCCACATCAGTCTCTGTCTCATCAGCATTTAAACATGAGCCTCATCATCGTCTCTTCACTTGACTGATCAGCGTCTGCGCTTGCATCAGTGGGGAAATAATCACTGATTAATTCAGTCGGGTCTATTCTGTTGGCTAAATTTCATTTTTATAAACACTTTAAAACTTTGTCGGTACAGAGTATCTAAGCACTCTTCTACATTTTAATGATGATGATGTGGTGGCACAGGCATTTTGACGGTCTGTATCTGATTACAAACTGAACTGATTATGCTTATGTCACTTTCATATTGCATGTAGCTATGCAACGACTTTATCACATCGAGAGATTCAAGGCATGAGGAAATCACATAGCTAGTGAGATTTTATATTATAGCTAGTTTTAGATCTTTCGGCAGATTGACTGCATTTAGTGCTACATTTGTTAAACCGAATTTAGTGCTACATTTGGCCAAATAAAAACATTTCTACAATGTTTTCGTAAAATATATTTATGTTTGCTGAGAGTAGAGCCAATTACATAATATCAACGTAAGCAAATATATGAACCTGGCAGTGTATAGAATAGAACTAATGACAACTACAGACATGCTTAATTACAAACTAGTCAGTAGTTCAGCTGAATGTGCAACGCTTGGACTTAGTCATACCTGTCTATTGTATTTCTGCCAGTTTTGAGAATATTGGCTGTCTGTTCAGTTTGGAACCTGAAAGAAATGACCAAAAACAACACTACATCATATCATTACTTTTTCTCATTCTTTCCTAGTTCAGCTTTAGCAAAAATGTTCCCCTACTACTAATAGACCACAGCTGAATGCTATGTTACGTTTCTGTTCATGCAACCATGGTTCCTGTTGGGACCAAGCTGATAGAGGAACTGATACAGATCTCACTACAGATGTTTCCCTCTATTTTTAATAGCACTTTGTAAAAGCTATTAAATTTGTTTTTCAATTGCTTCCATTAACCAAAAAATGGTTTCACATTGTCTCCTCTCCTCATATACAGTATGTAAAACAGCTTTATATTAAACATGGATATTTTAAATCAAAAAATATATATAAATAAAAAAGGAAATGTGTTATGTTTGTTGTAGAGCAATTGCAAACTTACCGCTTTAATCGATTGAAAATGCTGTCGTCGTTCTTTTTGATGTCCTGAACTATTTTTTGGATTTGCCTGGAATACAAATGAACAGTGAGATTAAACGGAGCCATCGTTTGCATATCTAACGCACGTACACAGCACAAATGTCTGGACTATAGCGTAAGATAGAAAAGTCTATCTGCAGCACGTGGGGGACACACGGGGAAAAAATCATGCAGTAATATGAAGCAGATATTCCATCTCATATTATTTGGGATAGTAGAGTATTTCTCTCTGGGCATAACCTGGTTAAATTCATATTAATTCTGTTTTAGTGAGTGAATGTTAAAGTAAAAAGTAAAAAGTTAGCAATATAATTAATTTCACAGTTTCAATGTGATGGACACAAGAACGGTATATAAACCACACTTGGAACAATGTTTAAAAAAAGGCTCATGCACCTCTTATACTTCTACACTTTCCACACACCTACTTACAAGCTTTAGATTAGGCAATTTTTAAAATGCAAAGCACACTCTTTTCACATTACGTGGGTGTTAAAAGCAGAGCACATTGACTCATGGCTGTCTGAAAGTGTCATTTGTGAACATCAGTTTGTTACCCTGAGTGTTTATGGGTGTGTAGGCATGGGAGTGGTAGTGGAGATGAGAGTGTGAGCGAATTGAGACGTATAATTAATGAAATTATAGTTTTGCTTAGTCTGCCATCTCCCATCCTGCATACTCACACACTCACTAACTGAAGTATAAAGTAATAAAGAAAGATTTCTCAAAACAGACATTCAACTGCATTTCAAAAGAATGTGTTTAAACCACAGGAGCTTACAACACACACTCGCTGAGAGAGAATCTGTTTTGACACCACTGTTTTTGTAGAATGAAATCTTTCACCAAGAGCCAAATCGCACAAACACGTGGCCAAACAAACTTCAACACTTCAGCTCTCAAAGTGAGTTACAGATGTGGAGAAATCTCTTAAATCCTTTTATCAGTGCTAGCTTTACTTACACACCAATCGGTAGCTCTTAGCTCTGAATCAACAAACGATCATTTAGAATATTTAAAGTTGACTAAATTAATGTATATTTCTTTCAACTAAAGCGGTTCCATGGTCCCAATGTGTAATACCAGGAAATAAATTAAACACAAACACAGGTTACAGTTTACCTGCACCTAGGCTACGATGACCTTCACGGATTTAGTTTTAACTTTTAGCAAACCTAATATAAAGAATGTTTTTCCCCCTTAAACTAACAGTGAACAATGTATGAGAATAAGACAAAAAACAAAACAAAACAAACAAACAAAAAACCCAACAACAACAACAACAACAAAAAAACGTCTTTCTTACCGGAGTTTCTCACTAGCCGGAACAGTGATCTTGCTCAGTTTCTCCATGCTGTGTGAGAGAATGAGGATGTGTGTGTTCTCTAAACTAACGCTATGAGGGACTTGGCAAAAAGCCATGAGTTAGACGTCTGACTAATGTAGTGGGGTTTTCTTTCTTTCCTTTAGTCTTTTTTTTTGCTTTATTTCCTTCTTTATTTCCTTTTTCCTTCCTTCCTTTCTTCTTCTTTCTTTTTTACATTTTATAATAAAAATAGAATGATGACCATGATTATATCACTATGGGAGCAATGGGACTTTCGAACCCATATCGGTCCATCGATGAGCACGCACAACTGCCTCTTAACACAGACACAGGTTCAAGCCACTGTTTTCCTGACTTAAAATGGAGCCTGTCCCATTTCTGTCCCGCATGGGTTCTTCGTCTGAATACTATCAAAATACAACAATTTCATCCCTAACAAATAAGAAAGAAACAACTCAGTTGTGGCTACTAAAGGACAATAGGCTCGGTCCATGCAACACTTCCACATTCACCTTTACTGGCAATTTCATTTCTGGTTAGCAAACAGCACTCATTGGTTAACAATAGCTCTGTACATATGTCGTTTGCAAGACCTCCCCTAAATAGCTGTAAACAATGTCCACCACATTGTGAAGGTATGCGCCATGGCTTCTTCAAGCGAGAAAGGAAAGGTGTTCAAGATATCAAGTTATACTGACATTTTTGGAGATAGGTGTTCTGTTACAATGCTAGCACAAAGCTAGGATTAAGTAAGAAATCGGGGTAGTGTCACGCAGCCCAATGCAGAGTGGAGTTACTGCTACCACCTCAAAGGTGAATATTTTCCTATAACACTGCACACTGCAAAGTGTTTTAGTTCTCTTCTATCATAGCAATTTGCCAACGATTGCTAATTTACTAAAGAATGACATATCATACTTTTTTTTTTTTATCAGTTGTTGTGGAACTTCTGTGAAACAAGTTGGTTCCTGTGGTCACTTAGCCTACAGCAGTAAACAGTTGTTACCTCACTTTCTCTTGAAGTGAAAAATGCAAAAAAAAAAACAAACAAACAAAAAAAACCCCAGAAACGAGATCACACTCTCCTTAGACTTTCCCCAAAAATCTATCAGAAAATCAGAAAATCTAAAGAAACAGCTTTGCCTCTGACTGTAGCTGAAAGCTTCATCATATCAACAGTTATATGCTTTTCTTGATTAAAAAATATCAATCTGTTTATTATGTAAGAATATTTGGAATGGATGCCATACAAGACCCTGTGAAAAAGTTGTTACTATAGAAACATTAATGAAATATAGCTGCAAGCAGAGATTGGCGGCCCAAGCACCAAGGGTGCAGCAGTGATTCATGAGCCAGCATTGGATGTTATTATGCCACATCATTGGACATAGAGTGGGGTCTAAAAGTCTGAGACAACATTGAAAATGATCTTTTTTTTTTTCATTGAAAATAAACAGAAGGTTTTAGTATTTTGTAATGTTTAAAACAAAGAAAGTAAATGTTCAATATTTTGAATATTTAATATTCAAGATTCTGCACTATTTCTAGGGCCCTATTTAAATATAATTTGTGATACTGACCATGTTAACTGCTTTGTACAAAAGGTCAGATTTTCCTCATGCCTAATCTCTTCTATTGAAGCACGTGTTCAGAAGACACGCCAATGGATTTGATCTAAAATGGATCATAAGGTTTTGCACAAACTTGTGGAGCTCGAGTGCACACTGTCATTAAAGCAAAACGGGGACATACAAAATAGTAAGAAACTGAAATTCATGTAAATATTTCAAAGATTCTACTTTTCACTCAAATTGTTGTCATTAATATAATTTAACTTGTTGTATTAAATTAGAAACGAATGCAGAATAGAAGTATTTTCCCCCCATTGTACATGTGAAATTTGAGCTAAATCACATGACCTACAGTGGAATTATACCACACTTTTTGTTTGAGCATCACCACAATTAATTTAAGTTAATCACAATTAATGTAATTAATTTAATTCATTGCCTTGCCATGGCAACATCATTCAATAGATCAACATTGCCTTTGCAATTTTGCATCATGGATATTTTGACATCATATTGACCAAATTTGGTACGAGTCTGAGTAACCTTCTAGGAGGACTATTAAAAGGTTTAGTGTATAAGCCACATTTCCTGTTGCCAGCTGATGGCACAATGACAGTAAAGCACTAACAGCATGTTCAATGAATATGTCAACTTTGGGTCACATTGCAAACCTACAGTGGAATTATGCCACACTTTCTGTTTGCATGGGATGACATTTATTGCCTCACCACAGAAACCCTGTTCCACATGTCAAAGTTAACTTCCCTATTTAATATACTGGATATGTTGAGATCATTCTGACCATGTGTGCTATGACTCTGATGAACCCTGTAAGAGAAGAACTAAAAAGACTTGTTTATAAACCTCACTTTCTGTTGCCTTTTAGACAATAGACATGTCTATGTGACTGTACCCGATCATTTAACATGCATGTGAAGTTTAAACCACACTTCATGATATAATTTGAAATTATGCCACACTTACTGATTGCATGACGTGATAAATTAATTGATACCTTTACCATGGCAACACTGTTTAAGATATTACATATTTCATTGCAATTTAGCATTAGGGATTGCTTGAGGTCATTCTGACCAAATTTGATTCTGATGATTCTTCTAGGAGAAGTATTAAAAAGTTTAGTTCCTGTTGACAGCTAATGGTGCTATGACAATGAATCACTATTGTCGTATGTATGTGTCTGCACCCATCACTGATCGTAAATGTGAAGTTTGAGAAATTGAGCAAATTTCTGTGCTAATCTCAGTTGGCAGCTGGTTTTAATTGCTGTATGTTATTATGACTCTTTCTGTAGCACTTTGAGATTTTCTTTAAAATGTAAAGTGCTTTATAAATAAAATGTATTCTTCTTCTTCTTCTTCTTCTTCTTATTATTATTATGTACTACCACTCTTCAGCAAGATATCACTTCAGCAAGTTAGCATCAGGGACATCTTGACATCCTGCTGACCAAATTTGGTTTGAATCTGATGAATCCCCAAGGAGGGGTATTTAAAAGGATGGGTGGAAGCACTATCAAGCCCCAGGGCTGGATCCAATCTTTTACCAGGACCAGATGTCCACTATTTCTGACGCATGGGCCATATTTCGGGAGTTTTCATGCATGTGCCAAACATGTCAAAAATGTAAAAAAGGTTGTAATAATAATACTAATCCTAATACTAAACCTACTACTGTCTCAGAAGGTATAACTCTATTCCCTCATTTGTATTTTGGTTTTAGACAAAGGGATATGCGTGAGTGCGACTTGTTTCACGTCAGTGAGGAAGTCAGAGAGACCATACAGCTTGAGTGTAACATAACACTAATATAGCACCTGTTACGTCTGTTTATGGTAAATGAAACTGAAGTGTTTCAGACAATTACATCTGAAACACTTCTGGCAGACAGAACAGGGCATTATATCATTACAGCTGGGGAAAATAAAGGCATTTAGGGCATTAGAGCCCTAAGTGATTAAAAAAAACCCTACATTCTAAACTTTTTTTTTGCCAGGACTCAGGAGGGTAGAAAGACAATGGCATCAGAATGAAGTATATTTAACAACAATACTCCTAACATCAATGTAAGACTCGCTTCATTTTTTTCCAGATTTGCTTTTTACAAAAGCCTCCACTGGATGGAAGGATACCAGTGTTGTATATATTCAAGCATAAAATGCCAAATATACACAAATGCACAAATATAAAGTATTTTTTGTAGTAAGTTCATTTATTTTAAAGGTATCTAAAATCTAGTCACTGCTTATTCACTTATTTTCAGTAATCACTTTATTCTGGTCAGCACGATGTTGCGGTGGTTTCGGAGGCTACCTGGGAACACTGGGCATGAGGTGGGAATACCCTCGACAGGTTTTTGGGAGACGGGAGAACCAGAGAACCAGGAGGATATCCATGTAATCATGGTGAGAACATACACAGAAACTGCACACAGACACTAACCCAAGCTCAGGATCGAAGTGCCCTGGAACTGTGAGATTGCAGTGCTGCCAGTTGCACCAGTGTGTTGCCCTGAATTATTTTATTTATTTGCATTGTTTGTATTGCTGTTCCTTCCTTTCAGTTGTTCTTAGAACACGGCTTAATGCATAATTATTTGAAAGCTATTTTTGGTATCAGGTAAAGATCATGAGTTTAAAGTTACAACCATCTAGAATTGCTTTTTGTCTGATTATTGTGTGGCACGGACAGATGGAAACTTGTATGACTGGTATTGGTAAGGCCAGGAATGAACAAAACATGCTATATAACAATACAGAAGTGTGTGTGTGTGTGCCACAATGTGATCTACTTTTTTTTTCCCTTTTACATTTTAAAAAAGACAAGCAATTGTTTTATTAATAGTAACAGTCATTTTATTTTCAAAGAAATGTTCCAAAAAAGATAAACTTACTTGCGTAAGGTTTAGCCGAGTATTTCAGAGCACAAGAAGTTAAAAGAGATCCTGGATTTAATTCAAATGCACGATTGCGTTCACAGTTGTTAGCTGATAGATGATCGGTGCGCATGTAGCTTGTCTGTAGGCACTAACCGGCCGTGCATGCAAACTAGGGAACAATAATGCTCAGGGAAAGAATGCACACTAATTATAGATTACATCTTTGTGGTACAGGGCACAATGGCACAGAACAGTACTCTAACGCACTCCATACACGCCTCTGAAAACGCCTTCTAACTGCTAAAGCCTGGGCAGAAAGTAAAAGTGCAGGTATATATCCAAGCACAAATACATCACTGCTTCTTCTGCATATACTCAGTACACACTCAAAGCTTTTATGAAGTGTTTTTAGTCGTGCCTCTCTTTTACGCTGCATTTAAATCCACACAAGCTTCAGGATGCACTGTATCCATCCATCCATCCATCCATCCATCCATCCTGCTGTGTTTTTACACACTGTAAGTGAAGCACAAGCTCCATAGAAATCCATCCAAATCATTAAAAAACAATATTACTCTAACAATGATGATTTCAAACATCTGTACACACAACATTAATAAACAACTGAACACATTTTTATACCTTTAGTACTGCATCTGCACTGTCCTGTCTCTTACTTTAGTACTGCTGAAAAGAGTGAAAAATGTTCTCTTTATGCTGTACTATGCTGGTATAATGACACACAAACAAAAAAGACTCTTTAACACTGGTCTTTAATCATCCTGTCATATGTAGCCATTTATCTGATAAAAAAAAAAAGAAAGCCCTGCCATTTCAATTTTTCACATTTTTTTTTCATTCAGACATAATTAATATGCAGTGACACATTAGAATTCAGCTCTGCTGCTGAAAAACTAAAACACAAAGTAAGAATTTCCTAACAAACAAACCATTACTATTATTACATATACTATTTTAAGTATATACTGAAGACTAATGTCTGAGTCTTGTATCATGTAGTGTATACTTGGAAACTGTGTTGAGCGGGAACCTGTGTCAGGGTTGGTGTAGGAGTCTACGTCATTCTTCATAGTCATCTCTGACCTGCTTCTGAATGTTTCCCCTTTAATACTTTGCATCTCTTCCTGAAATCACTATATATAAAACACCTTGCATGTTTTAAATCATGAGCTGAGTTACCAATCCGAAGTACGAAGGTGCGCACTCCTATCCAAGTCTCCATGTTCATTACACTATCATTGTATAAGCTCTATCAGCCAGCAGATTATTTCTACAACACTAACAATCGATATGAAATCTATAAGCGAACTCTGTCATGAAGATACCAGAAATATTCAATACATCAATCTTATGACTTTGCGTGCACGCTTTATTACAATAATAGAGCCAATAAAATCTCCACTGATCCCTTTCTCTGTGTTTCAAGATCAAACGTTGAAATGAATTGAGTTTTTCCATATAATTGTTGTATTTTAATAAAGTCAACAGTTTGGTCACTGGCCCCTGATCACTGAACACATCATTTTACCTGTTCACAATGGGGTTGACGTGAACATCAAATATATTGATACTTAAATAGATGCTGGACTTAATAATGTACTTTTTATTTAACAGTTTCTATATAAAATGGTGGCGGAGACACATCTGAAAGTCATTAGGTGCATAGACAATAATGCAAATGTAAACAAATGGTCAACCTGCATGTTGGTGTTCTTCCTGTTGGGTGTCAGGACTCTTATCAGTATAGTTATAGTATTTATTAATATAGTTACACAATCATTCTCACTTACTTTCAGTAAAACCCTTTCCTGGTCAGGGTCATGGTGGATCCAAAAACTGTCCTAGAAGCACCGGGCGTGAGGCGGGAATACACCCTGGATAGGATACTAGTCCATCGCAGGGCCCCGTGTACACACACTTTCATATTTCATATTTCAAAGAGAGAGCAAGGCACAAGAAGACAGTGAGAGGTAAATGGGGAGAGAGAGAGAGAGAGAGAAAGAGGCCGTCTTTCACTACAGCTGCTTTGACACGCAGAAAAATATAGATTGTCAAAGATTGGCAGACAGGCACAGCTGAATGATTCACTGTTCATTCTTTTCGGAGAAGCCATCGCAACATGTGTGACTCAAATCTAGTGTGAACTCACTTCTGGAATATGATCTACTTTTATCCGAAATACATGAACATTCATTTGGCAGTTTAATGTAGCCAATCCACCTACTGGCATGTTTTTGGGAGGTGGAAGAAACCAGAGAAAGTGGAGGAAACACACACGAACACGGGGAGAACATGCAGAGGAACCCAGCCGTGCAGCTGTGAGTCAGCAACGTTACCTGCTGCGGCGCCATGTCACCCACCTTCATTTTCGTAATAATTAATAGACATTTTAGACATGGCCACTGTGCTGAACGTTGCAACACGTCCACGCACCATCTGTGCGATTGTTCACCCCATATTCTGCGCACAGACAGCCTTTGATTTTGATCAATACTCATGCTGGCAATATTGTTCTTGTTCTTGCATTTGCTGTCAAGTTTTCTGAAGTATTATTACCTCGTACTGAACTGGCATGATAATGAAACAGGGAAACTTTTCAAAACCTGTAGACAAAGCTCAGAACGGATTCACAAGAATAATATGTGGAGTAAGAACACAAGACACTTATTTTGTAATGCACAAAATATGAAAATAAGCTGATAACTCAGTGACAGCAAGTAAACCTATATAAAAGTACCACATCACATCCTAAAAAGATGCAAACAACAGAAATGTTGGTCAGGGGCTCTATACGTGAGTGAGATCAGTTACTGAAACTGAGTGCTTGCTTATTTTAAGAGCGTGATGACTGAGTTTACACAATAGGTCTCATGGTTTAGGTAGAGGAAGTACTTTTTACTTAAGAAGGGAAAGAAGAAGAAGGTCAGAAAAGATGGCGATGTTAGCATGAGTTAATACATATAAACAACTTTGCATGAAGAACTTCATTAAGTTAAATATTATTATTTAAGGTTTAAGATATATAAGTAATTAAGTATAGTTTCTTACATTACCTATAAAGACAATTTGTAGCACCATTTGTGTTGCGCTTTTGACAATAGATATTTTTTTTTACAAAGCAGCTTAAAAAAATCCAGATGTTGATTTAGATCTCAACTGAGCAAGCCAGATGTGGCATTTTCAAGTTAAAAAACTCCCATGAAACAACATGAGGACGAAACCTTGTGAGGAACCAGACTCAAAAGCGAACTCATCCTCTGCTGGGTGACACTGGATAGTGCGATTAGTGGCAGAACTTTGTCTCAAATAAACCTGTGTGCAAGCATTACATTTGGGCCCTATGCATGTTGCCTTTTCCAAATATACTATTTGCATACACCCATAGCTTTAATATTTTGTAAATTGTCAGTAATGTATTAGCTCTGTTATAGCCATTATTGTCTACACTTGCTTAACATCCAAAACAATCATAACAAAGCAGAAAACAAGCAATTCATTCACACACAAAAATAATGGCATTTATACCCACTGCACTGGAGCACTGTGACTGTAGGTAGCACATAGCTTAAGCTAACTAAAATAACTACCATCAATTCGTTTCCGCTGAAAAGAGCCTATCTCAAGGAACCCAATATTACTAATCTATCTAGCTACCTTATTTAGTTAGCATACACAAATGATGTGCTATAATACTAGTTCTGAACAAGTCATGAGTGACTTTTCTAACCAAATAATGGCATTTCAACAAGACATTAGTTTACTAATTAGTGTCAAATCATTAGCCTTTATTGATCAACTATTTATGTTGGTTTACTGCTTAAGAGCCAGAGTTACCAAACGGACCATTTAGATAATTTAAATACAATCTTATCTAATCATGGTAGCTTTGCCCTGTCTAATACTTTCTTGTTCCTCTCTCCTCACTTTTGGGCTCCACTTTTATATTTATAATGGAAATGCATTCTTACTCTTTTCTAAATAGGCAGTTAGAAAAAAAATCACAAACACAGGCGACCAATAGTGACTTCTAAATTACCTGACGTAGTTAGACATATCCTATTGTATAATGGTGTCACAAATTCCTCCATTGTTTTACTCGATTGTGTTCACTTGTTCCATGTTCCACCTTTTTTCCACCTTAGTTGAGTGTTATTTCTTGTCTGTTGTCTTCCGGTTTTCCAACTAGTGCCTTGTGCTATAGTTTGATTATGGATTATCCATTTTTGAGATGTGCATTGTCCCCTGCATTGAACTATAACTACAATCCTTGATTTGCACACAATAAGCTCATGCTAAGTACATGCACATGTGTCCTACCTCATCACACATATTATAAAAGCGCATTTCCCAAACATCCAAGATTACTAAAAAAAATAGGAAAACCATGGATTATATTATATTTCAAATTCCACAACATTAGCATAAGTTAATGTTATATTTCAAAAGGAAAAAGTTTCAGTTGAATGTAAAGTTGTAATGCATTAGGTCAATTTATTTGTCTTTCATCGTCTATTTCTAAAAGATGGCTGGGATGAGCTAGAGTGATTAAATAGAGTAATTTAACTGTTGGATAGTGCCATTATCCACACTTCCACAGGTTGGAGTAAGCGATTAGACATCAGCACCTGGACCCATCTGGGCCACAAGTGCACCATCTGCACCGTGGTAGTTCCACCCCTGTGTGGGATCATAAATCATTACAGTAGAGACTACAGACATATAGAGAAAAGACGAACAGTACTACATATGTTAAAAAGATGTTTGGTATGAGCATAATGTACATAACAGTCCTGGGATGAGCACAGGACAGTCTTGTTGACATAATCCTCTATTTAACTTTTACTTTAGCTTTCTTTTAACCAGTCATGCGTAAAACACTTGATCTATCCTCATTCCTTTCTCTATTTCCTCTTAGTGGAGGAAATGCTCACTTTCTGTGAACAAACCTTCTCAGCAGCATATGATCAGTATTCCAAGATGGAAACAAAAACAAACGAACAAAAAAAAGATAATGCCATTTAAAGAACAGAAAGTATAATGAAGACTTGTAACATTAATACTAATAAACTTGCCCTTTCGCATTCATTTCATAGCATAGCGACCTTAAAGGTGTAATTTTGCAGAAGTTAGCTGAAGCTAGCTGTTTAAAAAAATCTAACAAACAAATTAATATAGTCCCTCTCTTTAGTATTCTCAAGTCAAAATATACAACTCTCTAGGCTAGAGGACCTGAATGCTAGTGCAAAAGGCAAAGCTTTCTATATTGACAGTTAATATGATTAACTGGGAAGTAGAGAAGCCTCCCTGTCCTAACTGATTTCATGTCGGTGTGCCACAGAATTTCGGCACACCGACATGCAACCTGGGATGCAGTCGTGGCCTAATTGTTCGAGAGTCGGACTTGTAACCCGAAGGTGAACCCGAAGGTCGTGGGTTCGAGTCTCGGGTCTGGCAGGGATTGTAGGTG
>CM075005.1:10258955-10284373 GCA_037576675.1 Pangasius sanitwongsei
GTGCACTTGAATGGGTTAAATGCAGAGCACAAATTCCGAGTATGGGTCACCATACTTGGCCACAAGTCACTTCACTTCACTTCACAATGCCGTAGAGACCACAGTTATTCTCCTGAACATATATTTTTGACAACTGGGTAAGGCTTTGTGAAAAAACATTGCTAATTATTACAAAAAGAGTAATACGACTTGGCTGACCCTGATGATAACTGCTGAGCTAACAGTGCTTATGGTAAATTTTATAAAAGATGATGGTTCAGGGTTATAAATGTGGAAGGATGTGTTTGTGGACCAGACAGAGTGAAAGTGTCTGAAAATATTTGTTCTATAAGGAAGTCAGTTAGTGCATTTGTGAAGGTTAACATGTTAATGTGTAGCAGAAAAAGAGGAAACAAAACCAGATCTTACGGTCGGTGGATGAGGCTGAACTTGCTCAGATCGTTGTCCGAGAGATTCTGTGTGGGGGGAAAAGGCAAAAGATTTTTACTGATCACGTCAGTCCAATCCTGCATTAGTCCCGTTCTTATTACCCATTGCTTTCTGTGCATTTAAATGAAACTATTACTCTGAAACACATTAAATATATTTGATTTGAAATATTTGTGATGGGCTTAGTGATTCTGGTGCTAATTTTGTTGGCTTTATTTTTGTTACTGCCGTGAGAAGTTAATAGTTGTCTGCTGCTCTAGTGTGACAAGGAGATATTGCTAGTGCAATTACAATGAGGCTTAATAAAAGAAACAATTTCCATGATCTTAAACATAATGGATAATAATCAGGCTTTGCTGTTAGCCCCTAAAAACTAAAGAGCACGAGCTTCTCACTCAGCATTTCCGGTGACATTTAATGTCATATTAATGTGAAATCCAGTGTAGAAACAGTGGAGACAGTATACATTGGACTAAAAGTTCCAGAATGCAATTCAGCTATACAGCACAGTTGTGCTGAGTTACAGCTAGTTAGCAATCTATGAGATGAGAGGTGTGATGGAGCTGATGGGGGTATTAGCATGCAACTTGAAGCTCTAGACCCTGATCTGTTTGAGCAGAGTGTACAGATGATGAGGTGAGAGAGCTGGACAGACTAAAGGACTACAGGGCTGCTGTGTCGTTCTAGAGATGAAGCAAGAGCTAAATCACACTGGTGCCATTAGAATGGCATTGTGGGTAAGGTATGAAACTAGACCAACATGTAGATAAAAAAGTGCAAACCAAAAGGTCAGAATTGAATCATATAAAAAATCTTTTCCACCATGGAAGATTGAATGTTAATTATAAATATTAAAATGTGGATTTTTTTTCTTTACATACATAATTTTTCTTCTTTTGTGATTGATGTTATCAGTCTTTTACCTTGACATAGACATAGCATAGTTAAAAATGCAGAACAGGGAATTTCTTGGTAACCTGTGTACTTTGTATTTTCCATTCAGCTCAGGTATATTACTCACTATTAGCACTAGATGGAGATATAGCCTAGTTTTAAAACTGTTTCAGACTACTCACATGTGCTTTACAAAAGGAAGTGGCTTCTTTAGTAAAGAGCAACTTTCTAGAGAACTAAAATTTAATTTTATTACCCCAATGTTTGATCTCAGGTCCTCATGTAACCTCAAATTTAAGGAAAAGAAAGATACCTTCAGTACTTTTAATACATTTTTAGAAGCAAGGGAAATGGCTCCATCTCCTAGAGCTTCTCTTTGTTTAACCACATTATCACTGACACTGAGTCAAGCCCTATGCCTAGTGAGCTACTGTGCTGCATAAATTCCAACCAACCTAAAATGCATGACTATAATGTTTAGAAGCTGCATGAGTATCAGCTGATACTTGGAATTACATTTTAACGATATCTAAGTCTCTAAGTAATGGAGCCATAAGTGGAATATGCAGCATTATGTTTCATTGTGTTACACAAAATTACATTACTCTGTCCCTTGTTCCTGTAACTGATCTTAAAATACTAGCTAAGTAACACATTTTCATGAGATTTATCAAGATGAAAGGCGACGCATGCCCACACAAGCAGACAGAACTATAGTATAGGTTGAAAAAGATAGGTAGAAAATCAGAAAGAATAGAAATATGTGACAAGCCAGAGAGAGAGACTGTGTCTGTTTCTGGAATGAGTGCCCACTAAGGTGATCGTGTGGACAGTGACAGTAGCAGGGATTAGCTTTTTAGATAAGGACTCTAAGTAATCAATGATTTAATCAGTTTAAAGCAGTGTGGAATGATTTTGTTAGTAATTAAAGTGGTGTTATTGATCCGGTAGGGAGAATTATTCCAAAAAACATACACTTGAATGGATATGAGTCACAGTTTTAAGACTCAGGGGTTCCCGAGTGTCACAAGAGAAAAACATTCAAGAGTTCGAATCCCGGTAATAGGACAGAATCCCGATCATGCCACAGCCATCCATGGCCGGGAGTCTAAGAGAGATTATTGTTCCTGTTCTCTTGGTGAGAGGGATGGCATTAATCTCTCCTATTTGACCATGGGCATCTGTGAGTTCATGAATGTGGAAGTTAGTGCTTGCCTGTGAATGTTTAGCTGAAGTGTGACACAGCATATGAAGCAATTCAAAAAAGACATGCTTTACATGTTATTGAGGAAGCATGTGTTAACCCTCACCCTCCCTAGTTGGTAGCTGTTGCACCATAGGAGAAAGCTAGCTAGTGATTAGGAATTGGCAAATTATCAAATTGGAAGCAAATGGAGTAAAGAAATGACAATAAAGAAGGTCTAGCCTCTATTAGTGACAGTGTTGGGAAATTGCAATGCTACAGCATACAAAGACTATCCTATACAATTGTGTGCTTCCAAATTTATGGCACCAAAAGAGAGGTCTTTAAATCCCCAAATCCTGAAAAAGGTACATACTGTGGTTTTAAGTAAGCCCATTCCAGCTACATGCACCATAATCCTTTAGACATTTTGCAATGAACACATTTATAAACTTGGTATTATTACTCAAGGAACTTTCCCAGACAAACATGTTTGTATGGCTTCTTGTACTCTACATAAAGCACAGAACAGCACAGTATTTTGGAGTAACAAATAAACCATTTTGTGTTACTTACACGGTTTTATCAATGATCAGTATGTACACAACACAAACAGGAAATATTGGAAATAAGGATTATCCTCTCATTCTCCTTCAGTATGACTCTGTTGTCTGTATAAATTATAGCAAAAGGCTGCAGCAGTGTGACTGAAGAAACAGTCTAAAGGAAAACTGTACTATTTGCACAAACTTTTCAATCCTTATAGGATTTGACAGAACCTGTCAAAGTAATCCCCGAAATCAAATTGAGCATTTTCAATGCGGAGCCACAGATATTACGTGAAGCCACAGAATATTATTTTGAGTATTTTGTGATAACGAAGACTAGTGTATGCCGGAGCCAGAATGCTCAGATGCATTGTTTGCATTTGATCCCAAGCTTAGCCTTTTGACACAGAATAAAATATCGAATCTATTTCAGCTGAGTGCCTCTTCAGATACTGGATGAGTGAATTATTTATGTAGACTTCTTTAGGAGCTGGAGTGAGACACAAGGCACCCCGGTGGCCTGGAAGACCAGCTGCATATTAAAAAGCAGAGCTCCCTCATAAAGAGGGCACTAGAACATCAGCCATGCTGTCAGCTGGAAGAACTCATACTAACACTGTCAGAAACTAGTCTAAGATGTCAGAGCGAAAGATGGACCATGAGAGTTGACTTTGACCCTACACTTCTTTATAAAGAAACACAGAGCTGCACAGTAGGAGCGGGAAAACAGGAGGGATCCTGTTGAGAACAGTGTAAATAACATCACAAATATTTCTCATCTGTTTTTCTATTTTGCTGTGGATCCTCTGTGCGTGCTATGTGTGGTTGAGTCTTGCTTCACCTCAGCACCATATGTTTATCATGGCAGCATGAGCATAAGAGTAGTTTACCAAAGCTGTGAGAATATCTCATGTTTCATTTAGTACTCATCAATGGCTGAGCTGCTCAGTAAGTCTTCACTTTTCGTCTGTGCTCACCTAGTCCCAGGCAATGTTATTATAATCTACTGACTAATTTTCTAGGCACCCTAGAATAGGAGCAGATGGTTAAATGCATGAGCAGTGCTTGAATATGCAAAGTAATTCATTGCATACCCTTGGTACCCACTGAGCATGACAGCATGTACAGCATGGAGATTATTAGCGGGGATGCTTTGCTTCTCTTGACTGATTCATGCCTTCATTCCTTCAAAGTTCTGATTCTGCACTGTATTTTGCTCAGGCCCTGGCTTTAACTATAACTAATGCTAACACACAAAAGCACTATGTGACTAAATACATAAAAACACACATTGACAGAGTTAAGGGAAAGTCTTAATAAAAATTCAGAACTGATGGGAATGTAGACATACCCAGACAGAATGCAGACAGAATGTCTGAGAAATCCGAACCATTTTATACAAGGCTTAGTCACTGACATATTAAAAGAAGTCTGTTTAAGCTTTTATTACCCTTATTGATTTACATCACAATGCGCATGGCAACCTTTTTTTTTTTTTTTGCAATGATGAAACCGAGGCCACGATAACTGAAAGAATGCAATGGAAACCGTTTTGAATATTTCTGTGTTCTTCTGCAGCACATATTTTATAGCAATGTAAAACTACATAAAAGCTAGAGGTAACTACATAAAAATGGTAAATACAACACGATGTAATAAAACCTAACCTTTGTGAGGATGAAAATGAGAATTACAAAGCCACTACTTCTGTTTACAGAAAGACTTCCCACTGCATCAAAGAACATTAGCAAAGAAGAAGATACCAATGTAGCTATAATTTTAATTAGACAGAAAGAACAAATAATAGAATGATCAGGTAACTAGGTGTCTGGACTCATTATCCCACACCAAAAATGTTTTTAGCAGGCACTATTTGGACTATAGCTCTCTCAGTTCACCCAAGAACTGAAGACATTCCCATACTCTATAAGAGTTTAGGAATGCCCTCGCTCCATATACTAGAAATCCATCAACAATGTGAGTCCAGGGGATTGTCACACTAGAAATCAAGGACACACTAGAAGTGTCTAAGACTAGAGGATATAGGCACCAGAAGGAGTTCTTGGACAGGGACGAAATTTATTCCAGTCAACTTCATTCTCATTCTCCAAGGTTGGGAGGAATTGTTTGAGCTTCTGCTTCAGCAACAATTCCATGAAGGCTAACAGGCTTGAGCCATACCTGAGTGCTTCAGCCATTTGGAATAGACTTTTAGAGTCTATTCTCTTGTTTTAGGAGTTGTAGGAGCTTCGTGACCATTAAGAGACTTAGTCCAACAAGAAATATGATGCTGGCTATTGTGGCGTAGTAAGGGATTCTGATCTGGGAGTTGGTGGGGAGCTTTAACCTGTGACAAGATGAAGAAGGGAGCTGGCATTGTGCCCACGTTATTTACTTTCCCCCCACAGAGCTGCCAGAAATCCTCTCAACAAGCTTATCAGTAGGTTGAGGGTTGTTGGCTTGTGCATCATAGATATTTATATTGATGGAAACAAACAAGCAGGTTGGAAGACTGATAGGTCAAGTGTCAGTTTCCTCTCACATACTCAAGACAATGAATCTGCCTTAGTGTTTTTTTAGTGTTATTTGTAGCAGATCTCTAAAAGTAAATCTCTGTAGTAAAGTTATAGTATATGAGAAAAGTATATGTATGACTATGCAAAAAAAGAGGATATGTGACTTCCATGTGAGATTGGGCTGTTCTGCATACACAGTCAAAAGATACAACACTGTTTTTGACCAGGTGATGCCACTCCTTCAGGGCTTGCTAGGTCAACTAAGTGGATTTTGAATGATTCTCCTAGTTGCTGGGAAAGCAAACCCATATTTCCCACCTCACACCTATCCACATGGATGTATATGGAATATGACTGAGATGAATCAGGATGCCATAGAAAGGAGGTCAGAGTCAACCACTGTGTTCAAGTCTCTCTCAGCAGCTATTGACCAGGAACACCTTTGTGGCGTGCAAGTGGAGCATGATTTTGCTAAACCTCCTGATAAATCACTGGTAAAACTGGAAGGTCTGCAGTTTCCAAATGGTCTGACCAAGTCATTAAAAGGCGTACTGTTCATTTCTGTTATTTCAGTCTGGTGACTTTGTGTAAACCTCAATAGTCCATGCAGGATTGAAAAAAAAATCGTGTTAATATGAATATATCTAGGTCTAGGCAGCTCCTCGGTGGATTCCTCCACAGCTCATTTAAATCACAGCAGGTAGACCACCATAGGGGTATAGTACATGATCAACAAGGTTGTAGAGTGAGGGATGACCTGATGGCCTACTGGTGTTGGAGATGTTCTTTTTGTTGCTGCAGTTGCTGTTCCTGGATAATGAACACTTTTTGTTTCCTGGATTTTATTACCGATGATCTATCCTTGGCTATGCCATGCTTTTTTGGGAAAACACTTCTTTCAGCAAAGATGTATGTATTTTGAATATATAATCACAAGAGTTCTTAATTAAACAGACAAGAAACAAGTTAGACCAATGGCTCATAGCACACTTTGCAGCAATAGAAAGACTGGCAAAAATATGAAAGGAAATATGAAAGGAAAATATAGTAGGACTTAATAAATTAACAGGTTAAGAGTAAACCACAAATAGATAGGTCAAGTCTATATAAATAGGTCAAGATGTGCAGGAAGGAGATGGCAAAAATACATTGAGGTGATAAGAATCTGATTAATAGCTACAGAAGTTCAGGTACAAAGGCACATTTATCATGTAATCATTAAGTAATCACTTCTAAACTCTGTTAATACATGATCTTTTACTACCTAATAATCAATACCTAAGTTAAGGAGTAAAATTCAATTTAAAAGCTGGGCCATGAACCTGACTGTATTAATTTGTATGGCTAGTTTATAAGTTTATAAGAAGTCAAGGTTATAGTTATCTTCAATATTGGCTTTACCCTGGTCACAGTCGTGGAGGATCCTGAGCCTGGGAACACTGGGCACAACACACCCTTGATGGGATGCCAGTCCATTGCAGGGCACCATGCACACACACATTCACACACTCATTCACACCTAGGGGCAATTTAGTATAGAAAATCTACCAGCATGTTTCTGGGAACTGGGAGGAAACTGGAGAACCTGATCTGTGAGAGAAAATGGGAAGTATCCCATGTCCAGGATGAAACCAGAGACCCTGGAATTGTAATGCAGCAACACTAAAATCTACACCATGCCTGTTTTTAATAACATAAGTCATTTGTTAAAATCACCATCCAACTCAAAGATTTATACTGTTCAACCCCACCGAGAGTTAACACTTCACTCTGTGGTAAAAGGAATGGAGCTGACTGAAACTATGAGTTACCTAACAGTTCCTAGTTTCACTTTATGGATGCAAATGCTGCAGTTTCAGCTGAAAGTGAGTGACTGAGCATTTTGACTGAATCACACTGAATACCCTTTGTTGAGTAAAACCATGTGACAGGATGCTTACATTATCATTTCAAAAAACACAATTTGCACATTTCCTATGAAAGGAAGTAAACTGGCTCTGTTACATTACCTCTGTAATCCTGCAATGAGTTGGCAACTTGATATTATGCCATGCCTATTCTCTTGAACATAATGGGGCTTGAGAAGAGGATCCATTAGAAAATGTACATTCACAATACACATGACTGTGCTCCTCAGGAACATATCTGTGATGTTATATAATTTACTCAACATACTCTATGTCCTTTCAGAGCTAATTCTCACAAATGGCATACACCCTATATTGTGGTATGGTTTATATATTAATCTGAAAGGACTAGGAGTATGGTTTAGATTTTTGAGAAGAAGGAATGGTTTAGAACATCAAGTTCCAAGAACTAGAAATACCTGATGGAAGCACAAGCTTTGATTTTCAAATGACTTTAATGCTGGGACAGAAAATACCACAGCAATGAAACTTAGGGAATGATGAGTATGCTTTTAAAAGAATTTAGCAAATCTTATTCGTGCCAAACAAAGTGGTAGTTCATCTCATTCCAGTGGTAAAACCGTACTGAATTCTGGTGTAAAAAAAAAAATCATGATACCATTTAAGCAAAAATAGATCATAAAAATAATAAATAAAAATGAGAATGTAAGATATTTCTATAAGTACAGTAAGTAAATACATAGCTTTTTTTTTTTCACTTCTGTGTAGTTTCACTAATATTACAGATAGATTTGTTTTGCTGTAGACAATACAGCTAATCGTCTAAAATAATTTCATATAAGTGATCCAAACAGTATTAGTAATTACTACTTGTCACAAGAAATAACTTCTACTGTATGTGCCACCTACCAGAAACCACCGGCCATCAATCTTCATTCTTTGCACAGTTACAGCACAGTCTCGCATCTTGTTCTGTGAGTAGTATGCACAATATTATACTTGCAAGCATTGTGTATGTATGAACTGCTACATTTTGGTGTGTTTGTGTTTATTTCTATATAAACTGTTGGTATGAAGTGGCCTTTTACATGACTAAGACTTTATAGATCAATGCCTTTTATATTATTGTTCATATTACACATACACTTGATGAACTTTACACTTAATAAGCCAAAAACGGTATACTGTCAGCATCTCCGTTGTGCTAACAAGTAATTATCATCTTCACTTCTGTTATTCTTTTGAAGATAATTTTACACAGTAACAGCAGAAATGTCTTCCTGCTGTGCCAGAGAGTTTTTCTACCCACTTACCTGAGACAAGAAGCTGGCTACCTGTGCTGAGCTCCACTCTTCAAACTGTTCCCTGGTTGGCAGACTCATTTCAGCTTCAACTATTCCACATCAAACTGAAAGCTATCTGACAGCAGCTCATCGATCTGAGGTGTTTACTGTAACTACATCGCAACTGGACTTCACATAATGTGGGAAGTGTGGGAAGTTCCTCTTGTCACTGTGACAAGACAGTCACTCCCTGACAGTCTCGCTGACTATCTCTCTCATGCGAAACAATTGTCAGCCTGCACACTTACTATTCTGGTGAACTGTCATAAATAGGTCATAAATAGGTTATAAATAACACTCTTTGGATTTGCTGGAGTAAATAAAGTCCTCTGAAATTAAGCACGCACTTTTAAGGTGTGAACTAGCAGAAGGTCACCTTTTTAAAAGTGTGGCTTGTACAGCATTAGAAAAGGAAGTGAAAAACACAGCATGGTGGTGAACATTTCACTTTCAAAACATTCATTTCACTTTTTAATGCAGAACAAAGGTTAGAATACAGGTAGAGCACAAGATCTGCAGGGCTAAAATAAACCTCGTCTGACTTTCAAGTAGGTCTATATTTGTGCTTTCACTTTAGATCAGGCCCTTTAGACCACAGTTCAAGTGCTGAATTGATGTTGCTTTGTTTGCTTGAGCTTCTTTCAGTTCTAGACTCCACTGACAGACCAACAATCAAATGAAATGCAAATGTGAACTGAATTTCATAACAGGGCTGATGTTACAGTCGATGTTTTGGATTATCATTCTCAACTGAATCTATTAAAACAAACCAATAAATGAACCTCTGTAATCCTGCAATGAGTTGGCAACTTGATATTATGCCATGCCTATTCTCTTGAACATAATGGGGCTTGAGAAGAGGATCCATTAGAAAATGTACATTCACAATACACATGACTGTGCTCCTCAGGAACATATCTGTGATGTTATATAATTTACTCAACATACTCTATGTCCTTTCAGAGCTAATTCTCACAAATGGCATACACCCTATATTGTGGTATGGTTTATATATTAATCTGAAAGGACTAGGAGTATGGTTTAGATTTTTGAGAAGAAGGAATGGTTTAGAACATCAAGTTCCAAGAACTAGAAATACCTGATGGAAGCACAAGCTTTGATTTTCAAATGACTTTAATGCTGGGACAGAAAATACCACAGCAATGAAACTTAGGGAATGATGAGCATGCTTTTAAAAGAATTTAGCAAATCTTATTCTTGCCAAACAAAGTGGTAGTTCATCTCATTCCAGTGGTAAAACCATACTGAATTCTGGTGTTAAAAAAAAGAAAAGAACAAAGGTTAGAATATAGGTAGAGCACAAGATCTGCAGGGCTAAAATAAACCTCGTCTGACTTCCAAGTAGGTCTATATTTGTGCTTTCACTTTAGATCAGGCCCTTTAGACCACAGTTCAAGTGCTGAATTAATGTTGCTTTGTTTGCTTGAGTTTCTTTCAGTTCTAGACTCCACTGACAGACCAACAATCAAATGAAATGCAAATGTGAACTGAATTTCATAAGTCTAACAGGGCTGATGTTACAGTCAATGTTTTGGATTATCATTCTCAACTGAATCTATTAAAACAAACCAATAAATGAACAAAAAAAACCCTCTAACAAAAAATCCTGATACTTTCAGACAGATTTTGGGGTTGGGATGCAATAAGAAAATCAATAAATACTGTATATAAAGTTCAGCATTCAGTCACGAGGTGGTACAAGTACACAGCTTCCTAATTTGAATACGACTGCAAATACTCAACAAAAAGCTTCATTTTTTTCTTAGAGTAAAGTAGAAAGGTATAAATTAGCCATGTAAAGCTGTTATTTAGTAAAACATGGTATATTTTTGCAGATTTCACCTAACAAAACTGAGAAATATGCAAATATGAACTAAACTTGGCTTATAGCAGGTATATATCGTAATGCTAATTCTTGGTTAATCTCTCAAATGTTAGCTAGTATGTTAATAGCTCGGACAATACAAACTAACATGTCAATAGCTGGCTTTCATAATACAAACTAGCTAATGGCAGATATGTATAGCAATAAATATCAGATCATTTTCCTCTGTGCTTTATTTTTAGAATTCTCGAATGCCAAGTCTTGTGTTTACTTGATTGGCACCACATTCGGCAAGAGCTGGAACAGAATAGGAACCGTCCATCTCTCTACCTGAATGTCCTGCGATCTAATTGCATTTTTAACTACAACTGGCTTGACACTGGTTTAATTATTTTATGTTGCTGTACTTCATGGACATCATCACCATACAGATTTCCTTCATCACAAAGCTGCTTTGCACGTTGCACTTCCTGTCACTTTTCCTCCTTTTTTGTTGGTAGACACAGCATGTGTGTGTAGCTGTATAAACAGCCAACTGCAGATAAAAGATAGAAATTTGTAAATACTTATGTCAAGGGCTCATTTAACCATCTGTCGTTGTTGTCACATCTGTCAGAATTTAGATTTGTTAGCAGTCTGGTGCTTAATCAATTGCTTGATGCTGTCTGATGCAAAAAAAGGTAACCCGTTTCCTTTGAAATGCAGTGAGTAAAAGCAGAGATACTTGATTATTTAACTTCAGTTCAGTAACAAATTTTTTGTACTTCCCACGTCTGCTCATAATGAATAGGCTAAACAATTGCATTTCAAACACTGGCATATTAAACATTTTTATTTGTTCTGGTTTTGAAGAGAGAGGTTCACCCTGGGTTATGTGCTTGTGTGATAGTGAATTCTTTCTTCTGTGCTGCAGGTGTACAGGGGTAGGCCATTTATCAGCCAGACTGGGTTTAATTTTGGATCAAAGCCAAACCAGTGCACACATGAGGGGTTGAAAAGAAGCAGGCAAACAATTGAACAAAAGCAACATTGTGGCACCAGTTAACATCCCAGCACCAAGCTAATAAGAATCTAGGCATAAGTGTTTAACACACATGTGCACCCACCCACCCTCGCATCCACCCTCGCACACACACACACACACACAAACACTGCACCAGTTTTTGCATTTTGCAGTATCATTTTGAATTTTTCTGTACATTCTTTTTCTGCTTGAGCGTTCATTTTACAGAAGTGTACTGGCACTGATCAATATGTTAATGTTACAAGTCAGCTGTTTTGCAGCCAAAAAAACAAAAATTAAACATAAAATTCAATGAAATGTTACAGTTGCTGTACCAGTCTGTAATGGTGAAGCTCTCTCACTCTACCAGCTATGGTCACAAGCTGTTGCAAGCTCGTGAGTACAGAAATGAGGTTCCTCTGCAGGGTTGTTGAGCTTACTCTCTGTGAGGAGCTTGATAATCCCGGAGAGCCTTGAAGTAGAGAGGCCACTCCGCCGAATCAAGAAGAGCCAGTTGAGATTGTTTGGGCACACTACAAGGATGCTCTTTGGTTGAGCTCCTGTTTACCACTAACAACTGCTGGTTGGGTTTAGTGATTGTGAAATAACATTTTTAACTTGCATTTATATATAAAGTTGGCTGCTCCAATGTCCTTTGCCGTTTTACTAATTAAATGTTGAACTGACTGAAATTGCTATTCATTGTGGTACTTTTGCATGAATATAGAGTATTCTGCATGGATGTAGAGTGGATTTATAGCGCAATATTGCTAATAATATAGTAAACTTGGGAATATATCCAGTCGTTTGTTCACTGAGAATTCTGACAACACTAGAACTTTACTGACAACCAACATAGTCATCTGATAAGTAGGAATTCAGATACTAGACATGATTAGAAAACATCTGTTTAAATATGAATCCCAGAGAAGCAGGATGTAACACATTTTGACAATTTCCCTGGAATCAGGTGTGATTGAGCAGGAAAATGATCAAACTATGCCAAACTTTGGATCTCCGAGAGTGAAGTTGTGCAACATTGGTTTGAATGAATGCAAAATGGAGATCAATATATTTGCTTAACATATGATGAATCTCTTTCTTACATTTCAAAGACAAACCCAAGCATGTTTTGTGGCCACATGGAAAGCAGTAGTCAAACTGCTAGTTAATGTCTGATAAACATAAAAAGGAAGAGAAAGAAGAAGAGGGAAAAGGTTCTAGTCAAAAAAGCAAACCATTAAAACACACAAGAGGGAAACAAAACAGAAAGAGCAGGAATGTGAAGACACATAAAGCAGTGGAATGTAGAGTACAAAAAAGCCCTAGCTGACCATCCCCACATATGCTGCTTTGTGGTTGTTGAGTAGCTAATGAAGGGCTCCATCTTCACTGATATGCTCATTTGCTGGTTCAAGCAGATGTACGACTAGCAGGAACAGCATGGGCTGCCGGGCTGCATATGGGTGGCGTGTGTGGGGGGAAGCTTCTGGACAACACCGGACATCTGTGAGGGTCCATAATGGTAATGAGTTATCCTAAACCCCCTGGAGAAATATAGAAAAAAAAGACGAACACTACAACCTTTACCTCAGATAGTCTTGCAGTGTTTATAAATACATTGTTCCGTTGTTCAGATTTACTGTTTCAGTTTTTGTGCAGTCCATAATTCCTCTATGAATGCACATGCACATATGCACTTATAAAGAATATTTCTTATTATTTATTTTTAAAGTTTTTATTATAAATGTATTTATTGTTCTTTATTCCTTGTACTGTCTTTACCAAGTTGCTCAAAAATGCCTCACATAAGAAGCCCAGACCTCAAACTAATTGAGAATCTGTGGCAGTCTTGCAGTTCACCAACATCTCCATTCAATCTGACAGAGCTTGAGCAATTATGCCAAGAAGAATGGGTGAAAATATCAGGATACAGATGTGCAACGCTAATAGAGACAAATCCCAGAAGTCATGCAGCTGAAATTGCAGCCAAAGGTGATTCTACCAAGAATTGTCCTGGGGGATGAATACTTATACAACCAACAAATGTTTGCTATTTTGTTCAGTTAGCCTTTGTCTCAGAATAAAAATATTTTTCACGTTCAAATGTTAGACATATTGTGTAAATCAAATGGTAAAAATCCCAAATAAGTCCAATTCAAGTCCAGGTTGTAACACTACAAAATGTGGAAAGGCTCAAGGGGGCGAATACTTATGCAAGACAATGTGTATTTCAATTTAGACATTTACAATAATACATTTTTATTGATGCATTCATTCATTCATCTTCAGTTACCACTTTATCCTGGTCTGAGCTGTACCCAGAATCTTTTTTAATCCTTAAAGGCCATGTGATGGAAATAAAATTGACAGTCTTTTGATCTTCTTTCCGTTGTTACAGTCACTAGTGTCCATGGCAAGGTCACTCATCATTTTACATAATAATTCTGTTTATATAATCATTTCAATATTGTTTACATCTTCTTATATTTTCTCGTCACTATCTTCTGGCCTCTATTCAACTCAATTATTCAGCCCTGGTAGTTGAACTTTATTATGGGTAGCAAATCAAAAACACCTGTTACTCATTTCTCTGCCAAGTCACAAACACACACTCCACAACTCCAACTGCCAGCTCTCTCTCTCTCAAAAAAAAAAAAAAAAATAAGACACCGATACCATCACCATTGCCAAAGAAGAACCTTCTCCGGCTGTGCCATTCGACAAAGCATAACTCCAGCTGTGCCATTCGACAAAGCATAACCATAACACTGCTGTCACATTTCTGAAATTCCTACTGATTATATTTAAAGTGCAAAGGATGTTTCAGACTACCCTCTCCACTCTTTTGAGGAAACGCCGGCAACCTGAATTGACCTGTGCTCAGCCTCAAAAGGAAATGAAGTTTAGAGAGGTGACTGTGTACCTGGTGGAGAGAAGAATGGGTAAAAGCAGGAGAAACTTCCTGACAAGTTTGGCCAGGTCAAAGGGCTTCTGTGTGGACAACACCATAAGGTATGTCGGTTGCAAAACACTTGTATTTATGAAAATTGAAACACTGTTGATGACTGACTGACCAAGTCACTGAAGGCCTGGTTATGATTTTAGCCACTGAATTAAAGAAATGTTGATTTTTTTTTACATATCTGAATGCCACATTTGATTGCCTTTGGAAGGCACACTAGTCTGAGAATTTCCTTTACATAACGTTATACAGGCTGTCAATCTGATATGCGTCAATTTGTATGCAAATCATCATGATAATGTGAAGGTATCTTGCCTGATTTCTAAGAACACCAGACTGATGACAGGATAATGACAGAGAAGATGAAACTCTATCGGGTTCTGTCAGATGGGGACAATTGACTGCTACAATCAAGCTTTTCCTGCTTCAGAAAATGACATTTGTGAACTCTGTAAAGCTGAGCATTTGCACGTCGATTGTAACTGGGTACAATGTCTAATTTGAGTCTTTTTTTTTTTTTTTTTTTTTTACTGATGTTTGCACATTAAACAGCCTGTTAAAACAAAGCTTTATAGGTTATAAAATGTCACAAAATTATGGGCACGGCTTCAAGGTCGTTGTCATGTCAAAGCTGTGTATGTGTGTTTTTGCTTGTCTTTGGATAGTAATGGGAATCGATAACAGTAGTTTGTGTGCCTGGGTAAAGCTGATACTTGCCTACTCCTGCCAGTTGGAGATCTGCGCCAGGCGTGTGCAGCTGGCTGTGGGCACCAGTGGGTGTTGTTTTGGGCAGGCTGGCATAACCGCAGCCGGTGGCTGGCTGTGGTGTAGTGTGCCATGCACAGCTGAGGAGTGGCACCATTCCCAGAAATGCAGCTTGAACTCCTGCATCATACTGTTTCTCAGCACCCAATGAGCTATTGTCTGAAGCTAACAGCAGGAAACAGACTGAAAGAGATGCAAACTGACATTTTACAAGGTGGTGAGAAGTATACATTAGTGATGGATTAATAATACATTGGCCTAGTTTAAATCCCATTGATGATACAGAACAATACTTACATGTGCCATCCATGTACTGTGTTAAAGATAAACAGAAGAAACAACAGATGGTGAAGATTGTTGCATGTGAAAATGAGTTGCCTAAAAATTGCTGCAGTAAACACATGTGGATGTGGTCACTAGTTTGTGGTCTTCTGAGAGAAGCATGTAATACTGACAGGTTTGGATATAGAACAAACATTTGTCTCCATTTGTACATGAATATAGTTGTTTAGTCTTGTCAGTCTGAGCTTAAAAATCAAATATACTTTAGTACAATATTTTAAAGTAAAGCATTATATATATGTATGATAGTATAGGTGAAGTATACTAAGGGCTGTATTCAGAGTTGGCGACTTATTTATTTATATCAGAGTTGGCGATGTCGATATTTATGCACAGAAAGTTACACACATGCTTATCTCAATTTTCTGAGTGTGGCATTCAGATTAAGCAAATCACTTGCATGTAGTTCACGCCTCCAATGTTGCCACATGTTCATGAGTCGTAATGTCCGAGATGGAGTTTTTCAATAGTAGACTTTAAACACAAGTGCTTTTCTTAAGCCTCCAAAAATTTCATTTTGATGAGACAAATTTGCTTCTGTAATTTGCTTCTGTAAATAAAACATGGTGATGGCTTGAAAAATAAGCTGACCATGCACTCATATGTCACTCACTTCAAGTTAATTCATAATTTAATTAATAGAAATTTGCATATTTGAGATAAGCAATGTCTCTGATTAAGATGCATCGCCTCTGATAGAATTTCATGGCATTTCCTAGACAACGGACTTCATACTGATCCTTGCTTGAGCTGACATCACCCAAGAAAAACGTCCGCAGGTTCAAGGTCAAAAACGTGAAACTGAGACACACCTCTGTTTTAGGAAAGCTGTGCCCCATATATGTACTGTAACTCTCCTGTAAGTGCTAAATAGCACGTGAGTCTGTAATTAGGTTTGAATACAGATGTGGACAACTCACTCACTATGCACTTAACTCACATTTTACACCTTTATATGCTATCCATATGCTATACTAATACTTGCCTTGGCCTAAATGAGATAAAAAGCATACTTGTACATTTTTTAAATGTTTGGAGTTTATTCTAAAGGAGTCTCTGAAAAATGATTGCTACACAATACATATACTTATCAATGACTGCACATTTGTGACATAACCAGATTTTTCAGTTAAAATCTTTCTGACCTTGTTCTGTCAACATTCTTTAGTTTGAGTGTTAAATTAGTCCTCGTGCTAGTTGTAGATTGCATAACTCTGCAACAGGATGTCTTTGCTGCATGTACCACAATCAGGCTTCATGTAATCCAGGAAGCCTCCTACCTCTATTTCAGTCCTCTATCTCTGTATTTTCTCTCTCTCTCTCTCTCTCTCTCTCACACACACACACACACACACACAGTAACTAGTAAATGCCTCTGCCGTGCAGTTAAATGAAGATGAAAGTGAAAGGTTAGAAATCAGAGAGTGATAGAGAAACTGGAAGAAAAAGAAGAGATGAAGGGAGAGATTTCATTTATGTTTCATGAACTCCACTCCATGATCGGATTTGATATGGAAATGTCAGTGAGCTGACAGCCTGGCTGCAGGACTGAACTTTTGATTCAGTTCATACTCTCAGCTGAGACTTAGCTTCACTCCTGTGGTTTGATTGACTTTGAAGGTACAAAACGAACCTTTCTTGGTTCAAGACTTGGTTTCAAAGTTTCTGGAAGGCTGCATAACCTTTCTTAGACGCCACAGGACTACTCTGTCCATTAGGCTCTAAAATGGCAAGAATAATTGCTGAATTATAAGTTGTTGTGCACTGACGTGATCTTGGTGAAAGCACAGTGCTATATGATTACAGCCTTTTTTGAGGCACATGAAATTACCCTCTATTTTCCTCTGTTCTGCTCACAGAAGAATGTTTAATTTGCTATTGGTGCATACTTTAGATACATACACGGTATTCCAACAGGAACAGGACTTTTAAACATTTCACATTTAAGCAGAAATATTATTAGCAATAGCAATTATGTACAAAAAATATATATTTATATATTTAGATATTTTGTTTTGTGAAATGTCTTCAAAATAGACATATTCATTTGCTAACTTGTTAATATGCTACTCTGTAGTTCTAACCATTCACTACATGTGGAATCAAAATATATTACTGAGTAAGAATATAAATAATAATAATTAAATGCTAGCGATTTCTCATTGCTTCTGTAACTAGTCTATTAGTTCTTGGATATCTTATACACTATAATGCTAACCACAGCACACAGGACAACACAATTCCCACGGGCACAGGGATGATAAGTTGATGGTACTCAAAGTGTATTGATTTTTTCCACACCTTCTTCACACACATGTTGGTGCTGAGTACTTTACTGCCTGAATTTACACCTCTGAGTCTTGATAGCTTGACTATAGCCCTATCTGTATGGGATTAGTTTCACTGGGTGACATCTGTAATAACTTTTTTACATGTGTGATAAAACTCCAGATGACAATTAAATGAACATCAGAGGGCGAATTTATGCTAGGTTGTTTACTCTGTGAACCCAGATGAATGTGACAGACAAGGTCATATCATATGATGTTTTACGTATTTGGCAGGATATAATGTTAGATGATTAAGGAACTTGCATCTGATTCACTTATTTCTAAAAAAAAAAAAAAAAAAAAAAAACTAAACAGAGAGACAGACATGCAACAAAGTCTCACCAAAGGGAGTTTTGGAGTTTTATCCAACTTACACTTGGAGCCTAGTTTATGAATACATTTGACTGAAGAGTTTGTAAAGTGTGTTTTGCATAAACATTTTTGACTACCCTTAGACTGCTATTTAAAGTAAATTGGTTTTCTGTTCTTTTCTCAGTACAAGGAAACATGGAATTTGTTGTGTAGTAATCACACATAGTATGCAGAGATTTGCTTGAGCATTCCTTTAAGGATTTGGCTTTGCATTAATTGAGAAAACCTCGCTTGTAGGCCCCCACTTTTTCACATTTATTCTGGGTTATTTTGTACAATATGAGAGAAAAGTGTGAGGACCTTCTGCATGGAGGATTAGGCTCAAATATGATTCAACAGATTACCCTTTATCTCTTACACACGCGCACACACACAAACACACACGCATACTTTTTTTTGTTTCTCTCTTCTCTCTAATTGTGAGTCTGGGTCTGTGACTGCACCGCTATTGTATCTCTCTGGGAGCCATACACTCGGGGTAATTATGCATGGGTGACTGCTCACACTGGCACTGCAATTAAACAAAGCAACAACAGCATGGGATGCTGGCACACAGGTTGGCTGTGATGGATGTTTATGTGTGTTTATGTAGGTGTGTGTGTGTGTGTGTGTGTGAGAGAGAGACTTCCAAACAAAGCTCCTGTTTTCAGTAATGGAAATGCTCTGATGCTCCTCTTCATCAGTGTACCACAACAGCAGTTAGAGCCACAGTTTGGCCAAGAGATGGCCAAAGGCTGGAAGAGAGAGGTTAACCTCCAGGTTAAAGATAAAGGAGTGGATTAAAGAGATGAGAATGAAAGTGTAGGCCCTTCCTAGTACACAGGTTTACAGACTACTACTGTGACTACTGTGGTTCTGAGGTTTTATTATTAGCTGTCATTTACAGCACCTCAATAAGATCTTACTCTTTGATTAAGTCTTCTTAGTGTTCTAAAGGGGCTCTACTTGGAACACTCTCTGACTAGGAAACCCTCTACTCTAGTGTTCTACAGTAAACTAATTAAATGAAAATAACGTGATGAGCTTGATCAAGTGCAAGTGGAAGCCATATTGTTAAATTAAACCACAATTGGAGTGATTAATATAATGATTACAACTAGGACTATATACAGTATATATATGCAACAATATAATGCCAATATTCTCTATTAGATGTTTATTTGAATGGTTGCCTTTTTCTCTTTCATACATCAAAATATTAGTCTTTTTCACTTTTAAATTCTTTTGCTCTTACATTACATCATATTGCATTTGGCAGCACAGAAAAAAATGCTGTTTCCTTCTTTAGTAAATTTTCCCTGTGGAAAGGAAAGTACTTGTGTTTAAAGGCAGTAGTCTAACAACTAAAGACAGTATTGAAACGCAGTCACACACACCTCTACTAATCTGAAAAATCTGCCAAGCTCAAATGTACAGTATGAACTACGCACAGAAGATTTTAATAATCAATACGGAAAATCAACATAAGAGCATAATCTGTTTCTGAAAATGACAGCTTTCCCCAGGTAAATATTAACGTACAGTATGTTTAGAAATTAAGTTGCCAATTTAAGTCACCAGCTCTGAATATGATATACATTAGGTCTCAGTACTCACCATTTAATTTTCATATGAGTGACAAGATGTCTTCATCTGATCTTTGCAGTAGTAAAGTGACTCATATTGTAGCAGAGGACAATCCAGCACACGAGCTCTGGCCATGGCTACAGGAACAGGGCATTACAGACCTGGGCAAAATGAATGTGGTGGACATCGCCTGGTTTACACAGAGCATGAGAGCTGGCAGGCCCATTCCAGTGGAGGCACAACATCGCATACAAGTGAGTATACCTCTGTGTGTGTATGTGTGTATAAAAGAGATATAGAGGGTATTAAGAAGGTGAGTTCATCTGGAGAGCTGTTGAGGAAGAAGCACAGGGATCTGTCAGGTCAGTTAAAGGCCACAGGAACTGGCTAAGTATGATAAGATGTTGCAGAAGTTTATATAGGAGGGTTATAAAAAAGGTCTGGAGACCACATGGTGGACACGATGGTGGTGCTGTAGTGTACTTTCATAGATAAACACTGGGTGGTGCTATAAGTCTAAAGGGTTGTACTGAAGGTACATTAAACATCTGGTTCCGGCACTATAACGATAACATTGCCAAAGCAATAAATAAATAATTCAGCTTATAAAAAAGGAAAAAATAAGAGGGTCCTTTGTACATATTCAGCATGATAATCATGAAATTCATAATCATCCATTCTCTCAAAAGGACAGAAGCATGAGCATAAATAATTGAACAGATGAATATTCTCAGCGCTGTCTCCTTGATATAAGATTAAATCACTTTGGATGATCAATTTGCATACAATGCTCATAGCTAACAATTAAACTACATTGCATTATTCATTAACAATAATTTTGCTAAGGCTGTGTAGAGAAATGGCCCTTTTTCTCCAGTGCTCTTCACTCCTGCTCACCACTTAGACCTGGAGAACTTGGAGAGACCTGAATTACCTGAATGGTTCAGTCATACTGTCAGATACTGTGTCAGAAAACGGGTTTATCTGGGCTTTGGGAAATAAAGGGATGCATTTCCTGTGTTGGCTGTAACATCACATTGCCTTATCCCTGCTGCCTGACAACTGTAGAGTGATGTGCAATATTGTGCCAAATAGACCCATCAGTGCAGAGCCTGGTCTCGTAGCACCTCAATAACTGATGCTAAAGATATTTATTAAACACATTCCTCTGCTCTTGGACCACTGTGGCAGGAACTTCAATGATCTGCGCAAAAATAAAGAAATATGCCACCCAATTCTGGAGACCAATCAATCTCACTTCTGCTCTCAGCAGACAGAATATGAGCTCAGCCAGAAAAGCCTGAATCTCCTCTGGATCTCCAAAGAGTCATAACTGGGGACATGGCCCTAGTCTTTATGCTATTTTTAACCTTATAGTCCAAAATACCTTTGGTTGACATAAAGATGATGGGTTTTATTAAGAATGATAGATCATCATTATCATAAGGGCTTGATCCTCGGCAGGGTCATGGTGGAACACTGGGTGTGAGATAGGAATACTCCCTGGATGGGACACCAGATCATCGCAGCACATCATGCACACACACTGACATACATTAGAGGAAACAGGAGAAACCACCATACTGCCTTCGACAGATATTGTTTATATTTGATACACAAAGGTATTTAGAAGGGGAATCCTTAAAGTTTCTGTGTACAACTGTGTACAGTAAAATGTTTCCCTATCAAAACAGGTTCCAAGAAGAGCAATTTTAGGAAGCTAAGAACTCTAAGCTACCCAAAAAAGGCAACTCGTGTAATAAAAGAATTACTATCTCACACCCTAAAGGGCATAGGCTTTTATACCTTCCAAAGTATTCCAAACTCTCCATTTTATACTTTCCAAACAGGTATGCAAGAAGTAGAGCAAGACATTGTAGCCTAGGCTACAAAGACAAAGACATCAGTGCACAATCAAGACAAAGTGCAGGAACATAACATTAAACATTCACATTCAACATGTGTGAGGTTATGGGATTAATGGGAAGGAAGATTCATATTAGTGGAAACAAACATTATTCATTCATTCATCTTCAGTAACCATTATATCGTGGTCAGGGTTGTTGTGGATCTGGAGCCTATCCTGAGAACGCTGGTTGTGAACACATCCTGGACGGGATGCCATGCACACCATGCACACCCAGATTCACACACTCATCCACATCTAGGGGAAATTAAGCAGAGCCAATCCACCTAACAGCATGTTTTTGAAAAGTGAGAGGATAGCCTGGAGGAAATTCACACAGACTTGCAATACTCTACTCAGACACTAACCTGAACTGGGGATTGAACTGGGGACCCGGAGTCAATCATGAATTTAAGCATGAAAAATTCAAGCAAAGATTATTTTATATGGACATTCAGTTCTCTTGTCCATTCAGAGACACAGATGGCAGAGTCGTTTGCTGGGAAGAGGCAGTGTGTATAGCACTAGACAGAAATGATCCCCAAGCCCTTGTGTTTCTTCAAGCCCTTGCCGAAAGGTGCTCCTGGATATCACATTATGGAGGAGATGTGCAGAATTGTTCAGAACACTCTCCAAAGCTGCTATTATCGTCTCTTTCTGTCACTGCCTCCAGTGAGTTTAGACAGTGCTGTGATGCTTCTGTCCTTCCTGAGGCATTTGGTATCCCCTGCAGTGTTGTTGCTCCCTCAGCAACAATAGACTGATAGAAGAGCCGCAGTAGCCTGCTGCACACATTGAAAGACCTGGGCCTTCTTAGAAAGAAGAGTCTGCTTTGGCCTTTCCTGTACAGGGCATCAGTGTTGTCAGTCCAGTGCAGTCTGTTGTTCAGGTAGGCCCCCTGGTACACAGACAATGTTGGGTTTAACAGCAACCTACCTGGAAGCACCAAATACAATACTCCACTCAATAATCTCAAACAAACAAACAGGAAAAAACTCCACAGCTCTAATGGAGAGCATGTTTTGCGCGTCTCAGCACTTGAATGGAGCCAGTGTCCACTACACATGTGCCAAGTATTTAAATAAACGAACTCCACGGAGGACAGTGCAGACATTTTGATGATTATTTAAAATAAAGTTACTGTGTATAATAAGCCTTGTAATAGTAAAGATTGCAATATAGCTCATGTGCTAGGTAATCATGATAATGTGACGCAATTAAGCATTTTAGAGATTGCTTGAGTTTCATTATTAAATAAAGATCAATTTATTCTGTGTATAATTAACATTAGCTTTTGATTGGTTTAATTGGCAACTAAAGAAATTTGTCATACAATTAAATATCAAATTTATTTTCATTAAATGTCCCACAGGGATTCTACTCCCTATAAAATTAACTATTTTAAAAGGGTTCTTTGGTTTGTCTGGAATCCTTTAAGGCTCTGTGTACAGTTGAATGTCAAATTCTGTACGTTTCTGGAGCTGTACTGTGGGATGAACACCATTCTTCCATGTTATATGAGATATTCCTGCAAATGGTGTTTTGATGATGATGGTGGTGGAGAACCCTTTGCTCCAATGCTATGTCTGTAATAAATCTTCACAATTTTAAGATAAGGCTGTAAGGACCATCCATGATTGTACCTTGAATGAGTACCCTGAATTCACCTTCCAGTGTGAACGATATATATGAGAAAGTACTCAAGATTCTGTATACTCTTGTGGGTTCTACCCTAGTGATAAATGATGTTTTATTTTTTTATTTATTTATTTATTTTTTTACTAATTTAATAATTTAGTAATACATTTACAATATGAAGCTCAAATTGTTTTACAAAGTGTGTCAAAAGTTAAAAAAAAAAAGAACCTGCTAATTAATGAACTAGTATTTTGATATTTGTCAACAATTATAGGGTTGGAGAGTAAAGTAAAAGGATTTAAAACCTTTTTAAAAAGATTTTTTTTAATTAAAATTCTGAGGAATTTTAAGAGGCACTGTCCTTTGTAGCATAAAAAACATCACTTTTATAGCACTTAACTCTTAAAATGTTCAGTAAGCCACTGATAATCCTTTCTGCTCTTATAAGATATTCAAGCAAGTTAAATTCCCACAAGCTATACAGAATGGCATTCACAGCTTTTACTTTTCCATAAGGTGTTCTTACTTTAAGAAAAAAGCACAGTACACTAAGGCATAAATACGAATGGATAAAAAAAGACATTAAATGAAATTGCCTGTGTGAACCTAGCGGACTTTTCCCCAGGCGCTTAGCCTGCTCTGCGAAATGCCACAGTGTTCATTTACCTCCTCCGCTCTTCTCATTGGGAAGTACAAGCTGTCTTTTTATGAAGGCTGTCTCTGTGGTGTGGGCAGAGACCTGGATGTAGGGAGACCTGAAGGCCTACCTTGTGTGCCTTCCTTAGCTCCGATCAATCATGGTCTGAGAGAGACAGAAGAAGGCAAGGTCAGACTCAGAAGGGATGCGACCTCATAACCTCGTCAGTCTGTGGGCTGTGATCTCATTAACCTGAATGGACACAGCTCACTTGTGTGTGTGTAGATCATTATCCTTGGCACATGTTCTCCTAACCTGCATTTGGTACTGGAGCCACACACACCCACACACCTGTACACAAATGTGAGCATATGAATTATTTCTCATACGCTTTAAAATTTTATGACAGCAAGGTATAAGTGACTGAGTTGCAATTATGCATACCAACAGTGTATGTCAGTTTAGCTGGAGTCAGCACATATGCACAAGCATTGTATTTGATACTTCCATGAATGAAAGTGAACCTTACAGGTAATTATATGCAACTTTGAAGGAATATTCCGTCTTTACTGTAATGTATTTATGATTACCACTAATAATAATGATAATAATAACAATAATAATAATAATAATTTGACAGGTTTCCCTGAGGTACTGAGGAAATAATGGAAAACCTGTTTACATGCAAGTCACTTATAATGGGCAGCTGCTGGCGCAGTCAATAAACACTTATGCATAACGTATGATGTATTTTTTGCAGAACAAGCTCTAAATCTGTATAATTCATCATTTCAGAGACTTTTTCAAGAAAGTAATGTGTGGCTATGTATCACCAACATGCTCTAATTACTGCATTGTTCCAAAGTTTAATAAAACTACACTAAAAGAACTGCATTCTCTTATACACCGATCAGCCATAACATTATGACCACCTGCCTAATATTGTGTTGGTCCCCCTTTTGCTGCCAAAACGGTCCTGATCCACCGAGGCATGGACTCCACTAGATCCCTGAAGGTGTGCTGTGGTATCTGGCACAAACACGTTAACAGCAGATACTTTAAGTCCTGTAAGTTGCGAGGTGGGGCCTCCATGGATCGGACTTGATATCCAGCACACCCCACAGATGTTCGATTGAGATCTGGGGAATTTGGAGGCCAAGTCAACACCTTCAACTCTTTGTCATGTTCCTTGAACCATTCCTGAACAATTTTTACAGTGTGGCAGGGCGCATTATCCTGCCAAAAGAGGTCACTTCCATTAGGGAAT
>CM075005.1:10284473-10304937 GCA_037576675.1 Pangasius sanitwongsei
TTGCCCATTTTTCCTGTTTCCAACACATCAACTTCGAGAACTGACTGGTCACTTGCTGCCTAATATATCCCACCCCTAGACAGGTGCTATTGTAATGGGATAATCAATATTATTCACTTCACCTGTCAGTGGTCATAATGTTATGATAATGATGATGGGTGTATGATGTTATGATGATCAGTGTATCTGTCTCATGTTAACACTTTTATTGTTAGAGTGTAAATGGTTGCAGTTTTCAATTTGCATTATATTTTAAACATGTATTCAACATCCAACCATAGACTTCCATTATAAATAGGTTTTGTGATTGTAATTTTTTCTTTTCATTTCACAAACACATGAAAGAATTTGTTTAGAGTAATCACATATGCACTACAGATGCAGAGAACAGAAAAAACACTGGAGGTTTTGGACTTTAGGACCTAGTAAGCATTCTGTTTGGGTTTGATAATTATTGTGCCCGCTGTAGATTTTAAGTGATTTATGAGAATACAATACATTGACCTAACACCATTAAAGAAAAATTGAATAAAACGGGCTAAAATGAATCAACCCAAGTATTTAGTTAACCACTTACAAAATAAATCATTTTACAGCGCTTATAGGTAGAACCTTCAATCTATGAGGGCACGGAGTGCATGGATAATGTGATAAAAGATTTATGGCAGGAAATGCGATTTTTCACTTTCTAAATAAATCTATTAAACTCAAGTGTTATGGGGGATTTCAAAATAAGTAAAAGGAATTTCAGATAAATTACCATGTAACTGGCGCTCTCATAAGATATGATGCAGCCTTATCTGAAAAAAGTAAAGTGAGAATGTCAGATTCTTTTAGCAGGGGGATTGGGTCTGGTGCAAGTTGAACTGAGCATGTATACAGCACAGAACATTTATTAAACCCCTTATAGTCCCAGGACCCACCAGCAAATTTCTTTATCAGATAATGCTGGATCATATCTTCTAAGACCTGTAACTGCTAAATTGTATTTATCTGAAATTCCTCTTATGTATCTTGAAATCCCCTCAGCACTCTTGTAACTACATAATTATCCATAGTTATTGAATAATATGATTTATCACAGTGGGAAAAAGAAGAGGTGGGATGATGTTACAATTGTGATACACTACTAATATCATCCCATCCCTTTTTCCCATTGTTACAAGTTTCCTTTTTTGGTAAAGTCAAAATGTTAGCTTATAAGCTGTCAGTCATGCCAAAAGACCTTTCGTCACCTGCATGAACCCATTTTGCCTAAATACAAGATCTGTATGTGTATTAATTTGTCAATGTTGTACAGGAAAAATAATTTTAATTTTAATAATTGGAACACAGCTTAGGGGGGCACGGTGACTTAGCACCTTTACCTCACAGTCTCCAGCATTGGGGGTTCAAATCCCACATCCTGCATGCATATTCTCCCTGTGCTTCAGGGTTTCCCTCCAGGTACTCTGGTTTCTTGTAGGCTGACTGGTATTTCCATATTGTCTGTTAGTGTGTGAATGTGAATAAAAATCCTAAAGACATTTTGTTCAAATGGATCGATCTGCTAGTAAGAGAAAAATAACTAGACCGGAATTCTAGCATTTGGGACACAGCCTGAGTAGAGCTTGATGTATTGGAACTAAACCCATTTTACGATACGAGTTAGAGAGTGGCTGTTTTTATTGAGTAAGAGCAAGGTTTGGCATGACAAACATGAGCATCAGGGATTAGAAATGATTTATTTTTTCCAATTTGGCTCATTCAGAAAAAACAACAACAACAACAGTATTTTTACATTCATGCTCCATGCTGTTCCATGGCACCCTCTTTAGCTGGAACCCGGTTAGAACAAAATAAAAGAATGGTTAATAATGTTCTTTACATGCAGTCATTTGACTGTCAACCTCCCTCTTAGTGCTAACTTTAGTGGAATGTTCACTTTTGTGGTCTTCTGCATAAAGAAGAAGGACGCTGTCTTTGAATATGATGCTGCATCCTTCTACATTGCAGTGTGATTTGTTGCCTGCAGAGTTGTAGGTAAAACACCTTGTATGCAGATTTTTCTGCCATTGCCATATAAAAAAAAACAGCTTTGGTGGCTATCTAACATTCTATCTTCCTGGCTACGCTGACGAATTCTGGAAAGGAATTTAGGTCTGTTGGTAAACTGTTTAGCTTTAGCCTATACTTGCTTCACACTGGAATGGAAAATAACGTTATTAAACAGTTCGGCACGTTTCACTATGGAACAATTTGTGATTTTGTTCATGTTTTTTTTCATTATATTCAGTGAAAAATTCTACTCCCTGTAATCTTTCTAATCCCTGATGAGCACTGTGTCTTTTATACATTTAATTATAGCCTTTTGTAGGGAAACTATTTGTGTTATGATGATTTTTTATTAGGAGACGCCGCAGGCAGTGAATAGAACGCTTTTCCCGCTGCTGCTGTAGGAGTCAAAAATATATATGCTAATTTTTCCACTCTAATAACTGACTAAATGCTTCTTTAATGATTGGTATGAAAGCTTGATAATGTTTGCATTAGCACTTATTGTTGGAAAAGTCACAATGTGTCAAGAGCTTTGTACAGGCAATTTTCATAGACATTTCATATCAGTTCCTGAGAACACTAATGCCACATACATAATCACTTTAAAACCTTATAAATGGGGAAATGATTTCTGTGCTGAAATTAAAAGCCAATTTACAGGAAGCCAATGAAATTAGGGCTTCCTGATTTCTTTGTAGGGCAGGCTGCAGAAAGTAATTGCATTGCTATCTTAACTCTATGATGAGAAGAAGCCATTAATGTGTTGTCCTGATGCCTGCAATATCTCATATATACTCTAGGCAAAAAAAAACAAAAAACAAAAAACTCATGCTCTGACTTCAGCAGGATGCAATAAAGGCACTATGAAAAGGACTGGCTGAGATTTAATTCCCGCTGGTCTATTGTCTCGAGTTATCTATGTGTGCTTAGATTAATTAATTTAAATGTAAAGCAAAATGATGTGATATTATGGCTGGAGAAGATTGGTATTAAAGCTTTTTCTCTCATGTATACACACATTCACTCTTTCTCTCTGTCTCTCGTTCTGTGTTTCTCGCTGCGTGCAGAAGCCATCTGTGCAGCCGAAGCCAGAAGCGGGTCCACCAGACAGTCCTTGGCTTAATGTCTCTCAGTACGCATGCCAAAGACGGACCACACTGAACAATCGTAACAAGATCCTCACTGTAAGTGCACACAAACACACACATACACACACACACGCACACACACACACTCTACACATGGTTAAGAAAGTGTTTCTTCAGCTTGTCGATCACAACATGGTGTGTTATTTTCAACCCTGACCCACATTTAAAATATAAAATATGGCATTTGAAAGTGAATGCGCACATCTATATTCACACTTCTGCACTCTCACACTGTATGTTCTGGATAAAATGGAGAAATGTTCTGCGAAAAATGGAACTGAAACTGGAATATTATTACATTTAAATCTAACGAATGAGCTTAATCAAAAAGAAACCTTATGCAGTGAACTCTACTAGACAGTGATGGCTGGTTGTGATATTAGATGGGAGGCTAAAATCTAATATCTATGAATATCTTGACAATGAAACTTATTAGGGTTGAGCAATGCATTATATCACGATGTCTCATTGATGGAATAATAAGAATGGTGTGGTGCAAATTATTACATACACACTTTAAAGGCACTAAAATATCAAACATGGTAAACAGAAAAGCTGTAACTCTTTCCTTTTTAAAAGAAACTTTACAGTTCTGTCATCTGTCCTTTTGTGTAATTTGTACTTTCAATAGACTTTTAGTTACTTTATGTTATCGTCCAAAGGACAAAAAAAAATTAATCTGCCTTGTTCCTGTTCATTACTTCATTGTGCTACTGTATTTCACCTGTGCCTTCTCAGTCACTACTAATGACATGTTACGCATGTGCCAGCAAAACAGGCTGAAAAATGTCAACCCAAATCTAGGTGTTTCACTCTGTGTAATGCTACTGAGACCCTGCATGAGTCTACAGTCTGGGCTAGAAAGAAATCAGCCCCAGCCTCACTTTTTCAAACTATTCTGTAATCCAAAATGACATGCTTTTAGACATTTCTTAACAGCAAATAATCTAATGTTATATTGATGTCTTTTTTGAAAGGCAGGGAGGCTTACCCCTGCTAGCTCATTTATACCAGCTGCCTCTGCTGCTAAGGTCAATTAGAGTATCACAGACAAACCATAATAAGTCAGAACTTTTTACAATCGCATGGGTGTATGATTAAATTCTTTCAGCATGAGGATTATGCCGTTTCACCCTTCCACTTATCTGATCTGTACCTGCTCAGCAAACATCATCAGGTATTAATGAAAATGCATAACCCGCACTGCTCAGTTGCCTGCAGAGCAAACACCCTTGCAAAGCAAACTGATTCATGAGAATTTATTCAAAAAAAAAACTAGATCCTAGATAAGAATCAAGGTTTTTTTCTGAGAAAGAAATGTCTGTGACCTTGTCTTGCATGAGGGGATGAAGATTTTGTGCTCGCCATGTCTCTGAGTGCAGAGTAGTGCATTTGTCTAAAACTGGAAAGAGAACATGAAGACCAAGAATGTGGAGAGATGAAGAGACAGGCAGCGAAAAGAGAGGGGAGAGAACAGAAAACATTGTAAAGAAAACGAGCAGAGAGAGAGAGAGAGAGAGAGAGAGAGATGGTAAAAACCAGGACAGGGAGTATGGGAACTAGGCACACAAGAGGCTGGATAGAGACAGAAATGAAAGACAAAGACCAGGCAGAGAAGGAACGTGCTCAGAAGGGCATTTGAGGCCATGGGTGCAGAAAGATGGAGGTGAGAGTTGATGACACCCACAAACACAATTCCATTGCTGTCCCCCAGTGAGCTGCCAATCAACACACGCTCCCCTCCCCGTTGTTGATTTATTCATCTTATGTTTTTTCCTTATCCACTTCCCTTTTATCCACAGACCTTGGGATTTTCTACATCTTTCTTCACACATGAGAACACACTGACATGTTCTATAAGCAGCTCTTAGACATGCAGTCTGCATGTGGGTGTTTATGTATGTGAGTATCCAGCAGCAGAGCTGAACAGTTCAATGCTCAGGTTCGGTGCTTGGTTTCTGAGCATTAATGAGCTGGCAATAGGTAATGAGCTTCCATGTAGTTGCCCTTAATCATCAAGGCTGTGCTGGTGCGCTCGCTGCTTAGACTGCAGCCCTGTGATGGTGCTGTGCACTTGATTGAGCAGCAACACGGATGGATCGATCCCTTAACAATCCTGTGGGCTGAGCTCTCTCACACCTCAGCACTTAATCACAGCAGGTTTACACACACACACACACACACATACACAAATGTTTTTACTATCCTTGTGAGGACCGTCCATTGGCTTAATTAGTGATGCAGCTAATTAACCCTAACCTTAACCTCAGTAACCAAAAGAAAACCGTTTGACTCTCTTAATTTTTTTTTTTTTTAAATAAAAGCTGCAGTATTTTTTAAAAGCATTTTTCCTTGTGGTGGTCAGCCAAATGTCCCCACAAGGTCAAACCTGTTAATTTATTTGTTAAGTTAATTAATAATTGTGGATACATTCTGACTGAACCAAGACACACACACACACACACATATATATATATATATATATATATATAATTCCTCCGAACACAGAGCCACATCCGGACAGTATAGCTCATTTATGTGTAAACTTTGCCCAGTTTCATTTATTTTCTGTTCACTCTCGAGACACTGGGTTTCATGAGACCTATATTTTTTGCAAGCCATTTTGTTCGCCTGTGTATTACAGTTCCTCTTCCCCCTATTTTAATCAGCCAGTGTACACAGAGCCTTTATTCCCCATTGAATATAATGTTGCATTTTTCTTTTCACTAAAAATAAACAGGCATCTTGTTAACGGTATTTTAATAGAAAAATCTCCCTTGCTGACCTTGTAAAGTGTTACAAGGGAAACATTAAATATGAAGGATTACATAACCTGACTCCTCCTGTTATGGTTGAGCTCAAACACACTCTGCAAATGCACTTTCAGGCTTGCTCATGCTGGGCTCGCCGGAGGAAGGATGCTTTTCAATGGACCTGTTTTATAGAGGACACCGGACTAGCTGAGCCCATTTAGCTTCCCGGCCAACAAACCTTGAGAGCATTCATCTCAACTGAGCCCTAAACAAATGGCGGTTTTATTCCGCTGCTGTGACAGGCTTTCAGGGAAAACCTGAATAGAAAAAAGACACTCAAGGCAGCACACTGTTACCATTCTGAGATCTCAGCTACATTTTGAACAAACATGTTGGGCTGGCAGGTTTCTTAAAGATTCCAGTCATTTTACAGCCATGACAGGTGAGAGATAGAAAAGATATAAAAAAAAACTCAATAATAACTTTCATTAATACATCATTAATAGATGAGCAAATCATTAGTTATTTAGAAATTGACATTAACAAATGACTTTATATAACACTTCATGTAGTTTTTAACGTGTGTATACAGTACTGTTGGATCATCAATTACTGTGACCAAAAGTAACTTGAAAATTAAGTGTTTATAACTGACAATTCATGTGGTTGATATGCATGATTGTCATATAATGAAAATACTTTTTAATGGCTAGATATTTAGATAAAAGTGTATGGTTTTCTTTTTTTTTAGTATTCGTATGGTTAAACACCTGTTAACAGATGAATATTTGTAACCAATGATTTTATGAATCAAGCTAAAAACCTTGTTAACAAAAGTGTATTTAGGCGGTAAATTCAGTAGACCTTTTGAAGTACCTAAAGTAACTTGCAAAATTTGTTTAGTGTTTTATATGTGTAATTTATTGGTAAAGATTCAGGCTACTTTACACATTTACACATCACCAGTTAAACAATAGTAGCCCAAGCCTACGCTGAACCAACAACCTTTAATTACAAAATATTACAAATAAAATTTGATAGAGACCACCCCTAAAAGAAAGCTGAATTTTATTTATGCAGGGGGCATGGTGGCTTAGTGGTTAGCACATTTGCCTCACACTTCCAAGGTTGGGGGTTTGAATCTCCTCTCTGCCCTGTGAATGTGGAGCTTGCATGTTCTCCCTGCACTTCAGGGGTTTCCTCTGGGTACTCCAGTTTCCTCCCTCTTTCCAAAAACATGCGTTGTAGGCTGACTGGCATTTCCAAATTGCAGTAGTGTGTGTGTGTGTGTGTGTGATTGTGCCCTGCGATGGGTTGGCATCCCATCCAGGGTGTCACCCCCTTGTGCCCCAAGTCCCCTGGGATAGGCTCCAGGCTCCCCCACAACCTTGTGTAGGATAAGCGGTACAGAGAATGGGTGGATGGATTGAAAACATATGCACTCTTACAAGGTTTCACACAGTTTACACAATGTCCAAGTTACACTCATACTTACTACGGCAACTAAAGAAAAGAACCAATTAAAGCCAAAACACTCTACTCTAAATCATTTATTCACAAAACATCCGTAACAATTCCCACTTCCTGACAAATCCTAATTTTGTCTCTCTCTCTCCCTCCCTCGCGCTCTCTCCCCTCTCTTCCGCGTACCCTGAAGCCCCGCCTCCGCACAAAAGCGATTGGTCGAGCAGCACGGCAGCATCACGACAGCGCCAGGTTCTGATAGGTCGATACACAAAGGCAGCGTCACGACGTAACGAGTCACATGTCGATCTAAGGACACAAACACACCGCATACACTCATCGGAATTATATATGCAATCACGTGTACGCTTTCAACAAAACGAAGCAAAAAAAAAAAAACAAAAAAAAAATTCTAAGTCGATTACTCGGATTAAGCTTTTAAATTTCATTTAAAACCCGGATAGTGTTCTATGTTTGTTCGGTTTTTGTTTAATTATTATTGTAAATTTTTTTTTGCCAAAGAAATTATATTTTAGAAATTATGTTTAGTATGTAACTATTGAACATTGTTGTACTCTGTTGTTGTTAAAAAAAAAAGTGATTTCCGGCTATTTTCAATGAAAACCTCTACCTTGTCATGATCAGAATAGCACTACAGGGCACTTTTCATCGCATTTGTTAAAAATTCTATTTAAATTAAATTTAAAAACAGCAAGTGCTGCATATTTGTGCTACAAGTGTAAACACTCACTCACTCACTCACTTTCAGTAAGTGCTTACCCTGGTCACAGAGCTGTAGTGGATCTGGAGCCTATCCCGGGAAGGCTGGGCGTGAGGCGAGGACACACTCTGGATGGGACGCCAGTCCATCACAGGGCACCATACACACACATTCACTCACTGATTCGCACCTAGCCAATCCACCGACTGGCATGCTTTTGGCAGGTGGGAGGAAACTGAAGAACCCGGAGGAAACCCACACTGACATGGGTAGAACATGCATAGAAACTAAAGAATTAAAATTTCCCTCATCGCTTCCAGTGCTTCAGTAGACATGCTTGTGCTCCCCAACCATTTTTTAAGTGTAGTCCGTTAATATAACAGACAGCAACAGATGAAAAACACATTGTAAAATACTCACTTTAGACATATTCACTCGGATAGTTTCTCAGGATGATGTCTTTAATAAAACTTTTTCCTCTATAAAACTTTATCTTACTGAACAGCTAGTACAAATTTCAGCTCAATCTCAGATTTTCCCCTGGGTTTAATGTTCGCGTCATAAATGGCAATATGATCACGTTATTGTATAATGGATTTATTTATGGAAAACTACAGTCATGACATTGTGTTCTTTGTGAATATAAATTGTGAGGCTTTATAATGGCTGTGGCTTTTTATAGCAGCAAGTGTAATTCTGCAGGATTGCACACTTTCCTTTCTTTTTCTTTACGAAACAAAGTTATGCGAATGTTGTCTTCTGTTTATTATTCCTATGGTGACAAGCAGAAATCTCCTTTGCTTTATTCTCTATATATATTGGCTGTACATGCTGGTGGTTCATCAGACAGTGCCTCCTAGTTGACACCCTGACATTACATACAATTATGAACACTTCACCTTATGCGAATGTCCACGCATGATGCCCTGACGTGCTCACAGATATACGCTTGTAGAAGTATAATCAGGTATAAGCTGGTATCCACTTAGTCATGTCTCTGCAGACCCCTGTGGTTCCCAGCACAGCAGGCCTTCGCTCTCTTATCCTCACCATTATCAGGCTCATACACTCATTAACCACCACGGGGGGAGAGTCTGTGTGTGTGTGTGTGTGTGTGTGTGTTGGACAGATTGTGTTTGAAGGTGACTGTTTATCCTAGAAAAAGAGAATCTATGATGTGTGTGTGTGTGAGGCATGTCTATTGAGTGTGTATGGCTTGTGTCCTTTGCCTGTTATTGTGGCTTCTGGGTGCATTAGATATGCTCATTAGAGGCTGCTCTAGCAGAATTAAATACATGTTCCCAGTTAAATACTTGTTCCCACAGCTTTTTAAATGAAAAATCTATCTTCTGTTTTCTTCTGTTGTTAAATAAACAGCTGATAACTGTCTTAACACCTCTTCCCCTGGTGTACACGATGGCTTCACTTGTGATTTAAACCGCTTTATACTGGGTGTAAGGCACAAAACATGACAGTCACTAATGCTATAATGCCAACCACATGAACATGAATATGCACGTCTTAAAGGAAATACATTTTTTGAGTGCCTGTGACTTCATCTTTTATGTGCACTACAAGTCAACTACCAGTGGACACACTAGATTGAACGTATATATTTTTCATTGCCTTAAAGACATTTGATAAAGATGTACAGTTGAAATTTATAAATGTGTAAATGTAAATAGTGAAGCAATGCCAATGTATAAATATTACATTTTGCATTAAAATGACACGGTTTCTGAAACAAAACATTTTCTTTTAGAAAATTTTCATTTGGACATGCAGACTTAGGCTTTGGGAAAACTCCAACTACATTCATCCGAAAAATATCACAGGCAGGCACAAACAAAAATAGAAAAGGAGTTGAGACTGAAATGAACTGAAGTGATGTTGCTGAGTTTGAGGAACTGTCAAAAAAAAAAAATAATAAAAATCACAGACCCTGCAGAGAGTGCTGGCATTTCTACCTCTGTTTTTTGTTCCCCCAGTGTTTTCTATTGTTTCTAGGGGTATAGTGGTAGGGAAAGGAACAGAAGAATGAAGGAAGGAAGGAAGAAAGAAAGAAACCTTGTCAGTTTAGGTCATGCCCACTTTGGGTTTAAATCCAAATACAGACTCTAATACAGATATTTGGAGCAATAAACAAATACAACTACAGATAGTAGCATTTATTTGTATATCTAAGATATAAGAAGATTTGTCCAAAAACATACTCTTTTCCATTCCTGAAGTCCTGTCATGTTTACAATCTCATTTAGTTTCTTTTATTTAAATTTTTAGAAAAATGATTCAATCTTTAAGTAATACATTTGAAGTTACATGCAATAATTATAATAATTAAATATTTAAAATGGCCCAGTTTAACAAGAGAATCCAGTTTCAAGCTCCTTATCCTTGGTGTGTATCTAAAAGCTGCACCTCAATGTCAACTTGTCTCTCATTTACATTTTACGGTTACCTGCAAGCATTCCCATCAGTCACTCATACGTCTGCTTACTCAAATCTTAGAGCATAGAGTAGAGACATTTCTGACACTGTGAGGTGTCAGAATTGATTTAACATCTTGGCAGTTCTAAATGTGTTTGGCCCTCCAAAACTGGAGTCTGACATGCTTGATCTATCATATAGCATTATAGGACAACCCGAACTGAAGTTTGAGCTGAAAATGTAGGAAAAGTATAATCCCTAAGCCCTTCTGCCACTCACACCATCCGATCTTACAAATACTCTGCTTATGTCATTTCAATTCACAGCCTTTCTGTCAGTTTCTGTCAGCAACTTCTTCCTATCCGAACATGGCGAGCTACTTCCAAATAATCCAAATACATTGCTGTCTCACTGGATATCTAATTAGGCTACCGTGTTTTATTCCTGAGCAAAAAGTGAAGAATGCTGCCACCAACATCCTTGTCACCTCAACTTCACTTTCCCGTCACTTCCCTGTCACCTGCTTTGCATTTCTGTGTAATCAGCTCCATCGCCTGTCGAGGTGATTACAATGAGTGAAGAGTAAAGTGTCAAGGTGTTTCAGTGTGTTTTTCCAGGTTTGAACTCACATCCCCTCAGTGGATATCACCCAAAAGCTGATTATTTTCCAATAACAGCACATCCCAAACAGTGGCATAATGCAAAATTCTGACTTCAACTAAACCCAAACCCTAACTCGGATTTGCGCAAGAGAGTAAGAAAAGGCGCGTGTGTGTCTGAGAATGCATATGTGTGCTTTAGTGTTAGTGGGTTTTTTTCCGTCCCCTTAGGGAGAGTCTTATGAACAAGTGGAAAATGACAGGTTCCTCTCCAGTAGTCACAAAGCCGCATGTCACTGTGCGGTCATCCAGAAGATGCCCGGGCAGGGTGGATTGAGGTAGCGTGTGTGTGAGAGAGAGGGAGAGAGAGAGGGAGGGAGATGAGAAGGGTAGACAGGGAGATGAAATGAGTGTGACCCAGTCTGTGCTTTGATCCCTGTCTGCTTGTAACCACAGATCAGTGCTTAAGAAATACAAACGTAACTGACACACATCTCTCTCTGCTCTCTCATCCCTCCTTTGTATTGTTTACACTCTTATTCACATATTTTTTTTCCTTTCTGCATACTTCTGTATTCATAAACTTATAATTATTGTTATTTTCCAATAACAGCACATCCTGAAGTCTTTTATTTTTATATCACAACAATTTGCTAACGCTAAAAAATTTTTCATTTGTTAATGAACAAGACGTCATACTTTTTAACAGTTTATAGTTACATATAATGTCGTGTAACGTGCATGAAACAAGTTGCTTCCTGTTATCACTTATGTATAGCAGCTATAAACATCTCAGCTTGTGATGTTACAGAGAAAGCATAGAGACTTTCTTGTGTCAGAAAACTCACTGAGAGACTCCTTCTGTAAGGAAATGTTAAATAAACCATTACAGAAAGCTTTGCCATATCAAAAATGAGTTGTTTTTGTTGGTTAAATAAAACACATCTTTTTAAAATTTGCTATTTAAAAATGTGAAAATTTTACCATTTACTAATAACCTTTATTATTACACAGATTATGTGGAGTGTCTGCCATACAAGTCCCTGTGAATGAGTTATTACTATAGAAATGATAATGATAATGAATTAGGGTTAGAAAATTAGAACATGTATTTGTATGAACCTGTGATTTGAATTCCAGCCAGTCGGAGAGGTGCCATTATAGAAAATTAATCAACACCTTCTGACCAACCAGATTTGAGCTTATTTGTGCAAAAACAGAAGCTGTAAAAAGATCATTAAAGCTATTCATGTCATGCTATAGGATGCTCTGGAAGTACTGGCAGAGAACTATGAGTTCATTGAGAGTATAGGTCCATGTCTGGGCTTCCGGAGAGCTGCGTCTATGCTGAAGAGTCTTCCTGCTCCAGTACGCAGCATCAACGACATTGAGGGACTTCCCTGCCTGGGACCGGAGACCATGGCTGTTATACAGGTGGGGGATTGCAGGTCTTTTCCAGTGACCTACATGTTTGTAGCCCATCTTCTCATAGGCGAACATGAAACAAATTGAAAAACCATCAAGCGATTAAATGAACATATATGTTTTGGGTATTTATGGCACCTTAGATCGGGGGTTCTCAAACGTTTTCATTCAGAGACTTCTTTCAATGGTTAAACAAAAAATCACTAATGCCCTTATGAATGCAGCACCTAATATTTATATGAATATAATAACTACACATGCAGTATAAAAAATTCTAGTAATCTACTGCATTGCATAGTTATTATATTCATATAATTATTCTGTTATTTTAAACGTTTCTAAAAATTATTATTATTATTATTATTATTATTAACACATTTCCTAATTTGATTAAATTGAAGTAATATTTTATTACTGCTATTTTTTATTTGAATAAATTATTATTATTATTATTATTTTTACTTTTGTAGCATTAGATTAGAAAAGAAAACCTACACACTTGAGGGACTGGTATAATTTGAAACCCATTTAATTATTACTTTAATACTTAAATACCAAATAATAACTATCACAATAGTAGTAGATAATGCTTGATACTGACTGTGATTTCCACCATTATCTTATCATTGAAATAATAATAAAATCACAGACTCGTAGCTGAACATCACAGTACCCTGTGGGTCTCCGTGCCCCACTTTGAGAACCACAGCTTTGGAGAATGATAACGATATGGAGAATGATAACGATATGGAGAATGATAACGACAGCTATTGAGACACGTTAATGCTGTGACCAACATACTGATCATATAAGAGGCAGAAAAGACTTCATTATTACTCATTTCAATATATAGCGTTTATGCATTTCTCAAGATTTACGCCCAGTACTGTATTTTTTTTAGAGATTGGAAAAAAGTTCAAATCTACATTTCAGTTTAAGATATTAAAATCTAGATGCTACAGTGTACAGTTCAAAACACAACTGGCTAGGTCAACTGTTTCACTACTAATTCACAAATATGGAAATCCCGATATTAAATGTGGGTGCTAAAAAATGTATTTCTATTTTTCAGTTTATCTTGGCAATATAAACACTATTGGATCAATATGAATATCAGTAACCTAACAAACAGGTCTTGAGCACTCTCTCCATTCCTGACTCTTTTTGTCTGTATCGATTCTCTCCTACTGTGGCTTAGGGCTTCCAGTTGGAGTAAAAAAATGATCAATTCACTGATCAGATCTGGGGTCAGCAGAATAGCATTTTCTCAGCTCCTGACTCTGCAGAGCTACTGAACCTCAGATACTCATTAATACTTTGTTTGGGAATTCACAAAATTTCTTCAATAGCAATAGCATGGAAATGGTTTAAACTTGTAGAGAACAAACCCAAATCAATCTGAGACAAGGTCAGAAAATGTATGTATGTTCGCATGTGTGCAGAAGTTTACATACTACGTGTACAGTGGGGTCCAAAAGTCTGAGACCACATTGAAAATCTGGCTTTTTTTTTCATTTGAAATTGGAAATAAACAGAAGGTTTTAGAATTTTGAAACATTTAAAACAAAGAAAATAAATGGTCAATATCTTGAAAATTAAATATTCAAGATTCTGCACTATTTTAGGTCCCTTTTTAAATGTAAGCAAATGTGTGATCTTGACCATGTTAACTGTTTTTCTTAACTTTTTACAAAAGGTCAGATTTTCCTCATCACTAATCTCCTCTACTGAAGCATGTGTTCAGATGACACTCCGATGGATTTGATCTAAAATGGATCATAAAGTTTTGCACAAACTTGTGGAGTCCATGCCAGCTCGAGTGCACACTGTCGTTAAAGCAAAAAGGGGACGTACCAAATACTAACAAACTCTAAAATTCATGCAAATATTTCAAAGATTCTACTTCTCACTCAAATTGTTGTCAGTAATATAATTTGCAATGGAAATTGTTGTATTATATTAGAAAAGACTGTAAAATAGAAGCATTTTCACTAGTGCTCTCAGACTTTTGGACCCCACTCTATTTATGAAAAGTGCTTTGTATGCATTCAGAGGGAACAATTCTGTCACCGGCTCTCCTTTTACAATGCATGAAAATTACACATTTTTATTTTAAAGTCTTATAAGTAGTCAACTATAAGTTTTTGTTTTTTTGTAATTCCTATTTTCTTTTGCAGGATATCTTTGAATGTGGATCGTCCTCAAAAGTTGAAGAAGTATTAACAGATGAGAGATATCAAACTTTGAAGGTTAGTTGCTGAGAAGTAAAGGTAATATCTTCTTTGGAGAGAAAAGAAAGACTGTATTTATCGATGTTTTGAAGGGGGCAGGAGTTTGAGGCAGTTGCTCATGCTATACAGTTCAAAACAGAAATTGAAGTTGAAGATTTTCAACTTCTTATTGCCTATGTAATAAGAAAGACAAGGATTGATTTTCATGGCACTCAGTTAATCAGTAAGTCTACTGCATGCTACAGTAATCTCTATAAATAATACATTTAATAAAATTGATCTGTATGTCAAATATCTTTGTGTGTGAGTGCATGAAACCTGACATCATCAAATAATAAAGCACTGAAGCTGTGCAGCCGCTATGCAGTGGATGTTAGTTAAGCAGCAGCATTCTTATAAAATTACAGCAATGCCATGCATTGCCTGGACTGTATGAATAGTTATATTTGTGTTTATAATAGATTTTCACCAGTGTGTTTGGAGTTGGACCCAAGACAGCAGAGAAGTGGTATCGCAGAGGCCTGCGTAGCCTAGAGCAGATCGTCTCTGACTCCAGCATCCACTTAAACAAGATGCAAATAGCAGGTAGCACATTTACAGTCATTATCACAAGTAACAAAAATGGTCAAATAGTAAATGCTAGGATATCAGGTCTGGAGATATTTATGCTGAATTTATTTGTTTCCCAATTTTTTTTGGATGGGTGTCTTATTTAATTTTTGTCATTTTGTAATTCTGTGTTTTCATAGATAAATTTTGACCTAAAGGTACATTCACTTTTTTCTATTTAAAAACGTAAATGTTGGATGTAAACATTTTCCTGCAACTGTAATAAGGCTTTGACATACTGGTGCTTTCTACCTCCACTCACCTGCCATACTTTTAGAATGATTTTTAGATTTTATTTTATGTGATTAATGGATATTAGGACTACCCTTTGGTCAAAAGCCATCAGCCAATTGTTTAGGGATTGTAGGTTGAACGGCAAAATGCCATAGCCATTGGGGTCAAGAGACAATAAATGATGCTCCTTTCTGGGTGGAATTGGCCTGCCTCATGAGTGTGTGTGAGATCATGTACAGTCTCCTTCCAAAATATTGGAACAACTCATATTTATCTTTTGATGCCAAACCCAAATATCTTCAGTGTATAGCAAAAACAAAATAATCAGCCTTGCTGTTCCAATACTTTTGGAGGGGACTGTGCAGGGAAGAGTTAGTGCTACAAAATGATGCAGTGGCTTCACGTCTTGGCTTACTCGCTGCTTTGCAATAGGGAAAACAACTAAATCTGGTTGAAAAATACAAAGAAAGAGGAGTGCAGGAGATCGGTGTGAGCTTTATTAAGGCCTAAATGGGGGGTCAGAGCACCAGCAGACAAAGTAGTTATAGGCATATCGAAAACATAAGTAAAATAAACAGATATGGATCAAAAGCAGAGAAACTAGAACATGGAAAACAAGGCTCATCAATTGACAATACTTCAGTATGAGTCATAGACACACCAGGGAATGTGTAGACAAACTAATCAAGTGCTAACACCAAACAGGTGAGCACAATGAGTAAGAGACCGGTGACACGACAGGACCAAAATCAAAATAAAGGCACATGGAGAATTAAGAACAAATGAAAGCAAAACTCATTGTGTTGAGACGCATGCAGAGAGAGGAAATTTGTGGACTTCTTACATAAGGTCTAATCAAAACACTCATTTATTACATAGCTTCATGTAGCTATGAGTGAGGCAATATTTTGCAAGTTTTGCACTGTTTACCTATTATTTGTTGTTTTATCAATTTTGAAATAAAGCCAAATTACTCTAGCAAAAGTGAGTCTTGAAACCATGTCAAACGTGTGATGAATGTCTCCATCAAAGTGCCATTCATCATTTGGCTGTCACTGTGTTAATACTGGCTCTGCCATGTCTCTCTGATTCTCTGCAGGCTGTTGTGTTTGTTCCCGCTTCGTTAAGTTGCCCAAAGCTGTACTGTGTGACTTCATTTCCTTTGCAGCTCTCGTCTGCAGCAGTCTATGCTTTTTTTTTTTTCTTTCTCTGAGACATTTCACTCTTCTCTTGGAGAGACGTGTACAATGCTCTGTATTAAGAAGCTTCACTGACAGGCCATTGGCTGGCTATACACATGTTCCACACACAGACCTGGCGCCACATGGAGTTCTCACAGATACAGATGGCTGTGGGTAGATGAGATAGAGAGAGGGGAGCAAAATGCCAAGGCTTTGCAGCTCTCCTGCAGAAACACAATGAGAACACTCTGTCATCAGTCAGGCAGCTAAAAAGGCCAGCTGCCCAAAGGCCAGGCTCGCTTCTGTTATGATGCATTTCAGAGTTATGATCTGATCGTGTTATTGCGTTTATAAAAATGTTAAATTGCCTGACCTGTTACAAACAGGTGGAAAGTTTCAACACTGCATTCTAATTTGGATTTCTAATGGAGGGCTGTGTTGTTAATTGCTGATTGTTATGAAAATCTGTTGTGAGGTGAAAGTTTAATGAGGCTCAGGTTTTTACTGCCACTACACAACTGATTTTAAATAGGCAGCTGGGGTAGTTTTTTTTTTTTACACACACAAACATACCCACCCACACACAGACACACATGCAGACACTCATTTGCAACCTGCTGGCCTATAAACAAGCTTGTTCCTAAACAATTATGCAGATTGAGTTGAGGAACTTTCTGGGAAATATACGGCGTGCCCCAGGTGCGCTGCACAGCACAATATATTGCTTGTTTGCTTGAATAGATCAGAATTTCTCCATCGCATTTTTTTAGGCTGTGTGAGCATGCAGAATTTGTGATGGAAATGAAATGTACCCCATACTCAAATATGATGAGACATCTGTAGTTAAAGTCAAAACGGTACAGCTTTATACTTGCAGCATGATAGACTGAATGTCAATAATTCAGGTAAACGTGACATGCAATACATTTTGAGGGACAAATAAGCAAAGCACAGTGTATAATATTAATAAAGAACTACATATTGATGAAAAAATATTTAGTGGCATTTCAACTCAAATTAATTTTTGTATTCATCATTAACATGAATGCAATGGTATAGCGAAGCTGCTGCTCGTTATGTGTAGAGTGGATTTAGGACTAGAGAGTGGGTATATAGAGAGAGTGCATTAAAGGAGGCATAAGTGGGTACAGATGATAGCTGGGATTAACTGTTCTTGGCTGTAATAGAGGTTAACAGCCCTGAGACATTTTCAGCCACAGAAAAAAAATAAATAAAAGCACTTAACTACCAGCTGGAGGAAATGAAAATGACTGGGCCTCACCCATAAACTACAACAGACTAAAATGTTCTCTGTGATGCTGCCATATGCAGGTTTGAAAATGACTGTAGTGCTCATAGGAGGTACATAATTACAATAATTGCTTTTGGTAAGTGATTTAGATTTGGAATTAAGAAAATGTTTGAGGATTTAAACAGCTTAATTAGGGTTATATCAATCTCTAAAGGAAATGAAGCAACATCGTGTAAACAATCGTGTACATGCCTTAAGTTCTGCTCATCAGAATCATTTTCCACAGTTTGATTCTGTTGATGTTCATGCACTACATTACCGTACGTTGTACGTGACATTCCCATTGTGCAGTGCACAATTCGTTTTTCCTCAGCCATTCATAGTAAAAGAGAAATGCACATAAGCCGCACCGCCCGCTGTTTTGGGATGCTGATTTAATTGTATAGCTAACAAGTACTGTTGTTACTTAATTGCTTAATTAATTTTTTTGTTCCCAGGATTCAAGCATTATGAAGACATCTCAAAGCCAGTAAGCAAAGCTGAGGCTGAGGCTGTGCGTCGTATTATAGAGGAGATCGCCGGCTGTTTCTGTCCGGATGTCACTATCACTGTGACTGGAGGCTTCCGCAGGTAGGTTAAACAACCCGTCCAATTATTTTACATTATTTATATTAGCAGTTTCCTCTTCAGTCATGGACTTCTACAATGCACTGTTAAAACATACTGGAACAAAGAGCTTGGGACAAATAAGAAATGCTTTAACAATTTTTAAACAAAATATTTCAGCAAAGAAGCCTGATTATGAGAGGTGAGCATGAACAAAACAACAAGATCATAGACCTAGAAAAATAGTGAGGATTTAATACTGAAATCATTCACATTGGTGTTCAGACTTCTCTGAACTACTCTACAGTTACATCTGACTTGCATTCATGGGGTGGAGTTTCTGAAAACAGAGATGTGTCTCAGTTACATGTTATTTAGACCTTGAACTTAGGTCCATTTTTGGCTACAGTATCAGAGTGGTACTACGTACACTGGCACTGTCTTACATTCTAAACACATTCAATGAAAATACATTTGTGTACAAGTTGGGGAATGGCATTCAGGGGCAATATTAAACACATATGACATTATGAATTAATTCATCGTATGAATGTTATCATTTTAAGACTCTAAATAGCATAATGAAAGAATGACATATGTACATTCTTCCAACACATTATGATTTCATAACCTTAGTTTTGGATCTCGTTGTCACATTAAGCTATGCACACGATGACAGCACACGAAATAACAAAAACAAATGAATAGTTCATGACTGGTTCACGTCTGTGTCTTCACTCCTGTCTAAGCTTCATGCTTTCTTCCACTGTTGGTACAAAATATTAGGTTATTTCTAGTTCATCATACAAAAATTAGGATGTGCTATATCAAGTACTTTATAGGCTTGCAGCCAATTCATGTGGGTGGAATTCATTTTGTAAAATTGAGGAATTTGCAGTGATTGCATGATTAATGTAATTTATCACGACAAGGATCCTTTCCCTATCATGATCCTGACAATCAGCCTTAATATATTCACAATATATTACACTGCTGTTAGATGCTTATTTAAATCTTTACATTGTCCCCATGCATATATTATCTATTAGTATGAACTGTGTTTTTATTATCTCATTAGGCAACATCATATTGCAATTATCAGAAAAAGAAAAAAATCTGCTTTGTCTGTCTGTATTTTCTATCCCCTGATTTTTGGACTTGTGCATGTTTTTAAAAACAGTAATCTAGACACAATTGAAAACTAGAGCTCTACACAAGAAAAATCTATCAACCCTCGTAAGCCCGTTCTGAATGCAGAGAACCTTTTCTGTTGCTGGAATAAGTTGCCAAATCTGAATAAGGCCCATAGTCTTTAAACCAGAAAGTGATAGACAAGGACTATTTTAAACACAGAATACAAATGAATGTTAACTTGATATTCCTCAAGTTAACATTCATTTGTATTCTGTGTTTAAAATAGTCCTTGTCTATCACTTTCTGCATAGAGAATATTTAATAGGTTAAACTCACTCAACCCTACAGAAATCATACAATCAACATGACTAGAAATATTGGGAACATGTTCATGGACGTACTAGGAAATGGCATTGTGAGAGAAATATGGAAGTTCAGTGATATGCGATGACTGGTGTGTAGCGTTTGTTGCTCTGTGATGACTGGTGTGTAGCGTTTGGTGCGTTATGTTGACTGGCTTGTAGCGTTTATTGCTGTGTGATGACTGGTGTTTAGCGTTTGTTGCGTTATGTTGACTGGCTTGTAGCGTTTATTGCTGTGTGATGACTGGTGTGTAGCGTTTATTGCTGTGTGATGACTGGTG
>CM075005.1:10305037-10332567 GCA_037576675.1 Pangasius sanitwongsei
TTATGTTGACTGGCTTGTAGCGTTTATTGCTGTGTGATGACTGGTGTGTAGCGTTTATTGCTGTGTGATGACTGGTGTTTAGCGTTTGTTGCTTTATGTTGACTGGCTTGTAGTGTTTATTGCTGTGTGATGACTGGTGTGTAGCGTTTGTTGCTGTGTGATGACTGGTGTGTAGCGTTTGTTGCTGTGTGATGACTGGTGTGTAGCGTTTGTTTCTTTATGTTGACTGGCATGTAGCGTTTGTTGCTGTATGATGACTGGTGTGTAGCGTTTGTTGCATTATGTTGACTGGTGTGTAGCATTTGTTGCTGTGTGATGACTGGTGTGTAGTGTTTGTTTATAAAAAGTCCTTAATTATTTAGGAAACGTTTAGGTGTTATTATTCTGGCAAGATGTAGTGTTGGTCTGGTGAGGCATACAGAGGCTTGGAGTTTGTTATACATACTCCATTTTAACAGCTTTCAGCTCACACACAGTTGGATTAGATTAAATCTAGCTTTATTGGAGATCATTTGTCTTAGGTGGATTTCAGATGGCTTTTGCTTGAGAAAAAGTAAAGATATATTTCTGAGAAATGATTCAAGTTAAAGTAGTAAAGACAACTACTCAAGTATGAAATATTACAAAATCAAAACTAGAGAAAATATGGTAAGAGTTTTTCATACATTATGGAGAAAAAGTTACCTTGACACACACAACAGCTTCTGCCATCTTCTTTGTGCAAACATGCTTTTTAATATACCCTTGAAAGCAAAATTTAAAAGAAAGTTTTTTTTTCTTTATCTGAATGGCTGGTGATGGCCATGTCTCCTGAACTACAGTGACTTTATATGAACCTTAAGTACTGAATAAAAGTCCCACCTCACCTAAGAGTAGGCTAATATTGCTAAACTTGATAACCTACTGTAGTTCAGTGGGGAGGATGCTAGTAGCTAGCAGCTACTTAATTTTTTAGCTGCATGTTTAACTCTTTATACCAGAGGACAAAAACTGTTGGAGGTGTTTTGGAGGTGCCCATGTTCAGCATTCAATTTACTTGTCATGTCACACCCTACAGTAGTGTTTAATGGTTCATATGATAGTAGACACTCAGGGCTTTAAGAATTTGCAGTCTTTCATAAGTATTTCTTTTTTACATAGCCTACTAGGTTTATATGTTATAATTTTATTGTGGCTGTTGTATACTGTGTTCTACTACCAAAAAAGCTTTAGTTATGCTGTCTGTTTATCCCTGTACCAATGTTATTGTGGAGAGGTGTGAATTGTTTGCCCAGCAGAGGGCTCACACCCTCCCCTTTCCCATTACCCGGCTCACCAGCAGCTAAACACAGAGTCATGATACTCTACACACAGAAACCCAACAGTGACCTGACTAATCTTATAACAGACTTGCAGTGAACACCCTTGTACTGCGAAAAAAGGTTAACTGAGTAAAGCAATGTCACTCCATTGCGATCTTCTGTGGTAGCTGATGCTAGTCAGCTAGCTAACATCAAATAACTTGCCAATTTTTGGAGAGGATTTTTTAAATAATAAACTTAAACTGCAGTAAAGAGAATGATTCAGTAAATCATGGATTGATATCCATGGTTGATACAGATGATATTGCTGACACTGTTTGCATACAATATCAAATAGTTTCTACTTTGTTACATTAAACCACTGTTGGCTTTTTTAGCTCTGTTAACCTGAAATTACTGTGCATGGCACCAGACTATGTCTGTGCTGTTCAGCCCTGTTATTTGAAAATATCAGTGGATAGAGTGGGTAGCTGGGACAGAAAATTGAGGAGTGTATAAGGTGCACAGAAACCCAACCTACTGCTGGCCAGTCAGCATGAGTCAGAATATATCAAACTGGTACTTATCTTTTTCCCCTGAACACTGGATGTAGCCTAGTGTGTTCCAGTAAACACTTTAAATCTGATTGGATCCTGTCAATCAGAATAGAAGTAGGAAATAAGTGCAAGAAGTAGATGGCATTTTTGTGTATGCTAATAAATTATAAACTGATTGAGACCAAATCTGACATACATACACTGAGCACTTTATTAGGAACACTATACTAATACCTGCCTTTGCTCTCAAAACAGCCTCAATTCTTTGTGTTATGGAGTCCACACGATGTTTTAAACATTCCTTTGAGATTCTGGTCCATGTTGACTTGATTGCATCACACATTTTCTGCAGATTTTTCAGGTGCACGTTCATGCTGAGAATCTCCCGTTCTACCACATCCCAAAGGTGTTCAACTGGATTCATATCCGGTGACTCAGAAGGCCACTAAAGAACACTGAACTCACTGTCATGTTCATGAAACTTTGAGAGTTTGAGACGACTTTTGTTTTGTGACATGGTGCATTATCATGCTGGAAGTAGCCATTAGAAGATGGATAAATTGTGGCCATGAAGGGATGCACATGGTCAGCAACAATACTCAAATAGGCTGTGGCATTCAAGAGATGATTGGTATTAACAGGCCCAAAGAGTGCCAAGGAAACATTCCCCACACCATTACACCACCTCCACCAGCCTGGACTGTTCACACAAGGCAGGTTGGGCCCATGGATTCATGCTGTTGGTGCCAAACTCTGACCTTACCATCTGTGTGTCAAGAGTCATCAGTCCAGGCTACTTTTTTCCCGTCTTCAGCTGGAAAGCTTCCTGTTCTTGTCTGACAGAAATGGAACCTGACGTGGTCTTCTGCTGCTGTAGCCCATCTGCCTCAAAGTTCGATGTGTTGTACATTCTGAGATGCTGTTCTGCTCACCACAGTTGTGCAGACTGGTTATCTGAGTTACTGTAGCCTTTCTGTCAGCTGGAGCTTATCTAATTGTTGCTCCTCTTCTGGCTGCTCCCGTTAGGGGGCGCCACAGCAGATCATTGGTCTGCGTATTTTGATTTGGCATAGTTTTTACGCCGGATGATTAATTTGCTAAATTTGTTGCTCAGTTTAAAAGAGATAAATGGTAAAGGTGTCTACATACAAAAGTCCTTAGGCAGAGCATTTATGCAAAAACATGTACATATCTTTCTAAAATAAACAGGAAAAGAAGAAGACAGAGGTGCCGACAACAACAGCTGCAAGCTTTGGCAACTCTAAATATGTTTTTCTCTTTTCATCTCCTAGAAACAGAAAAGCATGTTTTTGTGTGAGTTTGGTGTGTTCGGTTTGGTTCAGTAACATGTCAACCAATGTGTGATCCCTAGTTGTAAGTGTGTGATCTTTAGTTGTTAAATATTTGTTCCTCAATTTCTCAGTTGATAAAATAGTCTAAAAAGGAATTAGTAGGAAAGTGTGATATTCTATTAGGATTGTAAAAATCCTATAATATATCCAGGTAGCCTTTAACCACAACTTATCAAACTTTTCAAACCATAACCTTAGAAACTTCTACACTAATGTGCATTAATAATTGAGAGCAGACCCAGGTTAGGTGGGGCTGAAGCCCTAGGGACTGAGCTCAGAGGGGGCCCCTGGTTGGCAGTTATTTGTGTAAGCTCTGCATGATTGACAAGTAGCCTAATTATAGGGCGAGAAAGCGGGAATACAAACAAAGAACCGCATATGTAGTATATACATACTGATTATTGATCTGCTTTCTGCGCATAGCGAGATTTTTGAATCTGCAAAATATTTTTCCAAATGTGGTTAGCCCAACCTCACATTGCCTGTTACCACTACATCAGGAGAGCACTTTTCCTTTAATAGAAAAAAACTGCTCGCAGTCTACTATTGGATAGGAGAGACTGAGCCACCTGACACACATGTCCCTGGAATATGTCATGGTTAGAGATAGGAATTACCAAAGATTTCACCTCTTGTAAGGCCAGGAAGAAGCATCTAATAGTAAGATGCTCTAAAGCACATGTGTCAAACTCAAGGCCCCTAGTTTCATTCGGCTCATGTGAACTGTAAAAAAAAATATATATTGAAATGGCCCGTAGCACACTACTACTGAACATTGTCACACTATCTAGCATTCACAGCAGTTCTACACCTTCAGCAACCACCCATGTTCTGCACGTGCCACTATACCGCACTGTTTCATCTCACAGTGCTGAAACCTGGGTTAAAATCAACACCTACCTGCTGCATCTGATGCAAGTCAGCCCCTCGTCTAAAAATGATTTAGACATGCGGCTTTTGGCAGGGGCCATTGCCATTTAAGAGGGATGAGGAAATATAGTAAATAAAATCACTGTGTACTCTGTACAATTCAGATGAGAAGTGTAATGTGCTTGATTTTGAGTGGATGATGGCACGAATTTGTTGTTTTAATCATGTAGTACATGGACTACTGTCAACCAATTTTCCCCTAAAATAAAATTAAATAAAACTTTGTTATTAATAGCAGAACATGAGGTCTCATTCATTTGATGGGAGGTTAAATATGGAATGATGACTTTCTAGAATTTTTAGGAACATCACAGCGCAGTTACTGTGCAAAACAATGTTATACAGTACATACAGCTGAATAGTTTGTTATACCTTTTTTCCTATAAACATCATATTATAGACTTACTGTAGTTTCAGAGTCTAGGTTATTGATGTTAAGTGGTAGAATAGATAGAAATGCTGATGTGGCCCTGCTTTAAATGCACTTTATAACTAACGCCTGTGATGCTGTAAATGTAAATATTGTAAACAGTGTCGCTCTGAATTCATATTGGTGTTTAGTAGACCTGCGTTCACAGTTCTGGGTTACAAATGCGGAAGTGTAATTGGTAGCATTTCAAAACTTTTGGTGAGATAGTGAACAGTGCCAGCAAATACAGCTCGCAATCACTGCAGTATCCCTAAATTCAAGCAAACATCCAAACTTGGTTGGTGTCCCGTAGCCTATATTTTTTATAATATATCTACCCATGTGTATGTGTGTGCCTGAAATTTAGCCTTTTTAAATAAGATAGGGAACCAAGATGAGTTAGAGGGGCCTTTGGTGTTAACATAGCCCCAGGGTCCTGTGTGGTTTTAATCCAGGCCTGCTTAGGAGTGACTGAGGTGGAAGTACTCTTCCTCTATACACTTAGAATAAGAGTATGGCCCATTGTGTCCCTGATTATTCTATGTACAGATGATTATGTTTATTCAAGACCATAAGGAATCATCTTAAATTCTAGGTGCCCTAGGAGAGACTTCCTGTGACCCTGTGTAGGATAAGCAATACTGAAAATGGATGGATGGATGGATGGATGAACTGGCTGATCAGAAGTGGAGTGATCTAATAAGCCTTAAGCTCAACACCGCATGGCAGGATTTTAAATCTAATCACATCAGCATTGTGATCAATAGTGGTTTCACTGAATACACCACTTACAGGGTTCTAGCTCTGGTATGAATAAATGTAAAGGCCTTAATTTTCAGATCAACAGAAGATGAAAAATATAAAATGTATTGGCAAAACTTTAGTATGGGGGCCACATATTAGACATTAAATCATAGCTAATAAATGTGTATAAGTAGCAAATACAGCATTACAGAAAACAATGCTTTAGTTAGTATTCTCATATTCTTACCTTATGATGTAGTGTCACTTGCTTCTATGTAATAACTACTTTTTTTAAAAGGCAAATTAATAATAATTTATTAAAATAATTATAACACTACAATTACGTACTAAAAGACGTACACTATATGGACAAAATTATGTGGACACCTGACCATCACACCCATATGTGCTTGGTGAACATCCTATTTAAAACCTTGAGCATTAATATGGAGTTGGCCCCCTCTTTGCTGCTATAACAGCCTCCACTCTTCTGGGAAGGCTTTGCACAAAATTTTGAAATGTTGCTGAGGTGACTTGTGCTCTTTCAGGCACAAGAGCATTAGTGAGGTTGGGCACTGACGTCAGACAAGAAGACCTTGGTCATTCAAATTCATTCCAAAGGTATTCAGTGTGGTTGAGGTCAGGACTCTGTGCAGGCCACTCAAGTTCCTCCACACCAAACCTGTCAAACCATGTCTTTATGGACCTCGCTTTGTGTACAGGGGCATTATCATGCTGGAACAGGTTTGGGCCTCTTAGTTCCAGTGAAGAGAAATCTAAATACCTTCGTACTCAGGACTCCTCCAGAAAACTCTCAAGGTTTCTTCCTCATATTGTCTCAGGGAGTTTTTCCTTGCCACCTTCGCCTCTGGCTAGCTCATTAGGGATAAATTTACATATTTACAATATATTTTTTGAATCCATTTATTTCTGTAAAGCTGCTTTGTGACAATGTCCATTGTTAAAAGCGCTATACAAATAAAATTGAATTGAATTGAATTAAATACTATAGTGTACAAAACCATTATAGACAATTCTAACAATAGACTGAGGAAGGCCCACATATGAGTGTGATAGACAGATGTCCACATATCTTTGGCCATATAGTGTATAAAGAGATGATGACTGTTCTGAATTGTATGTATTCAATAAAATTTTACTGTGGAGATTTCAAAGTACTGTTAATTCATTCATTTGTTTTCAGTAGCCAATAGTTTATCCTGGTCAGAGTCTTGGTGAATCTGGAGCCTATCCTGGGACCACTCAATGTGTGGTGGGATTACAGTCCATTGCAGGACAACATGGACACACATTCACAGCTAGGAGCAATTTAGCATTGCCAGTTCACATATCGACATGTTTTTGGGAGGTGTGAGGAACGCCAGATAAAAAAAAATAGATAATGAGATTTAATGATTTAATAATGTTGGACATGACCAAAATGAATCAAGTGGTGTGTAGATGGATATTCAGTTAGATTTCAATTCAGTGTTTCTCAAGCAATTAAAAAGTAGTAGTAACACTTTATATTAATTTCCAAAAACAGTAGTTATTCATGAACAGCAGGTAACACCTCCAATATATGGTACGAATATGTGAACTAATTGTCAGGTGTCAGAGATGGTGGCAATTGCAGTTTAGAATGCTTTATTTAAAAACTGGCAAACAAATCCTAAATATTAAGCAAGATCATGGTCACAAAACAGGGTCAGGGTCAACCAGCAACCAGATTAAAAACCAGAATAACAACACAGAATATAAAGCTTGGTAACATCAGGCAAGAATACACTATGCAGATATTTCACAGAGAACTGTGTGTTTGAGTGCATATATAGAAGTGTTGATGATTGAGGCCAGGTGTGTGTGATTAGTATGATAGCAAATGAGGACATGACAGAGTTTGTGTGTGTTAGGTGTTGTAGTCCATGGGGGCCGTTTCTGTAGGCTGTGATTTTTTTTGGGGGATTGTAGTGTTATGCCGATTCCGGTATGGATATGACACTAATAAGCTGCTAATGGTGCAAAATAACTGCTGTATTCACTATTCTGGACAACAACAATCTCAAAGCAGGATTCAAGACACTAAGGTACTAATGCATATCCTTTAAAAATGACCTTTAAAAATTAGGAGGAAATTCTGAAAATAGTCTTGAGAAAGTCTGAGATTTTTATTTTTTTTTAAAAAGAAAGGTCGAAACCCTGACTTAAGGCCCACTCTAATTTTGTTTGGGTTAATAAATGCTCTCCATGACTCATCATTAATACTGCAAAGCAAACGTCACTCACCTATACAGTGTGTGTCTTTTCAAAATGACCTTTCTCAATAAGTGACACTGAAATAACTGTCTCATGAAAAGTCTCATCAGGAGGATCCTCTATTGCTCAACCAGTCCCACCATCTCTCAGCTTACAAAGAAGGCACCCATCAATGCTTTTCTCTGTTTTGGTGTAATGAACTCCCCCTAGATGTCCGAACAGCTGAGTCACTGGCCGTCTTTGAGTGACGACTAAAGACCTACCACTTCATGGAGTACTTAAATTAGCACAAATTATGTGTCTTTATACTATATTACCTCCATAACAGTCTTTTTTACACTTAGTACTCTTAGTCTGTGACCTAGCGAACCAGTATCAGGATGCATTCATTGATAGAGACTTTAAAGCACTTCTGTAATTCGCTTTGGATAAGGGCATCTGCCAAATGACATAAGTGTAAATGTAAATGAGGCCATGCGCAGTGGGTGTTGCTAATATGATTGACATTTGATTTTCAATAAATAGTATAATTTCTAGCAAACCTTTAAAATGCCCTACATGTTATTTTGAAAAGGCACATTGGTATTTGAAGGTGTTTTTAAAACTCTGTACAATGCAACAGATTTAGAATGCAATATAAACTCAAATTAAAAGCTGAAATATAATGTAGAATTTGTTCCATGCTTAGAAAGAAAGCATGTAGATAATTTGACGTTTAAAGGTCATTCCCCAGGCATAATGCATTTTTATTTAAGATTTTAAAAAAAAAGTTCTTTATGAATTCAACTGAATACACAATTTGTAAATAAATAAATCTGCCCTCAGTTCCAGAGTGCAACAGTTTTATTTCCGTCGTTTTATTTTATTTAGCGCCTTTATTTTATTTATAGCTTATTTAGAAGCATAGTGTCCTTTAAGGCATTATTCTCTTTTTAAACTCTCATCCCACTCATCATATATCCTTATTTTTATAGGAGCTTGGTTTAAAAACTGCATCAAGCTATTTTTAAACTATAATTTTTTTCTTTTGAATGTTGCATTTGTTCTGCTTGCTTGAATTCCTATAAACTTGAATGAGTATGCACATGTATCACCTCTAAGCTACCTCAGTCTGTCTCCCTGCTAAATGAGCTGGTTGAGTTACTCTACTAGCTGGTGGGCAGAGATACCAAATGTCTTCCATGTAAAACGATGTTTCGTCATGAGCCTTAGGCTGCTTTTTTATTGTCCAAGTACAAATGAGGAAGTGTTGATGTTACAAGCCACAACAAGAAAGCGTCTAGCTTCCCCTCAAAGACTATTTGTCATGCTTTTGTCATGCTTCACCGCTGCATGTTATTATGCTTTTTACTCAGTAGTTTTTTTTTTTGCACAAATACCTTCTTTCTTTATTTCTTTGCTATTCCTCTGGTCGGTGTCTCTTGTGGGGTCTGAGCTGTTTAATGTTCTGGTGGCTTAGCTTTAAAAGAAGTTTAGCTTTAACTGCTGTACTATGTAGTAAATTATTCAGCAGCAAGCTGTCTTGTAGGACAGAATAACTTGCTCCTCTGTGGGAGAGACAAGCCTTCTGTTGTTTATGCAGACACAGGTTCTCGAAGATCCTGCAGTTACCTTCCCCTTGGCTCTAGTGTAAATGGTTCAGGGAATAGAGCCACTTGACTGGCTTTATTTTATCTGCTGTCTCAGCCCAGTGACTAACCACAGACTCCCAGGAGCTTCGCTGACACACCCCGATCATGTCACACTTCAAGATACGTCAGGTTTTAATGCTCTCCATGCCAAGTGGGAAAAGTAACTGAATAGCCTAGGGTGTAAGTATAAAAGTGTGTCTTATGAATATGGCAATGTTCCTAATGCTATAAATTGCAACTGCATCCTGAGGGACTGGTTTGTGGTCTGTTTCTGTTGCCTTTGGCAATGGTTCAGATGTAGAAGAGTATAAAGTTCAGAATTTAGTCTTTGAGTCCTTACTAAATTCCTTATCTAGCATTTGTCGGGCCATGTGTACCTGGAAAATTAGGCAGTGATGAATTACCTGAATCAAGGGATTTATTTGGGAGAGCTACCATAACAAACTAACAAGATGCAGGGATATATTTTATTTACAGTACAGAAAGTATGCACTGTAGTTGGGACCAAATAGTTAGGTTAATACATTGGAGAAGTGCATGACTCCATGATCTATAAGCCAGTCAGAGGAAGCAGTGTTAGTATCTGACATGCAGATGTTCCTCTATCTCTGTTGCCTCTGTAATGCTAAACTGAGCTGATCAAACTTCATATCACACAGCCATGTTTTCATTATTACCTGAGTTCTTCCATTCTTCCATGCTGTCTTTTTTGTGCATTCTGGTGGCAATAGTGGTGTGGGGACAGCTATCAATGCTGCTGAGGTTTCTGACATTCCGGTTGAGCATTGAAAGTTAGTAGGCTTGCTTGTCTTATATTGTGTTTAGCATTTGGAAATACTGAACACAATGACATTTACGTACACATGGAAAAGGTTTTTGTAGCAAAAGTATATAGGTTCAGGAGAATGTGACACTTGAAGGAGTCCAGTAAGTGACTTCCAAACACAACACTAGGTAAGACAGGGCTAAGAAAATTGAAATACAGTATGTTGCTACAATCAAAAGGATGTTCACTAGCTTAAGCTACAAGTTATGTTTTTTTTACATATACATTTATGGCATTTGGCAGACGCCCTTATCCAGAGCGACCTACATTTATCTCCTTTATACAACTGAGCAGTTGAGGGTTAAGGGCCTTGCTCAAGGGCCCAGCAGTAGCAGCTTGGCAGTGCTGGGATTTTTTAACTCACAACCTTCCGATCAGTAGTCCAGCATCTTAAACACTGAGCTACCACTGCCCACTGTTTTTAAACAGACCATTAGGACTTCCCAGGTTCATGTCAACATTTTTAGTGCACTTAAGCCTACTGATTAAAGGTTATATTGTGCTGCACCCAATTCCCCTGTTCACTGTTTAGGACCAAGCAATTCCACTGTCCATCAATGGCCCATTTGTCAGTCTTTTACTTTTTAAGCTACTACTACTGACAATTCAATGGCCCACTCTTTAGGACCACCCAGTTACACTGTCCTCTCTTTAGGACCACCCAATTACACTGTCCACTCTTTAGGACCACCCAATTACACTGTCCTCTCTTTAGGACCACCCAATTACACTGTCCTCTCTTTAGGACCACCCAACTACACTGTCCTCTGTTTAGAACCAACCATTTACACTGTTCTCTCTTTAGGACCACCCAATTACACTTGTTTACGACCAACCATTTACACCGTCCTCTCTTTAGGACCACCAAATTATACTGCCCTCTCTTTAGGACCACTCAATTACACTGCCCTCTCTTTAGGACCATACAATTACACTGTCCTCTCTTTAGGACCACCCAATTACACTGCCCTCTCTTTAGGACCACCCAATTACACTGCCCTCTCTTTATGACCACTCAATCACACTGCCCTGTCTTTAGGACCACTCAATTACACTGCCCTCTCTTTAGGACCACTCAATTACACTGCCCTGTCTTTAGGACCACTCAATCACACTGCCCTGTCTTTAGGACCACTCAATTACACTGCCCTCTCTTTAGGACCACTCAATTACACTGCCCTGTCTTTAGGACCACTCAATTACACTGCCCTGTCTTTAGGACCACTCAATTACACTGCCCTCTCTTTAGGACCACTCAATTACACTGCCCTCTCTTTAGGACCACTCAATTACACTGTCTTCTCTTTAGGACCACTCAATTACACTGCCCTCTCTTTAGGACCACTCAATTACACTGTCTTCTCTTTAGAACCAACCATTTACAATGCCCTCTCTTTAGGACCACTCAATTACACTGTCCTCTCTTTAGGACCACCGAATTACACTGTGCTCTCTTTAGGACCACTCAGTTACAATGCCCTCTCTTTAGGACCACTCAATTACACTGTCTTCTCTTTAGGTCCACTCAATTACACTGTCTTCTCTTTAGGACCATACAATTACATTGTCTTCTCTTTAGAACCAACCATTTACAATGCCCTCTCTTTAGGACCACTCAGTTACACTGTCCTCTCTTTAGGACCACCGAATTACACTGTGCTCTCTTTAGGAACACTCAGTTACACGGTCCTCTCTTTAGGACTACTTAATTACACTGTCCAACAATGGTCCAGCTGTCAGTCTTTTAAAGCTTTGGATTTAAACTAAAGTTATAGAGCTTTAACTTAAACTTTAGTACTAGCCCGCTCATTAAGACCACCCAATTACAATGTTCACTTTTTAGGACCTCCCAATTACACCGTCCACAGTTTTAGGACCACGCAATCACGATGTTCACTTTTTAGGACTATATAATTAAAGTATCTACTGTTTTTGGCCACCCAATAATAATGACTACTTTTTATGGCCATGAAATTCTGCTCTCCACTATTTATTTTATTATTATTTTATAGTGGACTGTTTAAGGTCATGCAATTCCACTGCCCACTGTTTTGGACTACACAACTTACCTGACTACATTTTAGGACCAAGCTGTGAGCAGTGTAAGGTATTTTTACTCTACTTATAAATTATAGTTTATGGCAGCATTGCCTTTAGATCAGTTAATATACAGACACTGACCATACTAATTGCTGTTTTGAGAAGGTAGTCATCAACGTTAGCGCTATCATTAGTGTTAGATGGCTAGTTTGTTGCTAAGCTACCCGCAATTGTCTGCTGTTGTTGTTGTACTGCAATTTCAGCACAAAATGTCGCATGAATGTTTGAGTTTCATATTACCAGTAGTCAGTTAGGCCTGTAACTGTAAAAGTGTGGATAAAGTAGCTTTTTATGAGCTTTACATGCTCTGACAGAACAAACGAAAGACGTGCTTTTGTGGCGACATCCATGTTGAACGTCTTGAGGTGGCAAATGACATTATTACAATTTACAAATTACCACTTACAAGGCACCACAGATGCGTATGAGTGTGTATGAGACATGTCAAGAAAGATGCAAGGCATGTTGCTGAATGTTTTATTGTGCAAAGGTACAGTCTTCTTCTTCTAATGGATAAGCCACTGGGAACTGGAGCTACTTAAAAAAAAATGTGTAGAACTTGCTCACTTTGTGCCTTGTAAAACTAGTAAATATTCCTGCCTTGGCAGATTTCAACACAGTATTTGGATATACAGATGTCATAGGCTATGTAAGCTTCTAACCATCCCACTCTGAAGTGTTTACTTGTGCAATAAGCTCTGCATTTCTGTAATCTCACCATATGTGTGTGTGTGTGTGTGTCAGTCAGGAGAGTGCGCTGAGCCTCTGTTGACAATACTGACATTATTCTTATTGAAGGAACATCTGTGCCAGAGCGGCTTGCAGACAAGCATGAAGAGGATTAAAAATAGCTATCAAACTGCCTCCATTGTCAGAATAGTCTGAAAGGGTCGCCAGGCATCTAAAAAAAATCTGGACATTTTAATTCCATGACCAAAAAAAAAAAAAAAAAACTCCTACCTAACCCTCCATGCGGATGCTTTGGAAAAAACCTTGTCAGCCGTATTATTCATCCAGTGCCTGTGTGAAACTGACAGGATGAACGGAGGGTGTTTTTGTAACTCAGCAGAAGTTTTAACTGTGCAGTAATTAGTCATGCCTACAGGCGCTTTATTTCCTTGTCTTTGGATGACATTTCTTAATATCTCTTTCTGGATGACTTACTACATTGCTAAGTCTACATCTTCATCTATTACTGCTGTCATAACATGGACAAATGGGCAGTTAATGATCCATTTGCCAGTTGCTTAAAAGTTTGCGTTTGATTGCATGAGATTGTAAGGATATAGAACATAACGATAGCGTTTAGTATTGCCTTTGACCATCACACCTCTTTAAATGCCTGGCGCTTTATATCTCAATAGTCAACATCATCAAACCCCAAATTAAACATACTGTCAACTGGGTTATAAAACATGATGGGTTGTGCTGTTATACAGAAATAATCAACAACATTAATTAAGACTTTACCACTCCAAAGTTGATTATTTTCTAATAACACCATATCCTAAAGTATATTTCTCCTGTATCACAGCAATTTCTCAACTAATCAATTTTTTGTTTATTGAAGTATGACACATCATACATTTTATCAGTTTATAGTTATGTTTAATGTTGTGGTTTGCCCATAACACAAGCTAGTTCCTCTTATTATTTATGTTACAGCAGATATAGACTGTCGTTACCTCACCAGCCTCCCTCTCTCTCTCTCTCTCTCTCTCTCTCTCTCTCGAAGTTAATAAGACAGAAAAAAAATGCAGCTTGTCCTGTTACCAAGAAAATGCAAAGCCCTCTGTCCTGAAGACTTTCCTGTGTTAGAAAACGTACAGCTTCTCCTCAGACTGTTAGAAAGTGCTGGCACTGGAGACTCTTTCCTAAAAGTCCCTGTGTTATATGGTACTATACTTTAGAAGCAATAACATATTAGAATGAGCGTTTTAAAATAATCCTTTCAGCCTTGCAATATAAGCTCCTGTCAGAGCTGTGCTGTTATAGAAAATTAATCAACATCTGAACAATCAGTATCGAGTGTAAGACAGCACGGCAGTATAAATATATCTAAATTGCACATCCCTTCACAGTATTGTATTATGAGATCCCTGATCAAAACTTAGGAATAAACACTGGTGGCATCCTTTCCTGACAGGATTGATGGTGATATTAAGGCAATGGGTGGTGTAACCAAGTGTTGTAATTTTTGCTTCCACTGATTAAGCGCACAATTCAAAATTAGTGACTAATTCACTTGCTGTTCTAAATAATGCCACAAATCTTCTTTGGTACAATACACAAAGAACAAATAATTTGTCAATGAACAAAGATTTGTGTGCCACTGATATAGGTGTAATATCAACTTGTCATACCATTGTAGTGAACCATGGAAAGTCCACTGCTGTAGGTGACAAAAAAGATTAACTATCTGAAGGATTACAAGGAACAATGATCTCAATATCCTTGGGTGTTGTTTGTCAAATTCCATGCAGGGTCTTTATTATTCATCTGTATTTTTACCTTGTCACAGGCTTGTAAATATGTATGTATATTTCATATGCAAGGTACAGGAAATGCTGCATTATTTACACTCCCCCCCCCCCCCCATGTGCACTGCATATGAAAGCCAACAGATGCCTGTCTTGAAACCAACAACAAAGTGAGTCAGGCTTCCTTGTGTATTTGCCTTTGGCTTTTGAAAAATCCTAATCTTCACCCTGCTATTTTTCAGGCATTTATGCGAAAGGCTTTATTTGAAATACTGACATTGCACTGTCCAGTGTGTGCAATCACAGAGGAGGCAGATCAGAGGTTGAGAGGCAGGGTGGTAGATGATGTCATTTAAATCTTTCTGCTGATTAGAGCTGATATTTGTAGATGCACACAGCTTCGGTTATGATTAAATTCGAGCTTAAAGATGCAAAAATTCAATCAGCACATTAACAAAAAGCAACATTATCTAATATTAATACGTAAGGAATGTTACAGTGTGTCCCTTTAGAGTTCATAATACAGTGATGTACAAACATGCAAGTGAAATATAAATAAGGAATAAAACATTTTAGGTCATGCTGTTATAAGAAAATAAAACCACAACGGGATGATGGGATACTGTTACCACAACAAGGTGAATAGTTTTCCTGTAAAAATATTGTCAATACAATTTTTTATTTATTAACAAATGACATCCTTTTTAACTGTTACTATATTATAGTTACACTTAAAGTTATGGAATGTCCACAAGATTAGTTAGTTCCTATTATCATGTATGATATAACAGCCATAAACACTCCTTCTCACACCAGACTCTCTTGTAGTTAATACAACAAAAAAAGGCAGCTTGTCATGTTACTGAGAAACCAGCTCGTCTGTCCTCTAGTGGCAGAAAATTTACTCACTGCTACAAAGCTCAGACACTGGAGACTCCTTCCATAAATGTTAGATAAACATATACTTACAGAAAAGACCCTGTGAATGAGCTGTTACTATAAGAATAATAACGCATTATAATGAGCGCACTAATATAAACCTATCATTTCTGTTATAATCGAACTATTGTCAGAGCCATGCTGTTATAGAAAATTATAGAAACACTGCTGTGGTATAAAACCCTTTAAAAATATGGCATTGTTTTCCCCCGGTTGCTATCAAGACCAAATGTATTTTGCAGCCGTCTTTGTTATTAAAGGCAAAGAGATTTCCTTTCCCCTGGTTGTTGTTAAGGGCAGACATGGTGAGCACTTCAGTGAGTTTTGCCAGCACAGCGAAACTCTGAGCAAGAGATTCTCAGCACGTTTGTCTCGGGATGGGGATCATGTGTTTGATCCTGCCATTGCATCATGGCACAGTTAATTGGAAATAGAAGAGAGTTTTGATAGTCCAGCACTGAGAATGGAGCTTTCAAGCAGCTCTGTCTCAGGACACATGCCTCATACATTAAACATAAAAATAAAAGGTAAAACGCAGGTAAGAGGAAAGAAAAGTGCAAAGAGTCAGAGACTGAAGACTAGACTTTCCCCAGGGTAGTTTCTTAGAGAGACTAAAAGTACATGCTGAACTTGAACTGAAAAAGGCAGTATAGTTGGGACAACAGTCCACGAGCTTTAAACACCTACAAGTAACTCCGGAATTATTGTCACCTTTAAAGAGAATGGGCGAAATGATCATATAAACAACACACACGTAATCATTTAAATTTTCCACTTGGCAAAACATTTTTATAGTGACATCTCTTTTTGTGTTTGAAATTACTACTAAAGAATATGTACAATGAATACAAACAGATTTATTACTCACAGTCTCCAGGCAGTTTATTGTTGCCTTTGAACTTTTCCTTTTTCCCTGGAGTACAAATGTGAGTTTGCACACATGCAAAATCCATTTGACCTTCATCACCATGAGAACATATAGTCATATAGCTGTTGACACATTTGTTTTTGTGACTCTTCAGGACATAGGATTATACATATGTAGCATATATACAGTATGTATATAGTACATGTGTATCTAACTACCAATAGCATTGAAAAATGTAGCATACATACAGAACATACAAGTAGTATACAAACTTGCTTTCATTAAGCGCTTTATCCTGGTCAGGGTTGTGGTGTATCCGGAGCCTATACTGGGAACACTGGGTGCAAGGTGGGAATACGCCCTAAATGGGATGCCAGTCTATCAAAAGGCACCATTTGATAGACCATTTGATACACATTCACATACTCATTCACACCTAGGGGCGATTTATTTTAGCTAATCCACTGACATGCCCATGGATACAGGGACTACATGTGACACACACACACACACGCTGGGGTATGGCCACCCCACAAAACACAATGTTTTTGGAATTACAATTGGAATTATTTCCCTTTAATGCTCAAATCAGAGCACAGTCTAACTATTAAAACTGGACATTGCTTACAAGAAAAGCTCCCATACCTACTGTAAAATATGATGGTGAATCATTGATGTTTGGGGCTGTTTTGTGGCTGGCGGTCTAGGGACAATTGTGAAGATTGATGGCATTGTGAATGTTACTATAGTCTTGAATGTTTTAGCCCAAAAAACACGTTTGCCTTTTCCAGGAAAATAAGACTTTGCTGTAGATTGATAGTTTAAAAAGACATTCAAAGCAAGAAGGAAATTGCAACAGGGAGACAAAAAAAATAAATGTTTTGCAATGGCCATCTCAGTCTCTGGACTTGAGCCTATCTGAAAATCTTAAAGAGGAACATTCACATTCACAAATCTATGAATAAATAGGAGCTTGAAATGTTCTGCATGGAAGAGTTTCTTTACAAAATCGAAAAGATTATTAATACAGCGCTCCAATATGTTTAAGATTAAAATAGCTCCAACTGCATTTGAATTTCTTTAAATTGAATGAAATTAAGTTTTTATCGATTTTTATTTTAATAAAGTAAAAATATTATATCAGTGTTATTGTAAAATGCAATTTGTATGTATTCTGTATATTCATGTTTATGTTGAAGGTGACAATACTTTTGGAGTTGTATTCATGTCTTTAAATTACTATTTAAAATGGGATCATGATATATGTAGCATTTATGACACATAACACATGACTGACTCACACAATCGTCTTGTGTGTGGATAAATAATCTGCAGATGACGTTAGACAAAAGACTATCACAGAGATGAAAGACACAGATGTGATATAGCAAAAAGAAGCTTGTGATGAGCAGAAAGAGTAATGACGTTCCCATTAGATGAACACAACAACCAGACATATAAATAGAAGGAAACAGACAGTTCTCACATGTTGGTTAAAGATGTCTGCAGCAGTCTGATAATGACATCACTTGTACTCTTTCAGGCCCTGTAGTTTTGTGTGTGTGTGTGTGTGTGTGTGTGTTACACCTCTATTTCTAGCTTTATTTTCTAGGCTCTGGCAGAAATGCGGCAAGTTTGATGTAGCACTGCTCAAATAGAAGGCATGTCAGCATTAAACACTTCAAAAGGCTGTGTAGAAAAATCTGCTCTCCCCAAATCATATGTTATTTTTATATAATGTCCTCTAAATTCTGGAATTGCATGAATCCAGGAATTAAAGAGCCTCAACCAGAGATGGGCAAAAATACATAAAAATGTAGTGTGATTCATAATATTAAATATAAGTGTAAGTGTAACTATATTTTAATGACTTACAAAATATTGTAACTAAATAATATTGGTATAATTTTTCTATAATATTATACCAAAAATGATTTTTAATATTAACAATAAGAATATTGGTAATAAATACAATATTTTTCTAAATATGGAAACACATATTGTGAGAGGGACACAAAATCAGGATTGCCACACCTAGAGATGTTAGCGTTCTGGTAGATTATACACTAATTCTAATGCTAGGTCCTCCAGAAACCACACAGGTTCTTTGGATTAAATAGTGAAGAATTGTTCAATTAAATGTCTATTTTATTTCTAAAGTATTATTATACCAGGGATGTTAACCTGTAGTTATATTTCACTCTCGTGTGTTAATAAGATCGTATAAAAACTCCATGATTAGAGCAGCATTGTCTTGTGAAAAACACAATAGTGAAATTGTGAAATCATCGAAAACACTTTTTAAGCACTGAGCAGAAATGAGCATGGTTTTTGCAACATGCCGAATCAAAAAAAAAGTCAGTTGATACATTCCAGGATCTCAATTTCCTCCCTGACGATTCATTCAGGCATTTGTTAGCACTGCTGTGCTGTTCACAACCTGTTTACAAACAGAAGGTGCTTTGGTGTGAGTGCACGCTCTAAAAGCAGCCAGAATCACACCATGGAAAATAAAATGATATAGTATTTTATAGTATTTTGACCATCATATACAAAGTACCGAATACATCAAATACATTTCTCAATAACAGTGTCCATTTTTTTTCGGACCTTGGAAGCTGAAAAAAAGTATGTAAATATGAATTATGTATTTTTTAATATATTTCTTCATAATCCAAATATATAAAATTCATATTAAAATACTTTCAGCTTCCAAACTCTATACTGCTTGAGCCCACCACTACCTAAGGTTTTTAAACAGGCAATAACAACAAAAAAAACCTAACTTTCTAGTTACAATTACTCCAGATTTGGACTTGTACTATACTCTCTTGGAAGCTTAGTTACTTTTCTTCAATGGTATTTCATATATTCTATATTAGAAGGCTAGCTGATTACACAGGCTTACACCAAGGCATTGCAAAAAATTATATCTACAGGATGATGCACTCAGATATGCAAATTGGCCTCTGAAAAAATGTAAGCACACTGCGGGTAATGATGGCAAACCTGTTTCAGAGAAATGAGCCATCTATAGCATAAGTCTGTGCATTATGTACAGCAATCCACAAATTTAATACTGTATGTATACGTATGTATGTTTTTATGCGTTATAAAACCTAATGTTGAAGTGTGGATGGATCTGTTTCTTCTGTATGCTGACTGTGAACTTTCTCATCTCTGTATGAATGTCACACTCTGACAAGTTATCCGTGCTAAGCTGACCCCTTGAGCTTTCTCTCTACTTTCACCTTATTCTTTTCTTTTCCCCCCTCACTTTTTCACTCTTGCCGTTAGCCTGTCACGGGCTGGTGAATCCAAGTATATCAGCAAGACATGTGAGGACACAGCACCCATTTACTCTCATTTTTCAGCTTATTAACTGTGAAACTCGTGCCTGTGCTTCTGTTCATCCTATAGATCATTATCAAAGGGCACATTCCAGCACATTCACTGTGCTCTGAGCTACAAAGATCATTGGATTTCACCACAAACATTCAGCGTCCGGAGCGTCATCATGCAGGTTTCCAGAGTCCACCGTTTATCTCTTTCATTCTTTTACACTCCTGGGCCCAGGGCCATTTTAGTGTCCCAAACCCAAAGGCGACTTGAAGGCCCCTTACCCACTACAATCATAGTTTATTGTCATTAACTTTGATTAAAAAAATCGTCAAGAAATGTAGTGTTTCTGTATATAAAATATTTTTTCTATGATCTACTTTGATCATAGTCTAGTATGATATTTTCTGATCTCTGCTTGGGTTTGAAGAAATTAGCACATGATTATGAATGTTCTAGCCAGTTTGGGAGGTAGTGAAGGAAAGAAATAAGCAGTAAAGAGTCCAGATTTTATCTGACAAACATAGGCAGACTTTTAAAACACAGCTTGAGATTTACATTTGCAATTAGTAGTCATAACTAGTCAATTACTTACATAATAACTTAGTGCACTTGTTGTTTATGGCCATAGTTCTGAAATTGGGATATGTTAAGCATAGGCAGGGGGTCCACAATTTAAAAAAAAAAGTTGCTTTGGTTATTCTAAAAGATGAATGAGACAGCTTTGATTTTCTGATATTTACATCTAGATTTGTTAAATAACTTTTATGGAGGATGGTGCCTTTTGTTTGAACCCACCCATGGTTCAAGTGATCAAAATATTGGAATGTATGACTGACAGGCGTTTCTTCTTTCCCAGGTGAGCTCTGTTAGACTGACTGTTTCAACAATTAATAGCTCTGAATGTTTATATATATATATATATATATATATATATATATATATATATATAGGTTTATTTCAATCCTCATTAACTGAGGCCAGAGGAATTGTTTTACAGTTAAAAGGATCCCAGGTAGCAAAATGTATGAGAACGCCTGGTTTATAGCACTGTTAGTACTTTTGCCCCAGCTAGGATTTTTCATATTTGTTAATATGATTTAGAAATAATTAGGGCGAAATCAGCTATATCTCATTATATTTGGATCACACTACGAGAGTGTATAGTTCAATTGCAGAGAACAGCACATGACACCAAATTGTAGTCAGAAAACAGGCCAGGCCAAAACAAAAAAGTCAGAACCAGTGGTGAACAAATCCAAAGGAGCAGGCACATCCAGCAAACATGATAAACAGTCCGAGATTCAGATTACCAGGATGTCCAACATGAAAAAACAGGTCAGAATTGCAGATGGTAAAGTAGGCGAGACTTCACAAAGATTAATTGGTAACTACTGTTGATATAATGTCTCTGAATGAGGAAGTGATGGGGATCAGGTAAGCTAAGTGACCCCTAGAGGTAGGATAGTACTCAGGTGATGGGGACATTTGGTAGTCAGATCAACAGGGGGGCCTGGGACAATAGTCAACAAGACTTTTGCTATGTAAAAAAATTCAAGTTGACTAATGCTTGCAATAAAATTTTCCCAAGCATTGAAAATAACTAGCTAACATAAAAAAAAGCAATGCTCAATGAAATAAAAAGGCAGTTAATGTCGTCTATAGCACAACCAACCATTAAGCTACTGTTAACAGCTAGCTATATGAACTTAATGTGAGTTAGTCTAACAACGTTTGTTCAAAATAACATCTAGATAGCCTCTAATGTCTTCATTTGAACTAAAAAGTTTAGTAAACCTGCAATGAAACAAACATAAAGACTCAATCCAACGAGTTAGCTAGTGTTCAGTTCGAATCGGTGTTTTTCATTTTTCAGCTCTAGACGGATAGAGGATCTGCTGATCATAATATCATGATCTTCCCAAGATACACCTCTAACTTGGGAACCTTTCAAGTTGCATTCTTTGTTCTTTTCAGACCACAAGGGGTGCCTTGCAACTACCAGAAGCATGGACTTACTTTTTGTTGAAGAAATAAAAAATACAATAAGACTTCATACACACATGGCTCCCTTACGGCCCAGCAGCTGCCTGTACTACTTATAGCAGGAAATGGCTCTGCTGAGACCTGACCAGAAAATTCAGCCAGCACACTGCAAAACACACATTTCGCTTGTTCACAAGGTTGGACAGGTTTAACTTCTGAATTATACCCAGAAAAGTTTAAACAAATATCTAACTCACAAAAGCTTGTAATGAAAAAGAGAATACTTTTATAGTGTGATGAAAGACAAGATGCTTTGGCAAACTATGCCTTTTAATTTACACTGAACTTCTCTGATTGTGACAGTAAATAGAGGCAAAAATTGCACGTTAGAATTCTGAGAAGCAGCTTATCCATATCCACTGCTGGTTCTGGTGTTTTCGCACTTGAGTTCTTTTCTCACAACAGAAAGCATAGAGATGTTTAAAGACTTATTTTCACACAGTTCTCAAGGCTTAAAGTCTACACTTTAAAGGCTGCACATAGAAGGCTGTGTATTTTTACATGGTGCGGTGTGAAATTCTGATTAAGACGTTCCACCTGTGGTTAAAGAACTTAATCAAAGGCATTTTTTTAAAGTAATCACTTAATGTCTGCCGCTCTGAGTCGTACCTAAAGTGGCCCAGTGTAACTGTTCGGCATTAACATAATCCTAAAACAGTGACAGTGGGAAAGGAAATGAGAACCTGCCAGCCGAGTTGATGTGAAGAGCAAGTGCAAGGCTTAATGATGCATCACAAATAGCCTGTTTGGAAGGTGTTATACATAGTGAATATCCACTTAATGTAATATGGTAGTTATTGAAAAAAGTCCAGTGCATCCCTGTAAAGCTGATATTTGTGTGTGTGTGTTTGTGTGTGTGTTTACATACACAGGGGAAAAGAATTTGGGCATGATGTAGATTTTCTCCTGACTGTACCTGGGCCTGGTAAAGAGGATGGACTTCTACCTGCTGTGATTGACCATCTCAGGAGTCAGGTACTATAACATTGTTTGGCTTTTAACCTCAAACTCGACTGCATCAGCAATCATGAGCATGAACATCTGAGTGCACTTTCACTGTTCTTTAAATAGGACTTCTGTTCTTTGAAAAGGACACCTTGATTTTATCCTTGCACCCTGGTGTCATTAGTAAAAGCTTACCGTACTGCATACGGATTTATACATTATAGGATCATATTCAGAGTTGAGTTTTGCACCCATAGTGAGGAGTTAATACCCAAATTACTATACATTCATCTGTATTCAGACCTCGGATGTAACAACAGACTAAAGGGCTATTCAAAAGTTACAGACACAGTGTATAGTTTGCTACACACAGTGGTGTGTCTCAGTTCCACGTTATTCTGAACTTTTGTCTTGCAGCGTATTGTCTTGAGCAAGGAGCATTATTAAGTCCAGCTTCACTCAAATAACTCTTTATTTTCTAGAAGTGTATGATATTTAACAAATCTCACAGCTATTCCCATCCATTTAAAAGCCAACATGTCTTACTCATATGTGCCAATTTAAAGGCTCAGCGCTAAGACAGTAACCATACTTGAAGCTTTCCATGTGTTTTCTTTTTGTCACTTGTTTGTTTAGCCAATTATTTTGGGTGTGAATAAAAGTACATTACACTGAGAGAACAGCATTCCAAGTGTAAAGCGGCTCTTTGATTAATGAGGAAAACAACCCATCTGTTCCATTATTTTATAAATTTATTTACCCTTTCTTTGTGTGAGTGAAATAAAAAAAAATGTTTGTGAAGCTGGCAAGACTGAATTTGAGCTTTTCTTCTGAATAATCAAAGATCATTTCCCTTATTGCTTATATAAATGGGTGAAGGCTTCAAACAAATTGGTTTCTAAGGAGTTATATCCAGGGGTTCCACTCCCACTTCAGAAACTTGGAACAGGAAAAAGAACAAATCAACACTTTAGCCTCCTAAGACACAAAAAATATCTCACTCTCTACAGTACCATGAGAATTTGCACTTCTCCTTTCAGGAATTTGGCAGAGTTCCTCATAGCAGAATTTGTTTCTGCAAAACAGTTCAGCTTCTGTGGCAAATTTCAGATTTTTCACATTTCTTGGTTTATCTCCCTCAAACAGAATTCATCCACCCATCTACCCACCCATCCATCCATCCATCCATCCATCCATCCATCTGTTATGGGTGTTAAATAGAAAATGATGAAAATTGAATGAAAATCGCAGAATTGCAATAAAACATATAAGTACACATTTAACAGGCCACCAAGCCCCTGTTCACTCTCATCTATCTATCTATCTATCTATCTATCTATCTATCTATCTATCTATCTATCTATCTATCTATCTCAGTATATAATGGATGGCAGGCTCTATTAGGGGTGTAACAATGCACAGCATTCGAATTCGATATGCTTTTGATATGGTGGTGTCTTGAGATGACACATTTTAAGCATTGCCTGAATATGTGCCTTAGGTTTCCATTTTCAGCTGACTGAAATCTTCAACATTATAAAAGTACAATAATTGAAACTTTTCTATAGTGTTTGCATGATCGATTCAGACTCTTAGCAGCATATAATGAAACAAAAACTGTGCATAAGAACATAACAAAATTAAACATGGCTAATTGAACATTAGCTCTATGGCCAAGCTTTCACTGGTGTGATTCTGGGTGGTGTGTTCGAAGCGCAGGGATTTTCCCTTTCTGCTGTTAGCTGCTTGAGCCGTCACGGTCATGTAGCTCTTTGTAGCCCTAGATGTGTTTTTGAATCCCGCGTTCTTCCACTACTGAATATGAATTTCCCAAACACCACAGTGATTTCTTTAGCCTGGATTGAATCAGCAAGGAAAGAAGACTAATTCACAAGCTGCTTGCCTAACAGCATGCTTAAAAGAAGCATTTTTCTAAAATCCTTGTAGCCTTTCCTGATTTGAAATAAAGAGGAAGCTACTTTTTCAGTGGAGGGCGTGTGGGCGTGATTAAGTTTAAATGTTTATCACACATCATGTTACATAAGCAGTATTTTATGATAAATAGCCTACTTTATCTATCTATCTATCTATCTATCTATCTATCTATCTATCTATCTATCTATCTATCTATCTATCTATCTTTTTCAGTATATAATGATTGGCAGGTTTTATAGCTGTGGCTCGCAGTGGCAGTATTTGATAGATTGATTTAAAGATGGTCAGATAGTTGAAAGATTGATGGATGCATGATGAACAGATTGATAGATGGATATTTCTGGCAAAGCCTAGGGAATAGCCAAGGACCATAGCTGAGTTAAGCAACCATAGCAAGTTAATAGACTGATTAGGGAATTTGGTGACAGTTGAAAAGAAATGGCTGCCGAAACATATCTTCAAACACTCTTTTAGAGCAACTTTGAATTCTTGAATTCTGAAGACTATGGAGAAGAGATGCAGTGGGACAGGAAGAGAGTTGGATAAGGTGTTCTGCAGGAATCATCACTTCATTCTTTGGTCAGCACATACGATATTAAGGCGAAGGAGTTGGCACAAGTGAGTTGAACAATGTTCACAATTCTCAGGCTTCACATCCTTGTTCTCAATACATATCAGGAATTGTTCCATCAGCAATTTTATTATTCAAATCTGGATAGCTTTCTAGCTTTTTGGGAGCTTGAAAACAAGCAGGGGAAAGAGATCGGAGGAAAGAGATCATAAAAGTGTCAGTGGAGGGTCTTTGTCTTTGGAGTATGCATAGAAACCCTCAGCCCTAAACAGCAGATGGAAGGATGGCTCTGTATTGGACACATACAGAGAGGGTGTGAGAGAATACGAACGGAGCAGAAACAACAGAGAAAGACAGGTGAGAAAGATGGAGCAGCAGCTAGATAGGGAGCAAGACAGGGTGCCTGGGAGCGAGAGAATGATGGAGAGAAAGACTTGTCAGCAACTGGATCCTCTGAGAAGAGAGTAGTAGATGAGGGGATAATGAGTGGGAGGCGTTTGATAAAATGCAGTCAGTGGCAGAAGCTGTGCTGGTGATGCTGTTGCCTACTGGCCCCCCTCTCTCTGTCATCTCAGAGTTTAAAAATTGCAGAGTTTAAAAATAACCCAGCACCCACCCTCTTCTCATTCCTTCCTTCCTTGTACTCTATGACTCTCTCTCTCTCTCGTGTGCAATTTCTCTCTCTCTCTCTCTCTCTCTCTCTCTCACTCTGTCGTGCTCACTCTCGCCTCCTCTACCTGTAGTCCCTGCTGGTAATTAGCCCTGTTAACTTTCCTTGGCAGAAACTATACTTTGCTCTAGAGTTGCTGTTACCTGCAGGGATGTGGGTGCGTTTGGCTGAGAAAACATGAAGTTTGCCTCTGCAGGTCTCCCAGGGGCAGGCGAGTCTGGTAGGGAGTTGCTGATTAAGTGGAGGTAGTGGAGGTCGTCGTACGTCGTGTAACCTTGTCGTAGCTGATCTGGGCCCCTGTGGTGCTCACAGCATTGCTGAGGCTCAGTATCACATGCCTGGCTCTCATTCTTTTAGCCTGAGAGGAGGTAAAAATATATCCAAAGAGGAAAAAAAAACACCTGACCTTGTAAAGATGGGCTTCATCGTCTTTCATTTTTTCCCCCCCCCGGCAGCTGGATATAAAAGCATAAGTGTGGGCCAGTGGAAAGGGCAGCCAGTCAGCAACACAGAGACAGATGAGAAGAAGTTCTGGCCTAGAATCAGGATACACAGTGAACCTGCTTGCTACTTGCTTTTGTGCTGCTTAGAATTTCAGTTAGTTATTTTGATTGTGAGGTGAGGTAGTTAAGGCTCTGAATAGTTTGTTTGAAATATTGTGTTGTAGTGAAATTGCCCTTCCAAACTCTACAATGTCAGGGCAAAATGTAACCTGTAACTGGTGTGTGTGGGTGTAGGGTAGGTACTGGCTACACTGGCTTGGGAATAAGCATGGTCCCATTCAAAATTAGCAGCATTTTCTAATCAGACACTTTTTTTCCAACAGACATTTCAGTCTGTGTGTGCTTATATTACAGTAATTCTTTTTGCAGATATTGATTGTTTTGTAAAAAAAAAAAAAAAATGCTCTGTTTACATTATAGCTTATGCACAGGCGTGGAAGCAACCATGATTAAAGACGTGGCTTCAGCTTGTCACTGTTGTTAGAATGTTATATATTTCAGCATTTCCAACAGGGTGAGTCATGTGACATTCACAACTCAAGTAATTAGCTCAAATTACACCCTCAGGAAAGAGCCAACACACAAGACCCATACTCGTGGACCATTAAATCCATTCAAATGAAAAGGAACTATTACTAGTCTCAGGCTCAGTGTTTTGGGGATAGGCTCTGGAGCCACCACAATGCTGACTAGGAGAAAACATTTAATGAAGATGAATGCATGAACTTCAAAACACTTTGACAATGCCCTTATTTATCAGAATGTTCAAATCTGATCACAAAATGAGTGTACACAAATGGCAATGACATAAAAACACACCAGATGCGATATTGTTCTTTTTGGTAGTCCAGTGCCTGATTAATTTCTTTCACTGTATTTTTTAATATGAAACAACGATTTGTTTATTTGTTCAGAATGGAAACTTGGCTCACTTACATCATGTCTGATTTCAGTTAAATCGGACCCATTTTAGTTCTAAAATGAATAAAAAGTTAGCTATAAAAAGAATGCATATACCTACCTGCTGATAAGGGTGGAAAAGGGTTCAACTTTCTACCTGATTATGGCCTTAAACATTTACATTTACATTTATGGCATTTGGCAGACGCCCTTATCCAGAGCGACTTACAATAGTGCTTTGAAGTCTAT